>OX422210.1:191587618-192187618 GCA_949130495.1 Sambucus nigra | reverse complement strand
TTTTGTAATTTGCAATTAAAAATACTTGTTTCATAAATACAAGTATATTTTGTAATTTAAAATTTAAAATTAAAAATACATGTTTTAAAAATACTTATAAAATAATATACCATGGTTACGACATATTATTTGTTATAAATTTATAATTATAGAGAAGATGTTCAAAAAAGGTCCAAATAATATGCCATGGTTACGATAGTGCACCACTACCACAGAATTTCATCATCAAGGGAGTATTGACCGGATAGAAAATAAGGACTGTAAAATTATCCACCAGCAAAAAATTATTCACTATTGACAGAGTAAATAGATATTCAAGAGGGTTGCTTTTAAAAACTTATGCTAAGTACCTTCTTTCATTTTCTCCACAACCGCAAGCAAAGGTTTTCGATTAGTTTTTCGCAACCATTGAAATTACAGATTGAACACAAGTTTGTGTGCTGAGTTGTATATTACAAGAGTGGACAAGGACTAAATTAAATGTTCATAACAGAGTACAAGTTATTAAATAATCAATATAAAATTAAAACATATGACACTGAGAAAACATTGATCCTACCTCCGTTCTTAATTTTTACTAGTTTCGGGAGAGCATTACTTGCTGGAAATGCATTTGACTGGGAGAAAATTTTAACATGACCAAGTTCTTTAATTAAGCTATCCATGATTGTCTTGGTCATAAATATTACGTGTAAAGCAGGCATTTGATTTCAGGTAAAAACACATTCTCACAACATATAGGAACAAAAAATACTGAAAACTTGACAGTAATCTAAAACATGACATTATTGATTTCTAGATACTTAAACCAAATCAATTCAACTAATTACTCAAAACTAGTGATATGGGGGAAAAGAATATTCAGAACTTAAGAAAAATAACTTATTCCAATAATCCTCTTCCCACAAAATCTCATTCATGTCTAAAAAACACAATATAAATAAAAAAGAAGTTGCTAATAAAAAAAATAAACGTGACAAAATTGTTTCAAAGAGTATTGCAATGAAATTACTGAGACACACTGAGCCACATCGCGCAGTTATCGAACTCGGTATAATCACCGTGTGAGATAATGCTTTTGTACCAACCCTTTCCAGAAGCCGTAATTACAGCTGCCTCCTCCTGAAAGTGTCACACCCCGAACCCAAATCCATTATAATCATTTATTTTCATAACAATTAAATCACGATCTCCAGTCCATTTGGAATATAATCCACATATCAATATTTATATGCATAAGGAATATAATACCGTTCTTCTACCATGACTTAATCAACATCAGAGTCATAATTAGCGGTTATACAATACTATGATTAACTATTACAAACATCAAATCAACCCATGCTAACGCAATATATACAACGTGTGAGGGTATCAAAATCTTCAGTGTGACAATGACAAAATCCCCTATGTAAACCCCAGCTCTCTCTACCGGTGAAATTCTCAAAATCTCCCATTATATGGTATCCTAACTAGCAGCGTACAAACCTGAAAAGATTAAAATATAAACCATAAGCGTTAAGCCTAGTGAGGTACTCCTTCCCTACAATGAATTAATAATTCTATATCAAATCTGTGGATATAAAATTCAAACAATCCTGCCCATTGGCAATAACAAATCTTGGAACATATGTTCCAACAAAACATTGGATCTTTGTCCAATTCCAATCCTGGATCATAAGACCCAAACAAATCCTGGATATTTGAATATCCAAATAAATCATCAATATCGAAGTGTTCAAACCAATCCTGAATAATTAAATATCCCAAAAAATCCTACTCTCTGAGCTATATTCATAACCATTACTCATTTTCATATCTATATGTGAAACAATCAGAAGTACACTCACCTTGGAATTTTAACAGGCTTTCCAATTTTTTTTATCCGGGGCTTCTTCAGTCGGTTCTTATTATCTTCCAATAATTCTTACAATATTAGTATCATCATAAGTATATTAACAATTCGAAGAATAACTTGAACACAACTCAATTCATAAGCATCATATGATTATATTCAAATCATTTATCATAAATGAAGTGCCATCTAGATTCAGGTTATAATATCTATTATATTCAAATTATAGCCCAAACCTACTTTAATTCTTCTTTGTAATCCAATCCTTATCATATTAGGTTTCCAACACAAAAGATGACACATTATTCCCAGTTTCCTATAGCAAGATACACCCATTTCTTTACTACATAGCAAATCCACCCTATAAGCTCCTCTGTCGTTCAGTCATCTTCCAAGAATTTTCAAAATTTTTATACATCATAACTTTATATGATATTTCACCCAAATTCAGAAAACATATTGAATAATACAAGATTAAAATTTCATAATTTTCATTGTTCATTTGCTATGTCAAATGAAACTCTAAACGCAAGGTATACATACTTATCCTTTCGGGGCAGATTTTACACCTCGACTTCAAACTATCACCCAAGATTCATTTCTTGGTGTTTTTACATAATTTTCGAATATGATATACATATATGAGTCTATGTCAATCTTTAAATGAAATTCATCAATTTCAGTAAGTATACCAAAAGATATATAAGTTTGAATACAAAAGGTTTCTAAACGAAGCAATTTCAAGGGTTTCCATAAGTACACATCAAGCCATGGAATTTTAGTAAACAAATGATGATTTCTATCATTTAAATCAGTAATACAAATAAAATAAACCAGATTTATGGATGGAATTACATTAGGGGCTTTTACGTATTTTTTAATGATTTTTTCTTCAATTTCTCCTCACACCTTCTTCCTAAACTTCAAAATTCTCTTTCCTTAGGTTAAAACATTTCCATGGCTGTTTTTGGCTGAAGGAGAAGGTTATTTCAAATTTATAAGGTCGGCCAAACCAGCCTACACCTCCAACCAATCAATTTAAGACACTTGTTGGGTATAAATGACGAATTACCACTTAAACCGATGGACAAATTGGCCCTTGGTTAGTAATTTTTGTATAACTTCTTACTCGAACCTCCATTTCACACACCGTTTGTTATGTCATTACACCAACTCACCTGTCTACAACTATCTAGTTATCACCTCAAGTCAATTGTTATGTTATAATGGTCAAAATTAGTCTTAAACATGAACATTCCTACCGAAAACTTTAAAATTTTATATTTGTAACTAATTCAATATTTTATGATTTATGAAGGTAAGATTAGACTAAATATAATGACTTAACGTTATATATACTAATAACATATTATCCATATCACATAAGCTAATCATGATTTAAACATAATTTATCATAATTATATTCGGGTTTTCACAATTCTCCCCCAGTTAGGAAATTTCATCCCCAAAATTGACATACCTTGGTTGTTCGATTAAAACAAATACGAATAACGCATCTTCTTGGTATCCTCGCTCTCCCATGTATCCTCTTAAATAGAATGCCTTCTCCACACAACTCTCACAAGTGGGATCACTTTTGATCTCAGTATTTGTTCTTTCCTATCCACGATTGCAAGTGGTTCTTCCACATAGCTCAAATCTTCCTTCAACTCAATAGACTGTTCAACCAATACATGTGAAGGATGCACTACATACTTTCTCAACATAGAAACGTGGAAAACATCATGTAATCGAGCTAACTCCAGTGATAATGCTAACTTGTAGGCAACCATCCCGACTTTCTCAATAATTTTATAAGGTCCAATATATCGTGTACTTAATTTTCCTTTCTTTCCAAACCTCATAACTCCTTTCCATGGTGATTTCCGAAGAAAAACATAATCCCCTTTTCTGGAATTCTAAATTTTTCTGTCGTTTATTCGCATAACTTTTATGTCTGCTTTGATATGTTCTCATTCTATCTTGAATAATCTTTACCTTTTCAGTGGTGACTTCAATCAACTCTGGACCCTCTATCTTTCTTTAATCAACTTTAGCCCAACATACTGGTGTCCAGCACCGTCTACCGTATAATGCTTGATATGGAGCCATACCAATAGTGGATTGAAAACTATTATTATATACAAATTCTATCAAAGGCAAATATTCATCCCAATTTCCTGTGAAATCAAGCACACAAACTCTAAGCATATCTTCTAAAATCTGTATTGTCCTTTCAGACTGCCCATCTGTCTGAGGATGAAAGGTCGTACTAAACTTTAAGTTAGTACCCATAGCATACTGTAAACTATCCCAAAATCTGGATGTAAAAGTAGATTCCCTATTCGAAACAATGGAAGCAGGCGCTCCATGCAATCGAATAATCTCATTAACATACAATCTAACATACCTATCAACTCTATATGTTGTCTTAACTGCTATAAAATGAGTTGATTTGGTCAACATGTCTACTACTAACCAAATCGAATAAGACAACTTCTGAGATCGAGGGAGCCAAACCACAAAATCCATCGTTACATGATCCCATTTCCATTCCGGTATGGGCAGTGGTTGAAGCAAACCTGCAGGTTTATGATGCTCCACTTTTACTTGCTGACATATAAGGCATCTAAAAATAAAATCGGTTATTTCCTTCTTCATATTATTCCACCAATAATGATCCTTTAAATCCATGTACATTTTAGTGCTACCAGGATGCATAGCATAAATTGAATTATGAGACTCATCTAAAATTTCCTCTTTAAATCCATCCACAGTAGGCACACATAATCGCTGCTTATATGATAAAGTGCCATCATTAATAATACAAAAATCATTAGACTTACCATTTCGGACATTTTTTCGTTTATTCTCTAGAAATGGATCCTCATTTTGTAATTCACGAATACGAGTAGCTAACAAAGGTCTCACGCTTACATGAGCAAAGAACATATCCCCATCTTCTAGCTTCAATTATACACCCATCAATCTCAACTCCATGATGTGGGCGACTTTAGCAAACCGAATACAAGATAACTTGCCCGAAGCCTTTCGACTCAGGGCATCTGTAACTACATTTAGCTTCCCTGAGTGGTAGTGAATTGTACAGTTGTATTCTTTAATTAAATCCATCCACCGCCTCTGCCTCAAATTTAACTCTTTTTGAGTAAATAAATACTTAAGACTCTGACGGTCAGTAAAAATTTCACACACTTCACTATAAAAATAATGATGCCATAATTTTAGAGCAAACACAATAACAAGTTATAAATCATGTATAGGATAACTACGTTCATGTGTACGCAATTATCTAGAAGCATAAGCAATAACCTTACCATGCTGAATAAAAATACAACCCAACCCCTGATGTGAAGCATCGATATAAATAACAAAACCATCTCCACCATGCAAAATAGTAAGAACATGTGCAGTTACTAACCTCTTTTTCTATTCATCAAAACTATTTTCACAATCAGAAGTTCATTCAAACTTAACATCTTTTCGAGTTAACTTAGTCATTGGCAAGGGGATCGAGGAAAATCCTTCTATAAACCTCCTATAATACCAGCCAAACCCATAAAACTCCTTACATCAATCACATTATTGGGCCTCTCTCATTTTGTAATAGCTTCTACTTTCTTGGGATCAACACATTTACCATCTTCAGAAATAGCATGGCCTAAAAATCCCACTTGTGAAAATTTGACATTTGCTAAACTTGGCATGCAACTGCTTATCTTTCAAAACATTCAAAACAGTTTTGAGATGCTTTTTATGTTCATCCATATCACGTAAGTAAATCAGAATATCATTAATAAAAACTATTACAAATGAATCAACAAAAGGATGTGTAGAGAGGGCTTGAAAGTAATCCTGGGATTAGGGATAATCCCTCCATTTACAACAGTGTTTGGGATTAAGGCAGCTCAGCTTGGCAACTCAGTAAGGCAACTCAGTGTGGTAGCTCATACTTCAGCTTTTTATTTTACTTAGTCACATTGTATCTTTATTTATATTAACTACGAGCTATAACGATTGTAATGATGTAACGAGAAAATGATTTCGCGTGAGGTCGAACGGTACTCGCGATAGACCAGGCTTGACAGGGCCTAGGAGAGCTTTCATGCTCTATCGAACGACGTCGCTGTGGGAACTTTAAAGGGACTTGGTTTGAAGGATTGATAAGTGAGACACCGTTGGGGCGTATCCTGGCCATCTTAGTTACACCTGATAAAACACCGAAAGACCCTGACCGTGGAACCTCGGGCATAGCATCCTTGAGTTCCATCGAGCGTTGAGTTATGAACCAAACAACCCTCTACTTAGTGTCACATCTACCACATGTGATGTCACTAGCCAGTAAGGCAATGTAAAATCTGCACTTGAGTAAACCACCATGGTATTTAGGGTTGTCGAATAGTTGGTGAGCCACTTCTGTGACGACAGTCCCCTGACACACAGTGGTTAGGCAAAAGGCATGTCTTGGCATTTAATGTTTATAACGTGGAGCTAACTAGTGCATTAGGTATTTAATATCCGTGACATAAAGTATGAGGGATGTCTTTCACAGTTATTAATGATTGAGTTACCTCAGGAGCGATGTGGAGGCTATTTAAGAGCCCGAACCACCCCCGAGGAAGGGATGTTCTTTCTGAGAGTTCAGAAGTTATTACTAAAGAGAGATTCATTACAAACCAGAGAGTTTATTCAGTTACTATTGTCATTTATTACGGAGCTTTAATACTTTACAGAGATCATTGAGGGTGGTTGGGATGTTTGGTTGCCTGCCAAGGTGTATATAGGGTGCTCATTTTCTCTCTCCCTCTAAGCGAAGTTGTTTCTAAGTTCATTATTATCTTCTAAGGTATCACGAGAGATTTGTGAGTTCAAACGAAGTTTATCCTCACTAAGTTATGTCTGTGTGTCCTGTAGTTAATCAATGACGTGATTAGTTAACTTATCATTACTATACTCAAAAGGGGTTATGCCTTCATCTAATCTAAACAACCCTCTTACATTTGGCGACTCTGCTGGGGAGGCATTTTTCTCAACAAGGAGTGTGGCGCAGGATAACGTTAATCGAAGACTTAACTTTGATGACATCAACACAATGAAGAACAGGTGGCGAGAGAGCTGGAGGCTTCAAGGGATGGAGCCCCTCGACTAGAAGTACCTCCAGTTCAAGTGGCCACGGGGGTCCCATGGGTGACATAAGATTCTACGAGCGTTGGGTTAGGACCAGCCCAGGTGGCACTCCTCATGAATAAATTTTACGAGCTTTTGCAAACTCCTGTAGATTCAACGGTGTTAGGGGGATTTGAAGCCAACTATTTTGTGACACCAGGAGCAACCCCAACAACCCTACCAAGTGCAGTTCTAATAGGAACGGTTCCAACAAGTATACCCTCTGTTGTAAATCCAACCGTGGGAACTCTAGGAGTATCAAAGACTCCAACTGTGATGATTTCTCCAACTGCGATGATTTCTCCAACTGCAACGGGAGCTCCGCCTATGGTCCCTCTGGTCGTTCCTTTAACGGTATCAGCTATGGAGGAAATGAGGAAAGAGATGCAGAAGGAGATGATGAAGTTCATGCAAGCTTCCTCATAATCTGCTGGCAAGGTAACTTCGCTTTATGATGACTTTTGGATGCTTTACCCTCAGGAGTATAATGATTAACCCTACCCAAAAGATTATATTCCTCCTATCTTTGAGAAATACATGGGAAAGGGTGGAAACCCGAAGGAGCACATTAAACGCTTCGTTGAACACTTGGGGGCGCATTGTAATAACAAGAAACTCAGGTTGAGGGAATTTTCTAAATCCTTAACCAATAAAGCATATACCTGGTATTCTCACCCAGCTCCCAAGAGTGTTTCCGCGTGGAAGGAGATGCACGTTTTGTTCATCAAAAAGTTCTTTCTGGCAGAAGATGAGTTCACCTTGACCCAATCGAGGAGAGAAAAACAACGACCCGGGGAAGACATAGTGGCTTACATTCAAAGTTTTAGGGAAAGGTCCCTCGATGTGAGGGAGGAGGCCAAAGAGTCAAAGCTACTGTAGATTTGTGCGAAAGGACTATTTCCTGAGTACATCTGCCATCTTATTAACGAGACGCGCGAGGTGACTTTTGCGACGTTCCCAAAAGCAAAAAGGAGTATCTCGTTAGTTGTACAACCAAATACAGTGGTGGTTCCCATGATGTTCAGGTAGCCGATACAACCTATGGGAGGGAGGTCTCAGTCCCCACGGGTGGGATATACCGAAGGAGCGAACGAGGGCAAGGTAACGAAGAGGGACAACAAGAGGAAGTTTCGAAGATACAGGGAAGACCCACCACCATTTCCTTGTACAGTAGATGAGGTTATCAGTTGTTACAATGCAATGGCTCGAGGAGGAACGATTTACGAACCAAAGGGCATCCCCGTTAGGGAACCCGACGCGACAACTAGGACGGATCCTAAATATTGCTAGATTCATCAAAAGATCCAACATCCAACGGAGAGTTGTTTCACATTAAGCAGAATCATCGATAAATATATAAAGGCGGGAACGTTGCAAATCCCTTCGTATAACGTTAACAAGAACCCACTCCCAGCACATAGGGCCAATCTGGCTGTGGTCTACGACGAGGAGGCAAGGAGAGAACAAAGGGAACTAACGACGGAGCAGGAGGAGTCTGAAGAATATTTGGAAGATTTCACTGGATAATGGCTAACGTGGTGTTAGCTTATGATAAAGCAAGTGCTAAAGATGTGGAGGACGTATGTAGCATTGAAGGCGAGGAAGCAGACCAAGCTATAGAATACTGTGCAGTTTTAAAATCCCTAAAGTTTGCCTGATTCTTCGACCAGGTAGGGATACCAAAGGAGAGTAGATTGGAAATAACCCAAGCAATCCTTGATACTAATAGGAGGAACGCAGTCCCTTCACTGAGATGGAAGGGACCCATGGCTAGGTTGGTAAAGAAGTTTTTGTCAGAGATAACTTTCAATGATGCAGACAGGGTCGTGAGATTCCCTCATAATAGGCCATTGTATGTGACTGCTAGCATCAACAGGGTTAGCTTTGCAAAGGCTCTTATGGATGGGGGAGCTTCCATCAATATCATGCCAATCAACTATTTCCATGCAACCAATATTCCGTAGGAAAGGTTGGTCCCCATACCTTTAGTGATTTCAGGTTATGACAACCAGTCTTCCAAGTCCATTGGTTACGTGAACATTGGGATTGTGATGGGAAATCTAAGTTCCCACATCAAATTCCACGTAATGAAGAGTGAAATTTTCTACCATATGTTGATAGGAAGGGAAGGGTGTGGATGCGCAACCAATGGCTAGTTCCTTCGACGTATCACCAATGCGCCAAGGTGAATATCGGGGGAACGGAGGTAACTATTAGAGCTACGAAAAGACCCTTTGCTATCGAAGAAGCTCACTGATAGACGGGGTTTTTTCGCGACGCGAGAGTCACCTACACGCCGATCGTTTTGAATTCGGCTCACCTGAACTATACAAAAACCTAAATTGCGACTACACTCAACAGGTGAGTATAGCGGTAAGTCGGGTATCGAAAATCCACATAGACGAGATGCTAGAATTTATAGGATTTAATACTTCTCAATAAAAGTGAAAAAGGTGATTACAAACTAAAAAGGAAAAGATGCATAAAAGGGAAATATTAATCTAGGCGAGAGAAAATTAAACTAGATTAACAAAGCGAGTAAAACTATAAGTTGCGTCGAATATCCCTCACCCGGGTTAATTTGTATAAAATGGATACATGGGTCGACGAGTTATTTAGAATGCGTCTCGTTTCGACAGTTAATTAAACCAAGGGTTGTCACTCCCCTAAATCCGCATAAAAGCCTAATAAGATTTTGGTGTCAATAAATATCCCAAAAATTGCGCACGCAAGGTCGTAAGCACGGGACATACATGATATGCCCCGTCAAATATTCTAGGCACAATAACTAGGACAACGCACTCGAAATAGACCCGTAAACACCATCACCAAAGCCAAGCAACGCGTCAACCCGAGTGAGTTCCATTCTTACACAACCTAATTTAAATTAGCTATAAATCATGTTAAAAATGCGATAAATAAACGCGGTAAATAAACACAGTAAATAAACACGATAAAGCTACCTAAAAGCATGTAAAGAAAGCATGTGAATATAATTAACAAAGCATGTAAACCTAATTAACAAAGCAAGAATTAAGTATAAACAACTATATTAATGGAGAGGGAAGATAAAAGTATAATCTTACAAACCCAAATGTTATCACACCATATGAGGAAGAAGAAAAGAGCTCTCAACTCCCAAACCCTAACCTAAACTACCTAAAAATGAATTATATCTGTTTTTACATCAAAATCCCTTTATATAATAAAAGGAATTAAATTAGAAATGAAAAGAAAAGAAAAGAGAAAAGAAAAGAAAAGGCCAAAATATCTGCAGAAAACAGGGGATCGATCGATTGATCCCTGTGATCAATCGATCGATGCTTAGAATTCTAGCCCACCGTCTCCCATAATTTGGAAAAATAAGAAGGATCGATCGACCGACCCCTTTGGTCGATCGATCGATCAAGCAGGTATGATCCCCCTGCATTGCTATTTTGGCTTGTTTGGATTTCTCTTCTGCTAAAACTCCCGTAAGTTCTTCATACGAACTCGAAATCGCGCACCGTTTACGGCCACGCGAAGCTTAGGAGGAGGGATACAACTTTCGTGAAGATGATGGGCCAGGTTGCCCAAAATGTGAATTGACTAAATTGCCCTTGAACGTGCGATCACGTACGAAAATCTAGCGGAATGCGTTCGAACTTCACACTTAGCATCCAAATACCTATAAAAGCTCAATTAACCCCTGCAAAACATGTTAACGTATAAATTCGAGGTTGTCTAGTTAACGAGCATAAATATAGGGAATAAGATACTCGGGGGGCTAAAATGCATCGGTTCAGAGGATGAAATACGTAATATTTGTGTATTATCACTCACTTAGTAGACGCAGCCTTTTACACAAAACTGAAGGAGGACGTAAGAGTCCTAACGAGAAGAATAGAGGGAGCATAGGTTCCCTCGATCAGGAAAAGGATGGGACCCTTGAATGCACATAATAATAAAGTTACAAGCAGCAAAGGAGTGATGACATAAGAAGCCCACCAGGTGGTCTCTCGGCCTCAAAACATCTCGAATCAGGATAAAGACAGGATGAGGCCTAGAGTGGATCCGATGGAGCATGATGTCCAACGACAAAGCTTGCTGAGCTGATTTTCAGGAAGAAGAGTTACTGAGGCTTCTAGAGAGAAGAAGATAAAGGCGGTTGCAACTCCCAGCAGGTAGTGCAAAAAGGTCATTACCGAAGCGAGAAAAATGGTGTATCAGTTATAATAGTGTGAATGGGCGATCGAAGAAGATGATAATGTGGCTGACCCGATATATGAGTGCTTTTTAGTGGATTAACGGGTGCAATGTATGGTGATAGATAACTCCAACATACAGGAGTTCGTGGAAGATGTCTTCGAAGAACCAGACTACATGGGTGGTAAACTAAATCCACGGGCATAAGAGTTGGAGCAGCTGAACCTGGCAAAGGAGGAGGAGGATCCAAGGTCTATTTTTATCTCGAAGGACCTCGGTAAGAAGAAACGAGAGGCCTTGGTTGAGTTAATTCGAGAATTCATAGACCTTTTTGCGTGGAAATACGCATAGATGAAAGGTCTGGATGAGGAAGTAAGCGGCCATAAGTTGAACCTGATGCCTTCAGCTATTCTAGTGAAGAAAGCAACGAGAATGTACATGCCTGAGTTGGACTTGAAGATCAAAGAGGAGGTTCAACGCCTATTAACGGCAGGGTTCATCAAACTGATACAGCATCCACTTTAGATGTCTAGCATTGTATCGGTAAGAAAGAAAGACGAAAATCAAATAAGGATATGTGTGGATTTCAGAGACTTGAATAGGGCTTGCCCCAAGGAAGAGTTCCCTCTACCCTCCATCGACAGCTTGATAGATGTAACGGCTGGTCATGAGATGAATAGCTTCATGAATTGGCATGTAAGGTACAACCAGATCAAGATGGACCCCAAAAATGCAGAGAACACGACGTTTAGAACCCCGTTGGGCAACTTCATGCACAAAGTAATGCCGTTTGGACTCAAGAACACTGGGGCTAATTACCAAAGAACAGTGATGACCATTTTCCATGACTTCTTTCACAAATTTGTGAAATTCTATGTGGATGATTTGGTCATCAAATCTAGAAGGAGGAGTCCCATCTAAGCAATTTAAGGAAGGTGTTTTCCCGATACAGGAAGTATAAGCTAAAAATGAACCCACTGAAGTGCATATTCGGAGAAATAAGTGGGAAGTTTATAGGTTTTGCGGTTGATCGACAAGGGGTGCAGATGGACTAGGATAAACAGCGATCGATCTTGGAGATGCCAAGCCCAAGGATGGCGAAGGAGCTGAAGAGTTTTCTAGGCAAAGTTTCCTACCTTAGAAGATTCGTGCGTGGATTGTCCGAGATAACACACCCGTTGATGCAGCTTTCGCTAAAGAATATAAAATTCAAGTGGGATGAGGTTCACCAGGAGTCTCTCATTGGGCTAAAGAAGATGCTCATTTCACCACAGACCATGGTTCCCCCACGGACAAAAATACCGTTGTAGTTATACCTCGCATCCACCCCTAGGTCCGTGGGAGCTCTACTGACACAAGAGATTAACAGGATAGAACGACCAGTCTACTACCTCATCAAAATCATACATGGACCAGAGGTCAGGTACAATAACTTGGAAAGGCATTGTTTAGCCTTAGTCTTTGTAGCACAAAAACTTATATATTATATGATGTCTTTCAGAATCCATACTGTAACTGTGACATCCCGACTAATTAAATACCGGGTTGCTACTCCTTTATTAAATTAATTCAAAATGCCAAGTTGGCTCAGTTAATAGCATCACTGTCGAAAACATTTTAATTTTACTAACCACCTAGTATTTAAAAAGTAAGTTGCCAAATTTTATTATAAGTCTGATTAACATGCAATAAGTGTAATAAAGAATAACAATACCATTCACCATACTGAAAGAAATAGAATAACCATCACATGCGGTAAATAAAGTCTGGAGGAAAAACTCCTCACTACAATCCCACAACTGAAAAATAAACTGAATACTAAAACAGCACATGCCAAAGTCTGAAAACTGTAATGGAAAGATGTCTAATAGAAATGGGCAACATGCCCTACAACTGATAGATAATAACTCTGGAATCCAAAAGATCGAAGCGTCTACAAGCAAAGTCCCTGTAGCTTCCACAAACAGCTACAGCTCGTCACCTGAATGAGTATCCTATGCTTGGTGTCCTTGTGGCTGGGCACCTAAAATGGTTTTTACAAGAAAAGGATTTGAAAAGCAAACGGGTCAGAGCCCGAATGTGGAGTTATATCTTAAAAACCTGCAAGTGCTTTAAAAACATTAAATGCAAAGTACATGTTAGGACGTGCACTCACATGATATTCTAACCTCTCTTCTAACTGTGCACTCCTAACGTAAGTACCCATCTAGAGTGATACAAACTACTAGCTAAGTGACAACATATCTAGCTAGACTATCATAGGTCTTACCCTTATTACTCGGTTCTATTAACATAATAACGCTCGTAATTAAGTAGGGGTTTAACGTAACTCAGATGTTCAATATGCAGTATATATAACTATCAGTTAACACGTTATATTTCTCGAAACAATACCGTAATTATATTCACATCATTAACATGAAGGTTCTCATTAATTAAGTGTATATTATTCACATCACAAATATACAATATTAGCACCCCGAGATCTAAGCTGCGGTGCACACATACTCTGCTATCCATCCCGGTACATCACGTACATAAGGATTACATATTCCGAATCTCTCAGGAATAGTTCATAGATAACAACATCACAAAGAATGGAGGCGAACACAGTCACATCACATAGGTCACGCACATACCTACGCTCCTACGATCAGCGGACTTATTAATATCCCAATAAGTCTTTCTATGACCTATGTTCATCGAGGTAACCAGTCTAAATCCGGGCAACACAAGGATTAGAGGGCCCTAAGCGAACGCAAACCTCCCGTGATAGCAAGTATGGTAGGTATGTCATACACACAATTCATATACCAATACTAAGTAAACACACGTCTTAGTAATACCGTAGTTTAATCGTAGTACATATCGCATTCTCGTACTAACTTATAATTATCACAATTCATACTATTCTGGTTTGTAATTATACGTGCCATAATTCATCCTCACGTCGTAGTAGACTCTCACGTCTCAACCCAAACGGTTCATTTAATCTAACTCGCGTATATAGTTTACTCCTCTTAATAACCCAAAAGTCCCAAATCCATCAATACATCATCAAGGAAGGTTAACTCTACCCTCGAACAAGTTTACAAAACTCCAAAAATCAAAACAGTCCAAAAAGGACCAAACTGTCAACTCGTTAGAAGTCTCATTCGAACAAGGCTGTTCGAACGAGATTGGACTGTCAGCTCGTTAGAAGTCTCGTTCGAACGAGACTATTCGAACGAGATTCCAGTTCGTTCGAACGAACTGTTCCTTCTAACGACATCTCGTTCGAACGAGATATCGAACGAGATTCCTTTTCGTTAGCAGCGACTGGTCAACTCGTTAGAAGCTCGTTCGAACGACCTAGGTAGGGGCTTCTAACGAGCTACCAGATTCGTCCCAGATTTCCTAAGTTACGTTTCTCACCATTTTTAACACCTCAATCCTTCTCCAAAGTTCGTTCTAACAATGATTTAAGTCCTCTAATCATACTAAAACATGTTTAGGTCATAAACTAACATCTTTTAAGGCATTAATGCATCCTAAACATCATTAAATTACAAGGTTTTATACTTTTCCCCAATATCATCAAGAACATGAACCCTAGATTTATATCATCATCAAATCCCAGAATTTCATTCGTTTTAATTTCTTCTAATCATAATATTCATGAGAGAAATCATCTACCTATCATTCTACATGCAATTCTCTTCAAAATTTTCAAGTTCTAAACTCCAAACTTCATGGGTTTTCATTCATCTTTCAAGAACAATTAAAATTCCTCAATTTCTAAGATGGAAAAGACATTCTCTGAAATTAAATGGAATAAAGTCACTTGCCTTGATTGGATTTCTGATTTTGGTGTTGGTTTGGTGAAGATTTCTGCAGATTTTCCTCTCTCCAAGCTTCCTCTCCAATGGTGGCTTAAGGTGGCTAGGGTTTTGATTTGGGAATTTAGAAAACTCTTCTAATAACCTACGTAGCCTTCTAGGTTAATATGGTTTGGTTAATGGGCTTAGTGGGTTTAATCCACATCAGATTTACATCTCTAATTTTCGTCACTTTTAATTCCTCAAAATGTAAAATTACCAAAATACCATTTAAGTTGCCGGTATGGCCTAAAAATACCCCGGAATCCAAACTACACCCCCGGGTAGTGTTTTCTGACTATCTCGACCCTTCCGTACGCGTCGGCGCACTCAAATTGACCATACGATTTATAAATTTTAAATTCACTTTTATAATCAAAATATTACACCGTGACGCGGCGGTCCCACACGTCTCAACAAAATTTCTAAAATGCCGTATATAAATCTCACGACAACCTTTATAATACCAAATACATATATCAAAACATATATGCACATAATCAAATACCAACTCGCATCTCGTTAGTATTTATAACCCGGATTAATTTCCAATTAATACGCATTTAATTAATTAATCCCAAAAATAAATATAGCCAAAAGTACGGGGTATTACATACTTCCCCCCTAATAACTGAATTTCGTCCCGAAATTCGAAACTAGAAAGTACCTGCTAAAAAATAGCTCTGGATAACGTTCGCGCATCTCATCCTTGCGTTCCCATGTGGACTCCTCGACATTGTGATGTCGCCACTGAACACGCACTAACGGAACTATCTTTGACCGCAGTTTCCTCTCGCTTCGGTCCAAAATAGCAATCGACCCCTCCTCGTAAGAGCTATCCGGCTGGAGATCGATGTCCTCCACAGCAATGTGTGAATGAGCCAAATTATCTCTAAGATATTTCCTCAGCGAAGAAATACGGAACACATCGTGAATCCGATGCAAATGTTCCGACAACCCAAGTCTATATGCAACCGGTCCGATCCGCTCAATAATAGGAAACCGCCCCACATACCTCGGTGCCAACTTCTCCTTTTTTTCCCGAATCGCATAATCCCCTTCATAGGAGATACCCTGAGCAAAACCTGGTCACCCACTTGGAACTCTCTGAAAAATCTCTTCGCATCAACATAACTCTTCTGCCTGTCTTGAGCTACCCGAATGCGACTCCGAATCAACTCAATCCTTGCCGAAGTATCCTGAATCACTTCCGGTCCAAGCAGTTTATTGTCCCCCACCTCTAACCAACATGCTGGGGAACGACAAGGCCTACCGTACAATGCCTCAAACGGTGCCATGCCAATAGTGAACTGATAGGAGTTGTTGTAAGCAAACTCTACCAGTGGAAGGTACTGCTCCCATCCACCCCCGAAGTTAATAATGCACATGCGTAGCATGTCCTCCAACATTTGATTGGTGCGCTCTGTCTGCCCATCGGTTTGCGGATGATAAGCCGTACTCAACCGCAATTCCGTGCCCATGGCCTCCTGGAAACTTTCCCAAAACCGCGAAACAAATATCTTGTCTCTGTCAGACACGATATTTAGGGGCACACCGTGAAGTCTCACAATCTCTGAAATGAAGAGCTGGGCATACTGTCCCGTAGTGTAATCAGTCCTAACGGGTAAAAAGTGAGCGACCTTGGACAACCTATCCACGATTACCCAAACGGAGTCGTGGCCCCTCTGCGACGTAGGCAACCCCGTGATAAAGTCCATGGATATGCTCTCCCACATCCACACCGGGACCTCCAATGGCTGTAGCAATCCTGCCGATTTCTGATGATCCACTTTTACAAGCTGACAAGTGGGGCATTTCGAAACAAACTCAGCGATATCTCTCTTCATATCGCTCCACCAATACTGGCGTCTCATGTCTTGGTACATTTTGTCCCCTCCGGGATGTACCGCGAACCGTGAGCCGTGCGACTCTGCCATCACATCGTGTCGCAATTCATCCCCTTATGGAACTACCAATCTCCCATTGAAGCGTAATCCCCCGTCTGAGCTAACGGTATAGGACTCGGCTCCCTCTGCTAGTAACCGAACTATCTGCTCCTGACAGAACGAGTCATTAGCCTGTGCCCGTACTACCTTCGTGATAATCTGCGGTGTAACAGTCATCACAGACATGAAAGATCGGGCCACTGAATCCTAGTGTCCCAATTCCTTCCACTTAGCCTTCCACACCTCTGCCACCTCATCTGCTGGCCTACGGCTCAACGCGTCTGCCACCACGTTAGCCTTTCCCGGGTGGTACTGGGTGTCGAACTGGTAGTCCTTCACAAACTCAAGCCACCTACGCTGCCGCATATTCAATTCCTTCTGCGTGAACAGGTACTGTAGGGACTTGTGGTCCATGAACAGTTAGAACTTCTCCCCCAAAAGATAGTGTCTCCAAATTGTAATACCCCGTACTTTTGGGCTATATTTATTTTTGAGGATTAATTAATTAAATGCGTATTAATTGGAAATTAATCCGGGATAAAAATACTAATGAGACGCGAATTGGTATTTGATTATGTGCATATATGATTATATATGTATTTGGTATTATAAAATTTGTCGTGAGATTTATATACGGCATTTTAGAAATTTTGTTGAGACGCGTGGGACCGCCGCGTCACGGTATATTATTTTGTTAATAAAAGTGAATTTAAAATCTATAATCCGTATGGTCGTTTTGAGTGCGCCAACGTGTCCGGAAGGGTCGAGATAGTCAGAAAACACTAGCCGGGGGTATAGTTTGGGTCCCGGGGTATTTTTAGGCCATTCCGGCACCATAAAGGGTATTTTAGTAATTTGGTATTTTTGGGTAATTAAAAGTGACGAAAATTGAGAGTTGTAATCTGATAAGGAATTGACCCAACCAACCCTTATTAACCCAACAAGCTACGGAGGTTTATTAAATTAGGTTTTCATAAGTTTCCCCAAAGCAAACCCTAGCCACCATAGCCTTTTGGAGAAGAAAGCTGGGAGAAGGAGAGAGAGAGAGGAATTCTGCAGAAATTCTTCATCAAATCAACATCAAACCAGAAATCAAACCAATGCAAGTGTTTTAATCATATTTAAATTCGTAGAATGTTTCCTCCATGTTAGAAAACTGATAAATTACAACTGTTCTTGAAAGATAATGAAAACCCATGTAGTTTGAAGTTTAGAACTTGGAGATTATGAAGAGGATTGCATGTAGTATGATAGGTAGATGATTTTCCTTATATTAATTGTGATTTGAAGGAATTAAAACGAAATAAATTCTGGGATTTGAGGATGATATAAACCTAGGGTTCATGTTCTAGAGAAATTGGGAAAAGTGTAGAGATTTGTAAATTTAGTTGATGGTATTATGATTTAACCCTTGAAAACATGTTAGGAGATGATGTAAATATGTTTAGGATGAATTAGAGACCCTAAAACGTTATTGGGATGAACTTTGGAGAAGGATTAAAGTGTTAAAAATGGTGAAAATCGAATTGGAAAGAAATCTGGGCCGAAACTGGCCACTCGTTAGAAGCAGTTTCCCAGGTCGTTCGAACGAGCTCGTTCGAATGAGCTTCTAACGAGTTGACCAGTCGTTATTAACGAGTAGGGATTTTCATTCGATATCTCGTTCGAACGAGATATCGTTAGAAGGGTCAGTTCGTTCGAACGAACTGGCATCTCGTTCGAACAGCCTCGTTCGAACGAGACTTCTAACGACCTGACAGTCCAAACTCGTTCGAAGCCTCGTTCGAACGAGACTTCTAACGAGTTGACAGTTTGATCCTTTTTGGACTATTTTGACTTTTGGAGTTCCGTAAACTTGTTCGAGGTTATAGATAGCATTCCTTTGATGATATAGTGATAAACTTGGGACATTTGGGTATTTATGAGGAGGAATTATATACGAGAGATGTATTACATGGACGGTTTGGGATGAGACGTGAGTGTCTATTACGACGTGAGAAATTATGGCGCGTATAATTACAAACCGGAATAGTACGAATTGTGATAATTATAGTTAGTATGAGAATATGTACTACGATTAAAATATGGTATTACTAAGATGTGTGTTTACTTAGTATTGGTATATGGATTGTGTGTATGACATACCTACCATACTTGCTATCACGGGAGGTTTACGTTCGCTTAGGACCCTCTAATTCTTGTGTGCCTACGGGGGGGATATAGACTGGTACCTTGATGAACATAGGTCATAGAAAGACTTATTGTGATATTAATAAGTCCGCTGACCGTGGGAGCGTAGGTATGTGCGTGACCCACGTGATGGTGACTGTGTTCGCCTCCACTATTTGTGATTTGTGTTATCTGGACTATTCCTGAGAGATTCGGAATATGTGATCCTTATGTACGTGATGTACCGGGATTGATAGCAGAGTATGTGTGCACTACAGCTTAGATTGCGGGGTGCTTATATTGTATATTTATGATGTGAATAATATACATTAAATTAATGGAAATCCTCATGTTAATGTTGTAAAAATATTACGGTATTGTTTCGAGTTATATAATGAGTTAACTGATAGTTATATCATTGGCATATTTAGTAACTGAGTTTACGTTAAACCTCTATTTAATTACGAGCGTTGTTATGTTAAATGGAACCGAGTAATATGGGTAGAACCTTTGGCAGTCTAGCTAGTTATGTTGTCAGTTAGTTAGTAGTATGGGTCGATATAGATGGGTACTTACGTTAGGAGTGCACAGTTAGACGAGAGGTGAGAATATCATGCGAGTGTACGTCCTAACATGTACTTTGCATTTAATGTTTTAAATATTTTTAAAGCACTTGCAGGTTTTTAAAATATAACTCCACATTCGGGCTCTGACCCGTTTGCTTTTCAAATCTCTTTTTCTTTGTAAAACCATTTTAGGTGCCCAGCCACAAGGACACCAAGCATAGGTACTCATTCAGGTGACGAGCTGTAGCTGCTTGTGGAAGCTACAGGGATTTGCATGTAGACGCTTCTATCTCTTTGGATTCCAGAGTCACTTTCTATCAGTTGTAGGGCATGTTGCCCATTTCTTTAGAGACATCATTTACATTTCAGTTTTCAGACTTTAGCATGTTTTATTTCAGTTTCGGTTATTCATTTCTGTTATGGGATTATAGTGAGGAGTTTTTCCTCCAGACTTTATTTACGCTATTGTGATGGTTATTCAGTTTACTTCAGCATGGTGAATGGTGTTATTTATTTCTTCATTACACTTGTTGCATGTTAATCAGACTTAAATTAAAATTTGGCAACTTGATTTTTAAATACTAGGTGGTTAGTAATAATAAAAATGTTTTCGACAGTGATGCTATTAACTGAGCCAACTTGGCATTTTGAATTAATTTTATAAAGGAGTAGCTACCCGGTATTTAATTAGTCGGGGTGTCACACAAATCCGTAGGGAAAATACCACTGCCGCCAACTCCAAATCATGTGTGGGGTAATTCTTCTCATGAGGCTTAAGCTTACAGGAAGCATAAGCTATGGCCTATCTCTCCTGCTGTAATACACCTCCCAGTCCTTGCAAAGACGCATCGGTGTAAACCAAATACTCAACTCCCGGTCTCGGCAATGCTAACACAGGTGCTGAGGTCAATTTGTCCTTCAATTCATCGAATGCCAACTGACAGGCATCACTCCAAATGAACGGCACACCTTTACGAGTAAGATGTGTCAAAGGACCTGCTATCTTCGAAAATCCCCGAATGAACCTCCTGTAGTATCCTGCCAAGCCCAAGAAACTACGAATCTCAGTCGGTGTCGTGGGCTGTCCCCACTCCCTCACCGCGGATACTTTCCCCGGATCAACAGATATTCCCCGTTCGGAAATAATATGCCCAAAAAACTGGACTTCCTTCAGCCAAAACCCGCACTTCTCATATTTTGCATACAACTCGTTCTGACGAAGTGTCTGCAAAACCTGCCTCAAATGCTCGGCATGCTCCTCCTCTGTCTGGGAGTAAACCAGAATATCATCAATGAAGACAATGACAAACTGGTCTAGGAAATCCCTGAACACTCTGTTCATCAAGTCCATAAACACTGCTGGAGCGTTGGTCAAACCAAAAGGCATAACCCAAAACTCGTAAGAACCATATCTTGATAAGAACGCGGTCTTCGAGACATCCTCCTCCCTGATACGCAACTGATGGTATCCCGATCTCAAATCAATCTTCGAGAAGAAAGAAGCTCCTCTCAACTGGTCGAATAAGTCATCGATTCGAGGCAACGGATACTTATTCCGTATCGTAACCTTATTCAACTCTCGGTAGTCCACACACAATCTCAGTGAACCGTCCCTCTTCTTCACAAACAAAACCGGAGCGCCCCATGGTGAGGTACTCCTGCGAATAAAGCCCTGGCCTAACAGCTGCTCTATCCGATCCCGTAACTCCCTCATCTCAGCTGGAGCCATACGGTACGGTGCACGTGCTATAGGTCTCGTACCCAGTAGCAAATCTATAACAAAGTCTATCTCTCGACTGGGTGGTAAGTCGGGTATCTCCCGAAACACATCCGAATACTCCCTGACTACTGGGATAGAATCTAAAGGGATCACTACCTCCTTAGAGGTATCCTCTTCAATGTAATACAGATGAGCGGTCGATCCTCCCTCTGGGCGAGGCATCGCCACTACAAACATCTCTTGCCCCGGAATGGCAAAAATAATGCTCCCGCTGAAGCAATCAATCATGGCCCTATATGCTACGAGCCAATCCATACCGATGATCACATCGTGAACATGCATATCTAATACTAACATGTCTGCAGTCAATACCAAACCACCAATCTCTACCCCCACTCCCCGGCATATAAAGAAAATAAGTGACCCACTCCCTAATGGTGAGTCGACACACGTCACTGTGCTCTCTGCCGTAGCTAATAATCCTAAAGCTTTCGCGAAGTGTGTAGCTATAAAACAGTGTGTATCACCCGTATCAAATAACACCCGACCCATAATGCCATGGATAGGAAACGTACCCTCAATCGCGGGCGGTGCCTGTGGAACTGCAGCCTGGTGAACGTTGTAGACACGTCCATACTGTAGTTGCCCCTGCTGAGCTGGGACTGCTGGAATGGGTGGAAATGCTGCCATCTGTGGCGGTGCGGGAAGAGCGGCGGGAAACATAGGTCTCTGTGGCTCCTGGCGAGCACCCTGCTGCTGCTGCTGTGGGGCCCTGCCCCTATCAGGATAATCCTGTCGCTTATGGCCAGTCTTGCCACAAACAAAGCACTTCCCTGGGAAGTTCCCCCCTCTCTGCCCTTGCTGTCCCCGGCCCTGGTGGCCGTTACCATTTCTCCCTTGGCCCTGCTGGCTCTGGTGAAACTGCTGCCCATTCTGCCCCTGTTGGCCCTGATGGCCGTTTGGACCCTGATGGCCCTGACGAAAACCTCCATGTCCCTGTCTGTAGTTCCCTGACCGGAACCTCTTATTATCCCCCTGCTGGGAGCCCTTCTCATTCTATCTCTGCCCCTGACCCGATTGTGCCCCGCTGGCACCATGTCCTCCAGTCCTGCCCTGATGGCTAGACTCCCCCGACCTCTTGCCCTCGGCCATATGAAAACGGTGGTCCTGGCAGTGCAACAATGCAGCGTTAACCACGTCAGAATAAGTGGCCAACGATAGGTTCCCTAGCAGATGTTGACGGATCCTCCAAGTCAACCCGTCGGTGAACTTCTCAATTTTCTTCTTCTCTGTTGGTATCTCGTCTGGAACGATGTTCAACAGATTAGTGAACTCGGCCTCATACTCGGCCACTGTCTTGCCCTCCTGCTTCAGACTCATCAACCTCCTCCTCATTTCCGTATGAACAGCTAACGGAAAGTACTTGCGGTCGAACCACACCCAGAACTCCTGAATCGTGAGAGTATCCCTCTCCTCCATGGTGGTAATAGACTCCCACCACTGTAGTGCAGATCCAACCAGCTTGAAAGTAGCTAGCACCTGCTTCTGAACATCCGTGCACTCATACATCCTCAAGTGCCTCTGCATGTCCTTCCTCCATTGGCTCGAGACTACCACATCTGAGCTACCTGCAAACTCTGGCGGATGCGCTTTCTGAAAAGCGTCACGTACACACTCCCAAGCAGACGGGAATGCATTAACCTGTACTGGCGCGGCAACCGGCGCCTGAGGTGGTGCCTGCTGAACAACGGCAATGGCGGCATTTACCGCTTGAGCTACTATAGCTGCAACCTCAGCGGCGTTCATCATACCCTGAACTGGAGCGGGCTGGGGTTCGGGAGTTGCATCCCTGGGAACTCGTCGTGCACGTCGTGGAGGCATCTGAAATAAGAACAAAGTTTATAAGTTCGCTGTTAACAACTTAATATAGCTGAAGAACGAAGAATACACAAAAAGAGTACAACAGTCCTAAAATATAGGGCTCTATATCAAAGAAACTTAGCGGAAACATAACAAGCCGTCAGATCCTAAGGAAACTAGAACCTGATGCTCTGATACCACCTGTGACACCCCGACTAATTAAATACCGGGTAGCTACTCCTTTATTAAATTAATTCAAAATGCCAAGTTGGCTCAGTTAATAGCATCACTGTCGAAAACATTCTAATTTTACTAACCACCTAGTATTTAAAAAGTAAGTTGCCAAATTTTATTATAAGTCTGATTAACATGAAACAAGTGTAATAAAGAATAACAATACCATTCACCATACTGAAAGATATAGAATAACCATCACATGCGGTAAATAAAGTCTGGAGGAAAAACTCCTCACTACAATCCCACAACTGAAAAGTAAACTGAATACTAAAACAGCACATGCCAAAATCTGAAAACTGTAATGGAAAGATGTCTAATAGAAATGGGCAACATGCCCTACAACTGATAGATAATAACTCTGGAATCCAAAAGATCGAAGCGTCTACAAGCAAAGTCCCTGTAGCTTCCACAAACAGCTACAGCTCGTCACCTGAATGAGTATCCTCTGCTTGGTGTCCTTGTGGCTGGGCACCTAAAATGGTTTTTACAAGAAAAGGATTTGAAAAGCAAACGGGTCAGATCCCGAATGTGGAGTTATATTTTAAAAACCTGCAAGTGATTTAAAAACATTTAAAACATTAAATGCAAAGTACATGTTAGGACGTGCACTCACATGATATTCTCACCTCTCTTCTAACTGTGCACTCCTAACGTAAGTACCCATCTAGAGTGATACAAACTACTAGCTAAGTGACAACATATCTAGCTAGACTATCATAGGTCTTACCCTTATTACTCGGTTCTATTAACATAATAACGCTCGTAATTAAGTAGGGGTTTAACGTAACTCAGATGTTCAATATGCAGTATATATAACTATCAGTTAACACGTTATATTTCTCGAAATAATACCGTAATTATATTCACATCATTAACACGAAGGTTCTCATTAATTAAGTGTATATTATTCACATCACAAATATACAATATTAGCACCCCGAGATCTAAGCTGCGGTGCACACATACTCTGCTATCCATCCCGGTACATCACGTACATAAGGTTTACATATTCTGAATCTCTCAGGAATAGTTCACAGATAACAACATCACAAAGAATGGAGGCGAACACAGTCACATCACATAGGTCATGCACATACCTACGCTCCTACGATCAGCGGACTTATTAATATCCCAATAAGTCTTTCTATGACCTATGTTCATCGAGGTAACCAGTCTAAATCCGGGCAACACAAGGATTAGAGGGCCCTAAGTGAACGCAAACCTCCCGTGATAGCAAGTATGGTAGGTATGTCATACACACAATTCATATACCAATACTAAGTAAACACACGTCTTAGTAATACCGTAGTTTAATCGTAGTACATATCGCATTCTCGTACTAACTTATAATTATCACAATTCATACTATTCTGGTTTGTAATTATACGTGCCATAATTCATCCTCACGTCGTAGTAGACTCTCACGTCTCAACCCAAACGGTTCATTTAATCTAACTCGCGTATATAGTTTACTCCTCTTAATAACCCAAAAGTCCCAAATCCATCAATACATCATCAAGGAAGGTTAACTCTACCCTCGAACAAGTTTACGGAACTCCAAAAATCAAAACAGTCCAAAAAGGACCAAACTGTCAACTCGTTAGAAGTCTCGTTCGAACGAGGCTGTTCGAACGAGATTGGACTGTCAGCTCGTTAGAAGTCTCGTTCGAACGAGACTGTTCGAACGAGATTCCAGTTCGTTCGAACGAACTGTTCCTTCTAACGACATCTCATTCGAACGAGATATCGAACGAGATTCCTTTTCGTTAGCAGCGACTGGTCAACTCGTTAGAAGATCGTTCGAACGAGTTCGTTCGAACGACCTGGGTAGGGGCTTCTAACGAGCTACCAGATTCGTCCCAGATTTCCTAAGTTACGTTTCTCACCATTTTTAACACCTCAATCCTTCTCCAAAGTTCGTTCTAACAATGATTTAAGTCCTCTAATCATACTAAAACATGCTTAAGTCATAAACTAACATCTTTTAAGGCATTAATGCATCCTAAACATCATTAAATTACAAGGTTTTATACTTTTCCCCAATATCATCAAGAGCATGAACCCTAGATTTATATCATCATCAAATCCCAGAATTTCATTCGTTTTAATTTCTTCTAATCACAATATTCATGAGAGAAATCATCTACCTATCATTCTACAT
The DNA here is from genome assembly GCA_949130495.1 of Sambucus nigra. NCBI lineage: Eukaryota > Viridiplantae > Streptophyta > Magnoliopsida > Dipsacales > Adoxaceae > Sambucus > Sambucus nigra. The sequence continues at coordinate 192,161,878 of OX422210.1, read as the reverse complement.
GCAATTCTCTTCAAAATTTTCAAGTTCTAAACTCCAAACTTCATGGGTTTTCATTCATCTTTCAAGAACAATTAAAATTCCTCAATTTCTAAGATGGAAAAGACATTCTCTGAAATTAAATGGAATAAAGTCACTTGCCTTGATTGGATTTCTGATTTTGGTGTTGGTTTGGTGAAGATTTCTGCAGATTTTTCTCTCTCCAAGCTTCCTCTCCAATGGTGGCTTAAAGTGGCTAGGGTTTTGATTTGGGAATTTAGAAAACTCTTCTAATAACCTACGTAGCCTTCTAGGTTAATATGGTTTGGTTAATGGGCTTAGTGGGTTTAATCCACATCAGATTTACATCTCTAATTTTCGTCACTTTTAATTCCTCAAAATGTAAAATTACCAAAATACCATTTAAGTTGCCGGTATGGCCTAAAAATACCCCGGAATCCAAACTACACCCCCGGGTAGTGTTTTCTGACTATCTAGACCCTTCCGTACGCGTTGGCGCACTCAAATCGACTATACAGTTTATAAATTTTAAATTCACTTTTATAATCAAAATATTACACCGTGACGCGGCGATCCCACGCGTCTCAACAAAATTTCTAAAATGCCGTATATAAATCTCACGACAACCTTTATAATACCAAATACATATATCAAAACATGTATGCACATAATCAAATACCAACTCGCATCTCGTTAGTATTTATAACCCGGATTAATTTCCAATTAATACGCATTTAATTAATTAATCCCAAAAATAAATATAGCCAAAAGTACGGGGTATTACAGTAACGAGATGTGATCCCATTAAGTTTTTATTGGCAAGAATAATATTAATTGGAAGGACAGATAGGTGGTTCTTCATCCTCTCAGAATATGACTTGAAGTGTGTGGTTCCTTGTACGATCAAGAGCTAGGCGTACGCTGACCTGTTGGCTATCTTTCCCTCTGGAACATTTGAGCCACCTAAAGAAAGTATTCCAGTAGATGACTTACAAGCCAATTACTTAATTGCAAGTGATGAAGAATGGACGATGCAGTTTGATGGATCTTCAGCAGAAAAAAAGGAGGAGCAGGGGTTATTCTTTCAAAAGGAATGGAGGAGATTTGTCTTTCCTACAAGTTATATTTTCCTTATTCCAACAATAAAACAGAGTATGAAGCATTAGTACTAAGGTTGCTTGAGGCCCTTCGAAGGGGGATTCGGTCACTTTGCCTCAAAGGGTGATTCAAACTTGGTGATTCAGCAAGTGAATGAGGAATATGCGTTAAAAGACCTGAGTCTAGCACCATATAAAATAATCATTCAGCGGCTTCTCAGCCAGTTCCATCGGACCAAGATTAAGAGACATCGTCGAACAATGAACAACTATACAGACGCCTATGCCACCATTGCTTTGAATATGGTCATGAGAGACGATACAACTATAATTGTGATTCAATGAAGAACAACTCCTTTGGTAGTATAATTAATTATGTCGATGAATGATGATGCTGACTGGAGGGGAGAGATTAGAAAGCAACTGGAATCTAGGGAAGGAGCGATGAATCTGAGAGAATTAGCCCAACACTTCACAAACCAGGGAAACCTTTACTTCAGAAATACAGGAGGATGGTTGTCAAGATACATCAACCCAGAAAAAGCAGAGAGGAGGTTAAAGAAAACACATAAAGAGCACTGCGAGACAACTGGGATACCTTTTTAAATGAAGGGGTATTTACGGCCTAAAATGAAACGGGATGCAATAGAGCTACAATGAAAGTGCGATAAGTGCCAACTATTCTTTGAGGCAGTGGAGTGTCATTTTGTTGAAGCTCAATCAGATTGGAGATAGCCGTATTCCTAATAGAGAAGATTGATGCAATGGGATTAAAGCGAATGGCCCCAAGGTTCTACGTTCAAGAGGGGCAACTTTATCAAAGGGGTTACTTCAACAGGCTTCTGCGTTACATCACAAATGAAGAAGCAACCAAAGTCCTTAAATAAGCGCACGATCTGGCTCACATCGGAGGGGACAAATTGTATGACCAGTTGATGACGTTGGGGTATTATTGGCCAACGATGGAGAAGGACTCTGCTGAGTTCCTTCGAAAATGTAAGGTTTACTAACTTCATGGTAATATGACCCATGCCCCATCGGAGTACCTACACTCCCTGATAACGCCTTATCCTTTTCACACTCGGGGGTTTGACCTGGTAGGGGCAATACATCATTTTTCGAGGGGGAAGATATGGATACTAGTAACAACGGAGTGCTTTATAAAGTGGGCTGAAGCGATACCACTAAGAAGGGCAACAACAGGGGTGGTGAGCAACTTCATCAGAGAATACATCATTTATTATTTTGGGATTCCAAAGGTTATTCTCTCAGATAACGGAACCCCCTTCGTTAATTCAGAGTTAACAATGCTCACAGATAAGTACTCCATTATTCATCATACTTCAATGGTGGCATACCCAAAGGGAAACGGTCAATCCGAAGCAACTAATAAAACCTTGGTTAATATTTTAGCTAAAATGGTGGAGGATTTCTGTGGGTCATGGGATGATAAGATACCAGTTGTATTATGGGCCTGTCAAACAACCAAGAGGAAGTCCACAGAGTATACTCCGTTATCCCTCGTTTAGAGGGCTGAGGCTACCCTTCCGGTAGAATTAAAAGGTCCCTCTGCTCGATATTCCTTGTGAAGTAGCATGCTCCCTCAGAATAGACGTGTGCAGTTAGAAGCGTTGGATGAACACAGAGATAATGCAATGCAACACTTTCAAATGTATACAAAATAGCTTTTTCGGGCATATGATAACTTGGTGAGACCAAGGAAGTTCGTTGAGGGAGATCTCATTTTGAAGGTAATAGTGAAGCACATTAGGGGGCTTCCTCTACCTAAGTTTGCAGGGAATTGGAAGGGACCTTCCATTGTAAAAGAAGCTCATGATTCAGGTTATTGCTTAATTTCTAAGATGGAAGAAGACAAGCCATTAAAGATTAACAATATATGGTTGAAAGTCTATCATGTGTAAGCAATTAAGTTTAAACCATTATTGTATCTAGCCGTTGTTATGAATATACAAGTCGTTTTATTTATTTTATTGCAACTTAAGTGAAGATGAAATAATTGTAGAACTTCATAATATACGTAAACAGTTACAGCACAAAGAAATGGCATGGGAAAACATACATCATTTTCATTTCATTCACAAACTTTGGGGAATTACAAATTTAGAAGCTACTTCCCAAGAATTATATAAGAAGAAGAAAAGGAAAATGTATACAAAAGTTCATTGGTATAAGAGGAACCATAGGTCTGGAGCAGAGAAAAAAATCTCTAGGAAGGCCCGAGGAAGCTACTAAGCAAGACTGTTAGGCATTAATAGAAACCTCCAATATCATTTGCGTTTATGTACGCTCGATAAGGAGTTTTTCTCGTTTTGACTTCACCATAGCTTATTCGATGTCCTCTACCTCTTTATTGGCAGCTTCAAAAAGAGGTGTTATCTCATCCAACTTAGCTTCCTCAGCCCGTTGATCCTCCCGATGCTTCTATAGCAGTTCCCTCTGATTGTCAACCGTTGACTCTTCAAAGCCTTTAGGTGCGCAATCAGCCAGTCAAAATGAATTCCATCCCGGTCCAACTCCCTCAGATAGCCCAGGAACTAATTAAGAAGAGGCCTAGTAACGTTCGCGGTAGGAGTTCTGACGATATTAGCAACAACGATCGACATGCCCTATAGCCTATGGCTCATTACGGGGATGTTGGAATGCAGGCAATCTACAGTGAAAGTCTCAGGATGGTAGCTTGCAAGCTGTTCAATTACCAAACGATAGCTGATAGGCATTTGAGGAGAACACTGAAGGCCCATGAGGCAAAAGTCATGAGGAGTTAAATTGGGCAGAGCAACCTCATAACCTGATTCGCTATTAGCAGCAACACCAGTCGTGGAACCTTTGTCATTGTGACTAGAATTTTCTGAAGTAGCGGGTTCCCGATGGGGTGACGCGATGGGCAAAAGAACTGGTGGAGATTTCTCCTCAGTTGGAAAAGATTCACGAGCAACCTGACAACAGGTAGAAGAAATAATGAGTTAAGAAAAAATCTTAACAAGTGTTTTCGTTTTTAAGTCACCGTTATATATGGAGTTTGAGAAAAATCTTAACAAGTGTTTTCGTTGTTAATTCACCACTATAGGTGGAGTTTAAGAAAAAAATCTTAACAAGTGTTTTCGTTGTTAAATCACCGTTATAGGTGGAGTTTGCGAAAATCTTAACAAGTGTTTTCGTTGTTAAGTCACCATTATAGGTGGAGCTTGATAAAAATCTTAACAAGTGTTTTCGTTGTTAAGTCACCGTTACAGGTGGAGTTTGAGAAAAATCTTAGCAAGTGTTTTCGCTGTTAAGTCACCATTATAGGTGGAGTTTGAGAACAAAATCTTAACAAGTGTTTTCGTTGTTAAGTCATCGTTATAGGTGGAGTTTGCGAAAATCTTAACAAATATCTTCGTTGTTAAGTCACCACTATAGGTGGATTTTGCAAAAATTTGAGAAATGAGACTCTTTCAGATTATGCGTTATCAAGAATAAAAGATAAACAATGAGAAACGAAGAATAATCTAGTGATGTACCTCAGTAGTGGCTGGAGCGGGAACGAGAGTCACTAGGGAGGCCATAACGGTGGGAACTGTTGGGGACAGGCTTATTTCCTCAGAAACCCCAACGACACCCTCAACTAAAGAATCCTGGTAAAGCTCATTCGCCAGTAAAAGGTACCAAGGCCAAGATAGGAGTTTCACTTGAAGAGGACGTTCGACCTCCAAGTGATGCCCCAACGTTTATAGATGCAAAAGAACCACCATGCTGGGCTGAAACGTCAATCTTGGCCTTGGGAATATACAGACCACCAAGAGAAGAGGGTGGGGAAAGATCGAGAGAAAACTGCAAAAATGAAGCTAAGTGTTAAAAATGGGAATAAGTACAGAAGAAGTGAGAAATACCTCTAAGTGTTACTTACCTCATTTATGGTACCAAATAGGATAATTGCAGTCAGGTGTCTCAATAATACAATGAGAAGAAGAATGTTGGCTAACAAAGACTCAATTTCGACCTAAGGCATTCCAACATCCATCATGTTAAATAGAAAAATGTTGAAAGAGAGAAAGAACGTCAGACCTAACAGTGATTGATAGTATGTTACCTCAGGGGAACTTTCTGTAGCTGGAACAATGGGCAGAAGAACCTCGGGCTGAGGTGATAATTCAGAAGAGGCAGGGGGAGTTGACTCTAGTTGAGAAGAGATGCCCATAGACTCAATGGAATCACCCCCTGCAGTAGCATCCTTCGCCCGTTGTGAGGCTGAACGACGGGAGTAAGTAAGCCCAATCACAAGGGAACGAGGAGGAGTTAGATCGGTCAAAGAGGAATCGAAATGTCCCCCCATGAAAGGGCTCACAGGGGGCTGGGTATTTTTTCTTCAACCTCCTTCACCAAAGTTGTTAAGAGTTAAATAAATGCAGTTTGCCTTAGAAAAAAATGTGAGTAAGAACAACAACACATATACAAACCTTGGATTCAGAGGGAGAATAGGAGGATATAACCATTGGAGAAGGAGGAGAGGAGGCAGAAGCAGAGGGAACTTGGGAGAGATGTACATTTGGAGTTCGTTTCCTCTGGGACTTGGTACCCAGAGTCTTCTTCCTCACACCCGCAGCACCAGTACTTCGTGGAACCTTTGAACTCTTCTTTCTCTTTGCCCCTAGTTTCGTTGGATCAACCAAGATAGTGGGGAAGCCAGTAAAAGGAGGAACGACGAGAGCGCGTCATTGAAACTTAACATTTATTCATGCCACCTCATCCTGAACTATCCTTCTCGACTCCTCACTCATTTATGGAGACATGGGAGGAGGAACATAGGCGATATGAAATGCCTCCAAAGGAGTTTGAGGTTGAGACTTAGACTTTGAGAAAGTCCCACTCTGGGACTTCCTTGTATTTTTGGTTGGTGGTTGAGAAGGTCCTTCACCAGAGGCTACCTCAGTTAAAACCCCTTCACCAGAAATACCCCCAGAAGGGGCAGGCTGTTTGGGTGTTGGGGCTTTTTTAGATTTTGAGGTGGTAAAGGGAATCATGGAGCAATGGGGAGGGAGCTCAATGGGAGGTTCCTTAGGAGTTTTTCTTAGAGGGAGCTCAATCCCAAGAACGAAATTACTGTTCAGACCCTGCTCTAGGGCAGAAAATAAAAGAATTGGGGGATATACGGGAGACCCCTTGATAAACTCAAAATTTTGGGCCAGCTATCTCGGCCAGTACTTCGTTGCAAATAGAGGGGCTACGTCCCCTTGCCTAGTGATGCTTCGAATAGTGACCCGCCCAGCCATTGAAGAACTTACTCCCCATGCAGCAGTAGATGAGAACAGGGAACATGCCTCGCTGAAAGAGACTTTGGGGTGGAATAATTGGAAAACTATGATAGCATCCCCTTGATCGAAGCTGAATTGACGGGTGCATCGATTGGGATTATAATACTCACTAGTGTATCCCTACTCGGTAAATGAAGGCAGGTACCCCGGTGAAAACAGAAGGACCACAACTAGTGAAGGGTCTTCAATGATGAGGTCCAAACTAGTTGGTTGGGCCACCCTTGCTCCATGTTTGAAAAAACTCCAAGTATGGAGGAAGACCTTTTCTTCGTAAGGCCTCCTCAAAAAATTCCCAGGATGATCAATAACAGAGGTTAACTCCTTTTGACTTTGTCTCTTGTGATAAACGAAGGAGCGTGGAGGCAGAATTGCTTCCCCCGAAAGAGGATAGTTGGCTTTGGCTGCTACAGCGGGGAAATAAACGTAAAGGAAGCTCGACATAAGGACACAGTTGGCAAAGTTGGCCAGGTTATAACAACCAAGAGATCGTTCCATGTCAAAAAGGGTTCTATCAAGACATGTGTAGAGTGATCCCAGGGCAATTGCAGCCAAAGAGATCTTGACACCTCGGGCCAAATGGAGGGATATGTTGATGAGGTCCCTTCGAGGTTGGTTATTAGGTTTCCCCATTAAAAGGAAACGAGAGAGAATGACAAGGATGTAGGCAGAAAGTTCTAGCGATGTACCTTGACCAGGGTCAGCCTCAGAAGAACTACCTTTAGAAGGATCCTTAAAGAAATAATTGATGAGAGGAGTGAAAATGGCTTTGTTTGAAGAACCGATGCACCTTCGGCATATAAGGTCCACTCTGAAACGGTCAGCAGCCTCTTGGGCATCCAGGTCTTCATTATAATAGGGATCATGGCCTGTTGCCTCAAGGCCCAGAAGCTCACATACGTCTTACAACGCTATTATAAACTCACCCTATGCAGCAATAAAGGTGTGAGTAGTAACGTTCCAGTGAGACACTCGGATAGGCTCTGCATGTGGAAGTTTCAGGTAGAGAAATGAGTAGGAGAGCCTCCAGGCCCTTCGAAGTCAATATGGGACCACGAGAAGTCCCCTCGCTTAAGACGAAAGCGAAGAGTCCCCTTTAGGGGAGAAAGCCCTAGTCAGCAGTACTTTCGTCTTCATTATCAAGCATTATGGAGTCACACTAGGCGTTAAATACACAAGTTTTGCAAAGCTCAGCAAAATCATCACTCTTTCCAAATATAGGGGACCGGCGGTAGAAATGCAGCTGGTCCTGGTGAGCGGCAGTCAAAGAGGTGCTAGCAAAGGTCGTGGCAATAGGGGTGGCAGGTGGAGCACTGTTGGCAGACGTAGTAGGATTTCTTGAGGAGGCCGTTGAAGATGGAAGTTAAGTACAAGAAAAGCATAGAAAAGGCACCGGAGACGTAACAAGGGAGTGGCTAAAAAGTGAGGATGATTGCAGAGGAAAAGATTGAGGAAAATAGCTTGACAATAATGGATTTTTGGCAGAGTTTATCTCTCTAAAGTAGACGAGAGTTTGAAGAAGACGAACAAAGGAAAAGTGTTTTGAAAAATAGATGTTTGAAATCTTTTAACCCGTCTTTTGAGTTTCCCACCACCACATGTGCAAAGTCGCCTATAATCATTTCAAACAGACGTGTGGAGCTTCAGGAAGTGTCCTGACAGTTGAAAAGACAGTGCCACGTCATTAATGAAGTGACGTCTGGGTAACAGAATTGGTTTCCTTCTTAAGCAAGTTTGAGTTTTGGAGCCATAATTTTTGTCAGACATATCTAATAACTTTCAACGAAGATGCTGCCCCAACGGTTAAAAAAAAGCTACAATGTCCCCTTGTCACAAGTCCAAACATTGTTTAAATTGTTACTCATCTACATCGGGGAGAATTTATATTTTTTTTAACACGGTGAAACGTTACAAGGGAGAATTTCATAAGTCACAAAGATAGGGGCAGCCCTAAGGGCAAACTCACTGCCTACAATTATACTCTATAACAGCACAAACGGGAGAGTTTCACTTCCCCAGAGCCAAAACGAGTATTTGAGAAAGTCAACAGGTGTTTCGGGAGAATTCCAAATTAGCCAAAGAAGAAAAGCCACACTGATTGAAGCTCAGTGAAAGGAAAAGGTTGCATTGTCCCCTCGCCAAAGCGCCAATAAGCCGCAGCGCTTCGACTTTCGGGGAGAATCTTGGAATTAGGGATAATCCCCCTATTTTACAATAGTGTCTGGGGTTAAGGCAGTGTGACAACTCAGCATGGCAACTCAACAAGGCAGCTCAGCGTGGCAAATCATATTTTAGCTTATCGTGTTACTTAGCCATATTGTATCTTTTGTTTATACTGACTAAGAGCTATATTGATTGTAATGATGTAACGAGAATAATGATTTTGTGTGAGGTCGAATGATACTCATGAGTGACCAGGCTTCGCAGGACCTGGGAGAGCTTTCATGCTCTATCGAACGACCTCGTTGTGGGAACTTGGGAGGGACTTGGTTTGGAGGATTGAGAAGTGAGGCACTATTGGGGCTTGTCCTGACCATCTTAGATACACCTGGTAAAACACCGAAGGACCCTTATCGTGGAACCTCGGGCGAAGCAGCTTAGAGTTCCATTAATAGTTGACTTGTGAAGCAAATAACCCTCTACTTAATGTCACATCTACTGTAGGTGATGTCACTAGCTATCTAAATAATGCCAAATCTGCACCTGAGTAAAACACCATGGTATTTGGGGCTGTCAGATAGTTGGTGAGCCACCTCTGTGACGACAGTCCCTTGACACACAGTAATTAGGCAAAAGGCATGTCTTGGCATTTAATGTTTATGACGTGGAGCTAACTAGTGCATCAGGTATTTAATGTCCGTGACATAAAGTATGAGGGATGTCTTTCGCAGTTATTAATGACCGCGTTACCTCGGGAGCGGCGTGGGGGATATTTAAGAGCCCCAACCACCCCTAAGGAAGGGATGTTCTTTTTGAGAGTTTATAAGTTATTACTAGAGAGAGATTTATTACAAATCAGAGAGTTTACTCACCCACTATTGTCATTTATTACAGAGATTTAATACTTGACAAAGATCATTGAGGGTGGTTGGGGTATTTGGCTGCCTGACAAGGTGTATCTAGGTTGCTAATTTTCTCTCTCCCTCTAAGTGAAGTTGTTTCTAAGTTCATTATTATCTTATGAGTTATACATAAGAAATTTGTGAGTTCAAACTGAGTTTATCTTCACTAAGTTGTGTTTGCGTGTCCTGTAGTTAATCAATGGCGTGATTAGTTCACTTATCTTTACTATACTCACAAGGGGTTACGCCTCCATTTAATCTAAACAACCCTCTTACAGGATGCAATACTCGATTCATAAGACCCATAAATATCGCTGGAGCATTAGTCACTCCAAAAGGCATTACCAGAAATTCAAAATGACAATACCGAGTACGAAAAGCAGTTTTAGAAATATCACTCTCATTGACCCTCAACTGATGATAACCCGATCGTAAGTCTATTTTTTAAAACACTTTAGCACCCCGTAACTAATCAAACAAATCATCTATACAAGGTAAAGGGTACTTGTTCTTAATTGTAGCTTTATTCAGTTTCTTATAATCAATACACAAACGCATGGTACCATCTTTCTTTTTCATAAATAAAACTGGTGCACCCCATGGAGATACGCTAGGCTGTATGAACCCTCTATCAAGTAAATCTTGCAATTGAATCTTTAGTTCTTTCAACTCAGTATGTGCCATTCTATACGGTGCCATAGAAATAGGGGTTATCCCCGGTGCCAATTCAATACTAAACTCAACCTCTCTCTTTGGAGGTAACCTAGGCAACTCACTGGGAAACACTTCTGAAAAATCCCTTATAATAGGAACATCGACTAATTGTAAAGCCCCCTTCCCAGTGTCAAGAACATATGCAATAAAACCCTCACAACCCTTACTCAATAATTTCCTCATTTGAATAGCAGAAATGATGCAATTGGGAACAATTTTCCTTTCCCCCACAAATTTAAATTCAGGCTCACAGGGCATATTAAAAATAACTTCCTCACAGAAACAATCCATAGATTCATGATATTTAGATAACCAATCCATTCTTAAAATTATATCAAAATCAGAAATATCCAATGCTAGTAGATCTACAACTGTATCTTTAACCCCCACAGTCAAAACACAATTACGAAAAACATATTCAGCTACAACCATATCACCCATAGGCATATAAATACCCAACCCGATATCTAAAAGAGTACACGATCTATTTAGGTATATAGCAAAAGCATAGGATACAAAAGAATGTGTGGAACCAAGATCAATTAAAATATACGCACTTCTATCAGTAACAGAAAGTATACCTATCACCACATTCGGAGTAATATGAGCCTCTTTCATCGTAAATACTCGTCCACCTGGACTGGAACCACTAGCTTGTCCTCTGCCCACGCTTTTCGCTCCACTGCCTGGAGGTAACACTCTACTTGCTATTTCACTAGGTGTTGCTAGAGTCTCTAGCAACTGCGGATAATTCTTCTTAATATGCCCCACTTGATGACAATGGTAGAATTCCACTCCTTTAAGCTTAGGACACTCGAATTTATAATGCCCCTCCTCTTTACAAAGAAATATGTAACAACTCTCGTCGGTGCCTCACCTCTTCCTAACCTCCTAACCAGACTAGAAGCCTCTCCACCCCTAGTATCTCTGCCAAATCTCCCCTGATCTCTACCACTTCTCTGAAATTTATGAGGTTCCATCTTAACACTTCCACGCTCACCTACCTTAGACTAAGATACATCAAATATAATTTTCTTAAAACTCTCTCTACTCGCCACCCCTTAATTCACTTGCCTTTATGCTATCGTGGCTTTATTCACCAGAGAAGCATAATCTTCTAACTCATAAGTGGCCACTCTATTTTGAATGGGCCAAATCAATCTCTCTTGAAACTTTCATTTCTCTTCTTCATCCTCCACATATTTAGTAGAAAATCTAGACAAAGCTGTAAATTTAGCCTCATACTCCCTCACAGACATTTTCCCTTGGGTCAAGTTTATAAATTCCGTCACTTTCTCCCTCCTATAGACTTTAGGAAAATACTTAACATGCGAAGCTTTAATAAATTCATCCCAAGTAATAACATCAATACCTTCCATCCTGGGCACCAAATGGTTGGTGGATTCCCACCAATATTTGGCCTTTCAGCATAAACACAACCAAATTTACTTTCTGGTTATCTGAAACTTTCATCACTGCAAAGATGATCTCTAGATCTCTAACCCACATCTCATCTTCTGTAGTTTCCACTGACCCTGAATATTCTGGAGGATTTAACTTCAAGAACTTTTTATGATGGAATCTTTCATTTCCTTCATTGCCTCTTTCTCAATCCTAGCTACAATCTTTGATTCAAGATATTTAGTCTGTTACTGTGTCATTAATTCCATATTTCTTTCCTATTGTTTTGCCATCCTCAATATTGTCTATGCCATTATTTGCATCTCTGTAGGCTGCTCATGGTCTTTATCCCTTCTAGCAACACTCTGCTCTACTTCAGTATCATCTATACGAGAAGCTACTCCCTCTTCTCTACATCGTCCATTCCCAGGTTCCATTTGTAATTATCTGTAATACAATAAAATTCTAACAACTATTATAAACAGTTTACAATACTAAACTACTGGTTAGTACCTAAACAGTTCATAATTATAAAAATCACTCACTAACTGCCATCTAACTGTCACACACGTCCAGAATTAATAACCTAAATGGTCTGATACCACTAATTCTCACACTCGAAGCCAAATCCATTATAATCATTTATGTTCATAACAATTAAATCATGATCTTCAGTCCATTTTAAACATAATCCACTCATCAATATTTATATGCATAAGGAATATAATAATGTTCTTGTACTATGACTTAATCAACATCAAAGTCATAATTAGCGGTTATACAATACTGTGATTAACTGATTAACTATTACAAATATCAAAACAACCCATGCTAACACAATATATACAATGTGTGAGTTTATCAAAATCTTCAGTGTGACAATGAAAAATCCCTTATGTAAACCCCAACTCTCTCTACCGATGAAATTCTCAAAATCTCCCATTATATGGTATCCTAACTAACAACGTACAAACCTGAAAATGTTAAAATAGAAACCATAAGCATTAAGTTTAGTGAGGTACTCCTTCCCGGCAATGAATTAATAGTTTTATGTCAAATTCATGGATATAAAATCCAAACAATCCTGCCCATTGACAATAACAAATTCTGGAACATAAGTTCCAATAAATCATTGGATCCTTGTCTAGTTCATATCTTGGATCACAAGACCCAAATAAATCCTGGATATTGGAATATCTAAACAAATCTTGAATACCGAAGTATTCAAACCAATCATGAATAATTTAATATCCAATCAAATCCTGCTCTTAGATCTATATTCGTAACTATTATATCATTTTCATAACTATATGTGAAACAATCAGAAGTACACTCACCTTGGAATTTTAACATGGTTTCCCTTTTCCTTGATCTGGAGCTTGTTCAGTTGGTTCTTCTTCTCTTCCTATCATTCTTACAATATTAGTATCATCATAAGAACATTAACAGTTCAAAGAATAACTAGAACATAACTCAATTCATAAGCATTATATGATTTTATTCAAATCATTCATCGTAAATGAAGTACCATATAGATTCAGGTTATGATATCTAACATATTCAAGTTATAGCCCAAATCTACTTTAATTATTCTTGGTAATACAAACCTTATCATATTAGGCTTCCAACACAAAATATGACACATTATTCCAAGTTTCCTAGAGCAAGATACACCCATTTCTTTACTACATAGCAAATTCGCCCTATAGGCTCATATATCGTTCAAGCATCTTCCAAGAATTTTCATAATTTTTATACAACATAACTTTCTATGATATTTTACCCAATTTCAGAAAACATATTGAAGAATCCAAGATTAAAATTTCATAATTTTCAGATTTCATTTGCTATGTCAAATGAAACTCTAAACACAAGGTATGCATACTTATCCTTTCGGGGCCGATTTTACACCTCGACTTCAAACTATCATCCAAAATTCATTTCTTGTTATTTTTACATAATTTTCTAATATGATATACATATATGAGTCTATGTCAATCTTCAACTAGAATTAATCAATTGCAATAAGTATACCGAAAGATATATAAGATATATAAGTTTGAATACACAAGGTTTCTAAACGAAGTAATTTCAAGGGTTTACACGTTCAAGTTTACTTAAACTTGCATTTATCCATAAGTACACATCAAGACATGGAATTTCAGTAAACAAATGATTATTTATATAATTTAAATCAGTAATATGAATAAAATAAAATAAATAAGATTTATGGATGGAATTACCTTAGGGGCTTTTACGTAATTTTCTATGAATTTTTCTTCAATTACTCCTCACACCTTCTTCCTAAACTTCAAAATTCTCTTTCCTTAGGTTAAAACTCTTCCATGGCTACTTTTGACTGAAGGAAAAGGTTATTTCAAAGGTATAAGGTCGGCCGAACCAGCCTACACCTCCAACCAATCAATTTAAGACATTTGTGGGTATAAAGGACGAATTACCTCTTAAACAGATGGACAAATTGGCCATTGGTTAGTAATTTTTGTATAAATTCTTACTCGAACCTCCATTTCACACACCGTTTGTTATGTCACTACACCAACTCACCTGTCTACAACTATCTAGTTATCACCTCAAGTCAATTGTTATGTTATAATGGTCAAAATTAGTCTTAAACATGAACATTCCTACCGAAAACTTCAAAATTTTATATTTGTAACTAATTCAATATTTCATGCTTTATGAAGGTAGGATTAGACTAAATATAATGACTTAACATTATATATTCTAATAACATGTTATCCATATCACATAAGCTAAACGTGATTTAAACATAATTTATCATAATTATATTCGGGTTGTCACAGATAGAATTGCTAGAAAATAATAGAGACAAAATTAAGGAATCAATTGTATACCATCTCCCATTAAGAATTGGCTTATTTATAACTCCGGGGCTAAGATATTTATTACCAGACTGTATGTATGAAAATTAACAAAATAATTTAAATTTATCTCTGTAATTCTTACCAAGTTGCAGATGTTGATATTCAAAGTTATACTACAAATATAAAAATAATATTTAAAACATTTATAAATAAAACTTTGATAAGTATTATTGGTGGTAACTAAGTAACTAACGTTAAGGGCATATACAAGGCCATCACGATCTTCTGCACTAAGAGCTTGACAATAAAATAAACGCAAGAACAATAATTATTAAAAGTTATATACAGAGAATTAAAAAAAAGAAAACATAAAGATTAATGATTTATGGATCAAATTAGGGTTTAGATATACGAATAGCGGGGGCGGGGGGAAAAGCTCCAAGCTTGGACATATCGAACTAATCTTTGTTACTATTACTCATCTTCTTCAAACCCTAGGAGTAGGATAGAGACAAAAAGGGAGGGAAATTGGGCGGTTTCTTCTATGTAAACAAAGATTAATTATATATTATAACTGGAGATTACAACTGGAGATTGCCACATAATCTGCTTATACAAAAAATGAAAAATATAATGTAAAGGATTAAACCAAAAATGTGTCTGAGCTCGCTATGATGTTGGCCAGAAAGGTCTGAACCATAAAGGAGAGAAGGGTACGGTCTTAGGCAGTTTGATCAGATTTTTGGAGTGACTCAAATCGTGTGAGCTCGAAAATATTTGTGGGGATTTTATTTTATAAGGACTCTGAGAAGGCATGTTGGGGATTTTTGTTTTTGTTTTGTACGAGAATCCTAGGTGTGAGATGTTGGGGATTTGGGTATGGGTGGGAAAGAGTCGGGTTTTCTTTTGGTTTGGAAGGAAATCTCATTTTTTTAGAATATCAAAGTAAAATTAGTAACGAATATTATAATTTAGTAATGGTAATTTATTGTTGGAAATAATAATGGTATAATAATGTCAGTAATTAAAAATTAGTCTATTACTAATAGAGCATTTTGGTGTAGTGGTCGTTTTGTCGATATTGGGCTTGGTGAGGGATTCCACTTCGATTATTCTCTTGAGATCGGAGTTTACAACTAAGCTTAGGGTTGCTAAGGTATACACATGACTGTTATGCCCCTCGAGGAACTGTTAAATGTCGATTTCCTCAAATTTCATCATTAGCTTGCGCATCACTGCTAGGCAGGTTGCCATTCTATCATCCTTGGGATTGAAGTCCCCACTGACTTGGTTGGACACTAGTTTGGAGTCGCAGTATACTTTGAGCTGATTTGCCCCCAACGAATGGCCCTTGCATAGGCCAGCTATAAGTGCTTCGTACTCGACCTCATTGTTGGAGGCTTCAAATCCCAATATGATCCCTTGCTCGATCATTACGCCTTCTGGAGTTATGAGAAAAATTCATATGTCTGCTCCTTTAGAATTGAAAGGACCATCGACATATAAAGTCTAGTTCTCGGGCTGACTCTGCGCATGGACTTTTGATTGCTCAGCCAGCTATTAGTCGATCGAACTATCTCATGTGAATTCCGCTATAAAGTCGACCAATATATGTCCCTTGACTGTCGTCCTGGGATGAAAGTGAATGTCAAACCTCCGTACTTCTACTAACTGTTTTCACATTCTCTTAGAGAGATCGTCTTTGCAAATGAAATCCTTACGGGGGAAATAAGTAATGACAGTAATAAAGTGGCATTCGAAGTATTTCTTAAGCTTTCGGGAAGCTATCACTAATATATGAGCCAATTTTTCCAGCAGCAAGTAGCGCTTCTCGGCATTCAGGAGCATTTTACTAGCATAATAAGTACGAAACTATTTTTCTTCTTTCTCACATACCAAGGGCGAACTTGCCGCGTGGCTCAAAAATTGCAAGGTAGAGGTAGTGAAGCTCCCCTTGATTGGGAATTACCAGTAAAGGAGGTTTGCTCATATAAGGCTTAATTCCTTTTAGAGCTTTTGAGCATTTGTCATTCCAGGTGAGACCTTTCTCTTTCTCGAGGGAGCTAAAAGAATGATCGATAGCGCTCTAATGACTTGGAGATAAAGAGATTGAGCACTGCTAGCATCTCAGTGGGCTTTTGGATCTCAAGTAATGTTCGGATCGACTGGACACTCTTGATAGCCTTTATATGATCTCGGTTTGACTCGATTCCCCTTTTACTGACCAGTTAATCTAGAAATTTTCCTGACTGGACCCCGAATGAGCAATTGCTCGAGTTGAGCTTCATTCGATAGTGCCCGAGGATTTTAAAGGTGTTGGTCAGGTTTCTAAGATGGTCTCTTTTGCTTCTGCTTTTGACGAGCATATCGTTAATGTACACTTCCATTGTTTCCCCCATTTATTTTTTGAACACCTTTGTGACCAGTCTCTGGTAGGTGGCTTCGGAATTCTTACGACCGAATGGTATGACTTTGTAACAATACAAACTCAATGGTGTTATAAATAAAGATTTATCATCGATGTCAAATAGAGGAATCTGGTGATACCCCGAATAAGCATTCAGAAAACTCATCTATTCACGAGTAATGGTGGCATCGACCAGTTGATGTATCTTTGGAAGGGGTAAAATGTCCTTAGGGCAAGCCCAGTCAAGGTCAGTGAAGTCTATACAAACTCTCTAACTACCATTGCTTTTGCGAACTACAACTGGATTCGAGAGCTACTTTGGGAATTAAACTTCGCTGATGGACTTTGCCCTTAGAAGTTTCCTTACCTTCTTTTCTATCGCCCTTGCCTTCTCCGAGACTATTGGGCGAACCTTTTGTGTGATCGGCTTGAACACCAAATATATATAAAGATGGTGGAAGGTGATCGTAGAATCGATTCCTAATATGTCGTATAACGCACATACAAATATATTTAAGTTGTGTTTTAGAAAGGTGATCAGCTCCCATCTCTCAAGATTGGTCAATGTTGTATCAAGCAGTCTTCCACTTCATTAAAAACTTCCCAATAATGCTTGGCGTACTCGAGCAGAGTCTCATGTGGCTTCTTCCTCATTATGAGCAAGGAGTTCATTCTTTTCAGGTGAAAGCTGCTGTAATACCCCGCATTTTTATCGATATTTATTTATGGGATTAATTAAATTAAATGTGAATTAATCGAGAATTAATCCGAATAAAACACTAACAAGATGTGAGTTGGTATTTGATTATAATGTGTATATATGGTAATATCTAAATATTGAAAATATTGAAATTGTCGCGAGGCTGAAATACGGCAATTTGGGAAATTTTGTTGGGACGCGCGTGACAGTCGCGTCAGGAATATAATTTTTAATTAAAAAGTTAATTTTATTTTCATCAATCGTATGATCATTTTGAGTGCGCCAACGAGTCTGGAAGGGTCAAAATAGTCAAAAAACACTAGCCGGGGGTTAAGTTTGGGTCCCGGGGAATTATTGGTCCATACCGGTAACTTAAAAGGGCATTTTGGTAATTTCGGAAATTTGGGAATTAAAACCCACGAAAATTAGAAATAAAATCTGACTTATTCTTTATCCACTAAACCCACTAACTACACTAAATGACTTAATGGGCTACGGGAGTTATTGGAAGAAATATAAAAGAAGTTCCTAAGGCAACCTCTAAACCTCCATTGTCATCATCTTTAGAGAAGAACTTGTAGAGAGAGAGAGAGAGAGAAAAATTCAACCTTCAAGATTCAACATCAAATTCAGAGAAATATTAGAGGCAAGTGATTTAGTTACAATTAATTCCATGAATGTGTTCTTCCATGTTTAGGAAATTATCAAATTTTGTTTTGGAAGATTGATATAGACCCATGAATTTGAGGATTAAAACTATGAAATATGTTAGGAATTGCATGTAGACATATTCTGGATGAATTATGAATTCAAGATATAACCCTTGATGATCTAAAAACGGATTTAAGAAGAGATTTATTAGTGTTCTTGAAAGAAATAGAAAACTAGAGTTCTTGATGAAGTTTTGATCCAAATAAAGCCCTTGGTTGATGAATTATTGGTTTTAGAACGTTAACAATGTTGTAGGATGGTTGTATGATGATATTATAACGTTAAATTAAAGTTTCATGCATTATAATGGAGTTTCGGGACGAGTTGAGGACTGCAAAATGAAGCAGTCCGTAGCCTACCTGGTGCGATCGATCGATCGACATTCATCAGTCGATCGATCGACCACCATCGATCGATCGAGGGTCAAGGTCGATCGATCGACCTTCCCAGAATGAGTAAAATTTCCCCTAGTTAAATTTTAATGATGTTAACCCTTGGAAAATATTATTGGAGACTTTATGAATATCCTTAGACTTAAGGAAGACCAGTAGGTATGGTTATAAAGTTTGGACCTTAATTATAATTCAATTTGAGGAATTATTCTAAAAGCTAATGAAACTCGATGAGTGAGATAATATTAGGGTTAAAAGAGTAAATTTGAATAAATTGATGAAATGAGGTTTGGGGCAGAAGTCAGGACCTTAAGGATAATGATGTTATATGTGGAAAAAATAGGAAACTTAATAATCCCTTTGAGATAGGTTTTAAGTACAAGAAACTATGACGTGAGATGTGTCGACAGTCTACATTTTATATTATCGGAAGACTTAAAATGTATAAAATTGGAATAATGGTATAAGGATGTAGAATGTACCTTTATTAACATTGAGATATTTAAGATGTGTTAATGCTTAGTATATGATTTTTGTGTATGACATACCTACCATACTTCCTATCACGGGAGGTTTACGTTCGCTTAGGGCCATCTAATCCTTGTGTGCCCGGATTTAGTTTGGTACCTAGAGGACATAGTTCAAGGGAATGACTTAATTGTGAGTTATTAAGTCAGCTGACTATGGAGCGTAGGTATGTACGTGACCCATGGATATGTTGAATTATGTTCGCCTCCATTTTTGTGTGTTGTGCTTATTCTAACAATTCCTGAGAGATTCGGAATTTGTAATCCTTATGTACGTGATGTACCGGGATGGATAGCAGAGTATGTGTGCACCGCAGCTTAGCCTCGGGGTGCTTATATTGTATATTTATGATGTGAATAATATACGGTTAAATGAAAAGGAATTGTTATGTCTAATTATGAGAATAAATTATAGTAACTCCTTGAGAAGATAAATAAAGGGATAACCTCCAGTATACGGTAATGCTAATAACTGAGAATCCGAGTTCAAGTAAAGCTATCTATTTAAGTGATAACATCGGGAATTCATTTTGTGAATCGAGTAGTTGGGTTAGAACTTAAGACGGTCTAGTTAGAGATAAATAACACATGAATGGGTATAGGAACGTTAGGAGTGCACAGTTAGACGAGAGGTGAGTATTTCATGTGAGAGCACGTCCTAACTTTTATTTCGCATTCATTGTTTTAAATGTTATTAAAGCACTTACTGTTTTTAAAATACTCTCCACTTTCGGGCTCTGACCCGTTTTCTTTCAAATCTATTTTTGTAAAAAGCCTTTTTAGGTGCCCAGCCACATGGACATCGTGCATAGGATCTCTATTCAGGTGACGAGCTGTAGCTGCTGTGAAAGTTACAGGGCTTTGATACTAGATGCCTCATTTTCCAGTCTTGACTCCATATTCAGTTTCATCATTTGTAGGGCATGTTACCCATTTCTATTAGAGACTTTTTATATTTCAGTTATTCAGACTTTGGTTTGTAATTAATTCAGGATGCAGACCTGTTTCATCTATTTCCATATTGAGATTGTTGTGAGGAGTATTTCCTCGAGACTTATTATTATTTGTTGGTTACTTTATTTGAGACCTTATGGTGTTTGGTGATGTCATTCTTTTACATTTCATTTATCGCATGTTAATCGGATTTAAATTAAAATTTGACAACTTACTTTTTAAATACTAGGTGGTTAGAAATCAAAAATGTTTTCGACAGTGATGCTATTAACTGAACCAACTTGGCATTTTGTATTAATTTAATAAAGGATTAGCTACCCGGTATTTAATTAGTCGGGGTATCACAGGTGGTATCAGAGCATCAGGTTCTAGTGTCCTTTAGGATCTGTACGGCTTATTATGTTTCCGCTGAGCTTTCTTTGATGTAGAGCCCTATATTTTAGGACTGTTGTATTCCTTTATGTATGCTTCGCTCTTCAGCTATTTTAAGTTTATAACTGCGAACTTATAAACTTTACTCTTATTTTAGATGCCTCCACGACGTGCGCAGCGAGTTCCTAGGGATGCACAGCCCGAGCCACAACCAGCTCCAGTACAGGGCACCATGAATGCCGCCGAGGTTACATCCATTGTAGCCCAAGCGGTAAATGCCGCTCTTGCCGTTGTACAGCAGGCACCACCCCAAGCGCCAGTAGCCGCGCCAGTTCAGGCACATGCATTCCGTCTGCTTGGGAACGTGTTCGAGATGCTTTTCAGAAAGCACACCCTCCGGAGTTCGCAGGTTGCTCCGATGTTGTGGTATCTAGTCAGTGGAGGAAGGATATTCAGAGGCACCTCATGATGTATGAGTGCACCGATGTTCAGAAGCAGATACTAGCTACTTTCAAACTAGTGGGATCTGCATTGCAGTGGTGGGAGTCTATTACCACCGCAGAGGAGAGAGATGCACTCTCTATACAGGAGTTCTGGGTGCGGTTCGACCGCAAATATTTTTCGTCAGCTGTTCATACGGAAATAAGGAGGAAGTTGATGAGCCTTAGACATGAGGGTAAGACCGTGGCCGAGTATGAGGCCGAATTCACTAACTTACTGAACATTGTACCGGATGAGATACCGACAGAAGAGAAAAAGATTCAGAAGTTTACAGATGGGTTGACTTGGAGGATCCGTCAGCACTTGTTGGGGAATCTATCGTTGGGCACTTATTCTGATATGGTTAACGCTGCACTGCTCCATTGCCAGGACAACCGCTTTCACTTGACAGAGGGGAAGCGATCAGGAGAGTCCAGCCATCAGGGCATGACAGGGAGAAATGGTGCCAGCGGGGCACAATCAGCTCAGGGTCAGTATAGGCAGGGTGATCAGGGTTCCAAGCAGGGGGATTCTAAGAGATTCCGATCAGGGGGTTTCAGGAACGGTCAGGGAGGTTTTAGGCAGGGCCATCAGGGTCCGAATGGCCATCAGGGCCAGCAGGGTCAAAATGGTCAACAGCAGCAGTTTCACCAGGGCCAGGGCAGAAATGGTAACGGTCACCAGGGCCGTGGTCAGCAGGGACAACGAGGGGAAAACTTTCAGGGGAAGTGTTTCATTTGTGGTAAGATTGGCCACAAACGTCAGGATTTTCTTGATAAGGGCAGGGCTCCACAGCAACAGCAGCAGGGTGCTCGACACGAGCCACAGAGGCCTATGTTTCCCGCCGCCCTCCCAGCGCCACAGATGGCAGCATTACTGCCCATTCCAGCAGTCCCAGTTCAGCATGGGCAGCTTCAGTATGGGAGAGTGTATCAGCTCTAGCAGGTCGCAGCCCCATAAGATCCACCAGCCATTGAGGGTATGTTCTCTATTCAGGGGACTATGGGGCGCATTTTATTTGACACGGGGGCTACACACTGTTTTATTGCTATGAGATTTGCACGCACCATTGGGTTATTAGACACCGCAGAGAGCATCGCTACTTGTGTAGACTCACCGTTGAGTAGGGGTTCCATGATTTCGCTTATGTGTAGAGGTGTGGGTATAGAGATCGGGAGGTTTACTTTACCCACTGATATGTTAGTGTTAGAGATGACCGAGTATGACGCCATTATTGGTATGGATTGGCTAGTTACGTACCGAGCCATAAATGACTGTTTTAGTAGGAGTATTATCTTTGCCATTCCCGGGCAAGAGATATTTTTAGTGGCGATGCCTCGCCCTGAGGGAGGATCGTCCACTCATTTGTACTACATAGAGGAGGAGACCTCTAAGGAAGTGGTGATACCACTTGATTCGATACCTGTTGTTAGTGAGTTCGCCGATGTATTTCAGGATATACCTGGATTACCTCCAAGTAGGGAGATAGATTTTGTGATTGATTTGACGCCGGGCACTCAGCCTATTGCCCGCGCACCTTACCGTATGGCTCCATCTGAGATGAGAGAGTTACGGGATCAGATTGAGCAGTTGTTGGGTCAGGGGTTTATTCGAAGGAGTACTTCGTCGTGGGGTGCCCCTGTGTTATTCGTAAAGAAGAGGGATGGATCGTTGAGGTTGTGTGTGGATTACCTGGAGTTGAATAAGGTCACGATACGGAATAAGTATCCGTTTCCCCGAATCGATGACTTATTCGATCAGTTGAGATGAGCTTCTTTCTTCTCAAAGATTGATTTGCGATTGGGATACCATCAGTTGTGTATCAGGGAAGAGGACGTCTCGAAGACTGCTTTCTTAACGAGATATGGTTCCTACGAGTTTCGGGTTATGCCTTTCGGTTTGACCAACGCTCCAACCGTGTTTATGGACTTGATGAATAGGGTGTTCAGAGAGTTCCTGGACCAGTTCGTCATTATCTTCATTGATGACATTCTGGTTTACTCCCAGACAGAGGAGGAGCACGCCGAGCATTTGAGGCAGGTTTTGCAGACGCTACGTCAGAACGAGCTGTATGCAAAGTATGAGAAGTGCGAGTTTTGGCTGAAGGAGGTTCAGTTTTTAGGGCATATTATTTCTGACCGGGGGATATCTGTTGATCCGGGAAAGGTATCCGCGGTGAAGGAGTGGGGATAACCCACGACACTGACTGAGATCCGAAGTTTCTTGAGCCTAGCAGGATACTACAGGAGGTTTATTCAGGGTTTCTCCAAGATAGCTGGTCCTTTGACACATCTGACTCGTAAGGGTGTGTCATTCATTTGGAGTGATTCCTGTCAGTTGGCATTTGATGAGTTGAAGGACAAGTTGACCTCAGCACCCGTGTTAGCTTTGCCGAGACCAGGAGTTGAGTATCTAGTTTACACCGATGCATCCTTACAAGGACTTGGAGGTGTATTGCAGCAGGAGAGTCAGGCCATAGCTTATGCTTCCCGTAAGCTTAAGCCTCACGAGAAGAATTACCCCACTCATGATTTGGAGTTAGCGGCAGTGGTATTTGCCCTTCGGATTTGGAGACATTATCTTTTGGGGGAGAAGTTTCGATTGTTCACGGACCACAAGTCCCTACAGTACCTGTTCACGCAAAAGGAGATGAATATGCGACAACGGAGGTGGCTTGAGTTTGTGAAGGATTATCAGTTCGATATCCAATATCACCCGGGGAAGGCTAACGTGGTAGCAGACGCGTTGAGTCGTAGGCCAGTGGATGAGGTGGCAGGGTGGAAGGCAAAGTGGAAGGAGTTGGGACACCAGGATGCAATGGCCCGATCATTCATGTCGGTGATGACTGTTACACCGTAGATTGTCACGAGAGTGGTAAAGGCACAAGCAAATGACTCGTTCTATCAGGAGCAGATAGTTAGATTATTAACAGAGGGAGCCGAGTCCTATACCGTTAGCTCAGACGGGGGATTACGCTTCAATGGGAGACTGGTAGTTCCGGAAGGGGAGGAATTGCGACACGAGGTGATGGCAGAGTCGCACGGCTCACGGTTCGCGGTACATCCCGGTGGGGATAAAATGTACCAGGACATGAGACGTCAGTATTGGTGGAGCGGGATGAAGAGAGATATTGTCGTGTTTATTTCTAAATGCGCCACTTGTCAGCTGGTAAAAGTGGACCATCAGAGACCGGCAGGACTTCTACAGCCTTTAGAGGTCGCGATGTGGATGTGGGAGAGCATCTCCATAGACTTTATCACGGGGTTGCCTACGTCAGAGAGAGGTCACGACTCCATTTGGGAAATTGTGGACAGGTTGACCAAAGTCGCTCATTTTCTACCCGTAAGGACCGACTACACTACGGGACAGTATGCCCAGCTCTTTATTGCAGAAATAGTGAGACTTCACGGTGTGCACCTAAATATCATGTCCGATAGAGACAAGATATTTGTTTCACGGTTTTGGGAGAGTTTTCAGGAGGCCATGGACACGGAATTGCAGTTGAGTACGGCTTATCATCCGCAGACCGATGGGCAAACCGAGCGTACAAATCAGATATTGGAGGACATGTTGCGGATGCGCATCATTGACTTCGGGGGTGGATGGGAGAAGTATCTTCCACTGGTGGAGTTTGCTTACAATAACTCCTACCAGTTCACCATTGGCATGGCTCCATTTGAGGCGTTGTACGGTAGACCTTGTCGTTCCCCAGCATGTTGGTTGGAGGTGGGGGACAACAAACTACTTGGGCCGAAAGTGATTCAGGATACTTCGGCAAGGATATAATTGATACGGAGTCGCATTCGGGTAGCTCAGGATCGGCAGAAGAGCTATGCTGATGCGAAGAGGTTCTTCAGGGAGTTCCAAGTGGGGGACCATGTTTTACTCAGAGTATCTCCTATGAAGGGGATTATGCGATTTGGGAAGAAGGGGAAGTTGGCACCGAGATATGTGGGACCATTTCCTATCATCGAGCGGATTGGGTCTGTTGCGTATAGACTTGGGTTACCGGAGCATTTGCATAGGATTCATGATGCGTTTCATATTTCCTCGCTAAGGAAATATCTTAGAGATGATTTGGCTCATTCTCACATTGCTTTGGAGGACATAGATCTCCAGCCCGATAGCTCCTATGAGGAGGGGCCGATTGCTATTTTGGACCAAAGTGAGCGAAAACTGCGGTCAAAGATTGTTCCGTTAGTGCGTGCTCAGTGGCGACATCACAATGTCTAAGAGTCCACATGGGAGCGCGAGGATGAGATGCGCGAACGTTATCCAGAGTTACTTTTACCAGGTACTTTTTAGTTCCGAATTTCGGGACGAAATTCTGTTATTAGGGGGGAAGTATGTAATACCCCGCATTTTTATCGATATTTATTTATGGGATTAATTAAATTAAATGTGAATTAATTGAGAATTGATCCGGATAAAACACTAACGAGATGTGAGTTGGTATTTGATTATAATGTGTATATATGGCAATATATGAATATTGAAAAAATATTGAAATTGTCGCGAGGCTGAAATACGGCAATTTGGAAAATTTTGTTGGGACGCGCGTGACAGTCGCGTCAGGAATATAATTTTTAATTAAAAAGTGAATTTTATTTTCATCAACTGTATGGTCATTTTGAGTGCGCCAACGAGTTCGGAAGGGTCAAAATAGTCAGAAAATACTAGCCGGGGGTTAAGTTTGGGTCCTGGGGAATTATTGGGCCATACTGGTAACTTAAAAGGGCATTTTGGTAATTTCGGAAATTTGGGAATTAAAACCTACGAAAATTAGAAATAAAATCTGACTTATTCTTTATCCACTAAACCCACTAACTACACTAAATGACTTAATGGGCTACGGGAGTTATTGGAAGAAATAGAAAATAAGTTCCTAAGGCAACCTCTAAACCTCCATTATCATCATCTTTAGAGAAGAACTTGTAGAGAGGGAGAGAAAAGAGAATTCTGCAGAGAGAGAGAGAGAGAGAGAGAACAATTCAACCTTCAAGATTCAACATCAAATTCAGAGAAAGATTAGAGGCAAGTGATTTAGTTACAATTAATTCCATGAATGTGTTCTTCCATGTTTAGGAAATTATCAAATTTTGTTTTGGAAGATTGATATAGACCCATGAATTTGAGGATTAAAACTATGAAATATGTTAGGAATTGCATGTAGACATATTCTGGACAAATTATGAATTCAATATATAACCTTTGATGATCTAAAAATGGATTTAAGAAGAGATTTATTAATGTTCTTGAAAAAAATAGAAAACTAGAGTTCTTGATGAAGTTTTGATCCAAATAAAGCCCTTGGTTGATGAATTATTGGTTTTAGAACATTAACAGTGTTGCAGGATGGTTGTATGATGATATTATAACGTTAAATTAAAGTTTCAGGCATTATAATGGAGTTTTGGGACGAGTTGAGGACTGCAAAACGAAGCAGTCCGTAGCCTACCTGGTGCGATCGATCGATCGACATTCATCAGTCGATCGATCGACCACCATCGATCGATCGAGGGTCAAGGTCGATCGATCGACCTTCCCATAATGAGTAAAATTTCCCCTAGTTAAATTTTAATGATGTTAACCCTTGGAAAATATTATTGGAGACTTTATGAATATCCTTAGACTTAAGGAAGACCAGTAGGTATGGTTATAAAGTTTGGACCTTAATTAGAATTCAATTTGAGGAATTATTCTAAAAGCTAATGAAACTCGATGAGTGAGATAATATTAGGGTTAAAAGAGTAAATTTGAATAAATTGATGAAATGAGGTTTGGGGCGGAAGTAAGGACCTTAAGGATAATGATGTTATATGTGGAAAAAAATAGGAAACTTAATAATCCTTTTGAGATAGGTTTTAAGTACAAGAAACTATGACGTGAGATGTGTCGACAGTCTACATTTTATATTATCGGAAGACTTAAAATGTATAAAATTGGAATAATGGTATAAGGATGTAGAATGTACCTTTATTAACATTGAGATATCTAAGATGTGTGAATGCTTAGTATATGATTTTTGTGTATGACATACCTACCATACTTGCTATCACGAGAGGTTTACGTTCGCTTAGGACCATCTAATCCTCGTGTGCCCGGATTTAGTTTGGTTTGGTACCTAAAGGACATAGTTCAAGGGAATGACTTAATTGTGAGTTATTAAGTCAGCTGACTATGGAGCGTAGGTATGTACGTGACCCATGGATATGTTGAATTATGTTCGCCTCCATTTTTGTGTGTTGTCCCTATTCTAACAATTCCTGAGAGATTCGGAATTTGTAATCCTTATGTACGTGATGTATCGGGATGGATAGCAGAGTATGTGTGCACCGCAGCTTAGCCTCGGGTTGCTTATATTGTATATTTATGATGTGAATAATATACGGTTAAATGAAAAGGAATTGTTATGTCTAATTATGAGAATAAATTATAGTAACTCCTTGAGAAGATAAATAAAGGGATAACCTCCAGTATACGGCAATGATAATAATTGAGAATCCGAGTTCAAGTAAAGCTATCTATTTAAGTGATAACATCGGGAATTCATTTTGTGAATCGAGTAGTTGGGTTAGAACTTACGACGGTCTAGTTAGAGATAAATAACACATGAATGGGTACAGGACGTTAGGAGTGCACAGTTAGACGAGAGGTGAGTATTTCATGTGAGAGCACGTCCTAACATGTATTTCACATTTATTGTTTTAAATGTTATTAAAGCACTTGTTGTCTTTAAAATACTCTCCACTTTCGGGCTCTGACCCGTTTGCTTTCAAATCTATTTTTGTAAAAAACCTTTTTAGGTGCCCAGCCACATGGACATCATGCATAGGATCTCTATTCAGGTGACGAGCTGTAGCTGTTATGGAAGTTACAGGGCTTTGATATTAGACGCCTCATTTTCCAGTCTTGACTCCATATTCAGTTTCATCATTTTTAGGGCATGTTGCCCATTTCTATTAGAGACTTTTTATATTTCAGTTATTCAGACTTTGGTTTGTAATTAATTCAGGATGCAGACCTGTTTCATCTATTTCCATATTGAGATTGTTGCGAGGAGTATTTCCTCCAGACTTATTATTATTTGTTGGTTACTTTATTTGAGACCTTATGGTGTTTGGTGATGTCATTCTTTTACATTTCATTTATCGCATGTTAATCGGATTTAAATTAAAATTTGACAACTTACTTTTTAAATACTAGGTGGTTAGAAATCAAAAATGTTTTCGACAGTGATGCTATTAACTGAACCAACTTGGCATTTTGTATTAATTTAATAAAGGAGTAGCTACCCGGTATTTAATTAGTCGGGGTGTCACAGCTGCTAGTTGTGAAGGGAGCCGTGAAGGCCTCAAAGAGGACCTTAACGATCTTAATGGATCTATGAGGCAGCCTCTCAAACCACTTTTGGGCAATATAACCCTAGTTATAAGGGAAAACATGATATATTAGGGACTCGTTACGACTCCATAAGGTCATGACCTGCCTATACTGTCTAACATGATCTATGTGATCTGTCTTGATATCATAGACTTTGAACCGAGGTGTTATAAACTTCTTGGGGGGTTCCTCTTCCTCAATAGCCCTTGAGAAATGAGACTTCATCTTGGTAATTAGAGCTTTTCCCGCCATCTCCTTTGTAGATCTAGCTCCTCGATGAGCTGGGTGCTGGTCCATTTCCCTCCGGACCAAACTCCTTATGTAATCCCTATGGCGCTTATTATCTCGGTGGCGCCTCCCTGGGTGGCTTCCATATTTTAAATGCTCTTGGTCGCACCCGGTGATCCTTCCTCGATTGCGAGTCCTGCTCGCCTGAGGGTTAGGAGTTCGACCACGACGTTTCTAATTTTCGTGGCAGAGTTCCCTTTCTATTTTTTTTAATTGCTGCTGGAGGCGAGAATAATCCTAAATTTGGAGGCGAGCTGCGTCCTCCTACCGCTGAAGCCTTACTTCACATGCGTCGATCAACCGTGAGATCTGTGTTGATCTAGGCTGTTCGCGGCTTTCCTCGAAAAGTTATTGCTCTAGACAAAATCTTGGGTTCCCATGGCAAAGTTTAACCTGACCTGAGTGGAGCTGGGTTAGCTCACAAGTCGCTAGGTTGGGGTACACCATTTGGGTGGTGAGACATCATGTCTATTCTTTTGTAAGGATTGCTTTGTAGAAAGGATATCGGTTCCCACATATGGCGCCAATTGTGAGTGCAATTAATCATAATTAATTAATTTTAGAAAGAAATTAAAGAAAGAATATACAAATGTCACATAACACACAAATATACATGGTTCGGCATATTACCTACGTTCACGGAGAGGTTTGCTAAATTAATATTAGTATCTCTCAAAGTTCAAAAATTACATCTCCCTTGGCCCTGGGGTGTGAGCTGTATTTATAGTTGTGTAAATTACAATGGTTTAATTGATCAAGGAACTCCCTCGGCTAGATGTTGGCTCATGTGGTGATTCCTTGCATATCTCGTCTGAGATTTTGAGTAACCGATGTGAGCCTATTTAAATGATAACAACTTTATAATTATCCACGTGATGAACGTTAGCACTGATCCTTTTTGTTAATATATAGGGTTGGGCGTTTGTCAGGAGTTATTGGGCTTGCTCAGACAGACCGAAGTTAGGTCCAAATTCCAATTATAGTTTGGTCCCCACAGTAAGAAATAGCAAAATTGTATTTTCTCTTAAAACTGCTCATTATATCAATCGGCCTAATTGAAGGCTTATCGAGAACTTCTTCCATAAGCTCCGATGAAACAATTTGAGATGACATCATTTCACTAGTTGACTCACGTACACGACTCCTACAATTACACGTATTATTAACGTATGAATATAGAAAAAACCATTTGCACGACATATGCCAACCAGATTCAACATCCTCATATTAAACACACCGAGACGTCAACCTAATATTATAATTCTTTATATACTTGAACTTAAATCTGGTCTCCACTGCATACTTACATAATGTTGTGTGAAAATATTTCTTAACCCCTTCAAATTTTGTCCAACTTCAATAATTCCATGTGCCCAAGAATCGGACAAAAAACCCTTTGATTTTGATGATGCGGATTCAACCAAATATTTATCAATGATATCAAATGTATTTGTAGCTAATGGATGATCAACATCAATAAAACCCTTTTCGATCTCACAAACTTCACTACCAACACACTTACAATCTTTTACCTTTATTTCAATAAAATCACATTTTTACTTCTCGCAACAAAGCAACACAAGTCTAAAATCCCCATCAGATTCCAAAATAACTCTCGAAAAACTTCCAACTGAATATTATAACTTGACACATTCTGTTTGCATGAGCTTAAATTTTGAACAAACTTCATCAACAAAATAATAATATGAACTTTCAGCTTCAATGCAATCAACATGCAACCGTAAGAACACATACAAACATGTTTACCATCCATCACTCTACAAGATATAAAAAAACACATAATACACGCCATGTTACCATAAAAACTCATAAAAATATAATCGTACAATACTAAATTAACAAAAGCAAGAATAAACGACACATTACTTTATAAAACATACAAATAACAACAACACTAGCAACATCTAATAAAAAAAGATAATAATTATTTAAAAATAGAGCAACACACAAAAAAAGAAAAAAACAGATCATATAATAACATATATGCTTACAAATAATAACCAAAACCATGAAAGATTCAGAAGAATCCTAACTCTCATAGTAAACAATATACATATAAGACACGTGAATTAAATTCACAGACTATAACTTCATTACAAAATCAAAGAAAATACATAACGAATAGCTTTACAACATAAAAACTATGATCTCCCTAACCGATTAATTTTATATAAAACATAAAAATAGATCATCTAAAACATAATCTAATGAAAATTAACAGACAATATATAATGATGAATCAACAACATAAATGAAAAATAAAACTCAAAATACAAAACCTAATCACACAATTCAACATGAAATCGAAAATAAAATGCAATTAATGAATTAAATACAAAAACATATAAATATATGAACTGATATTTGAATCATACTGACGAATGAGAAACTAATACCTTTTAATGTGAAGAATAACAACGACGAATCGCAATGTGAAGAACAACAATGATGAGCCGCAGAGTGTTTCAAATGTTATTAGAATTTTCAGATTGATAGATTTTTCAATGGTGTTTTCATCAATAGACTACGATCAGTTCCAACCGATTTGCATTCATCTCTACACTACCAAAAATCGTTGGGGACGATTCTGCATCCGGGGACAACCTCTATCTCATCATTATTGATCTCAAGATTCTAAAATTTATTTGGAGAAGCAATGACAATGACTTTGTTATTAACGTCAACAATAGGTCCCTTATCCTTCTCATTGATAATGTCATTCACACATTATATGTATAGAAGGATACTTTAGTCATTTTGGTGTTAAGTTGAAAGTGGAGTGGGAGGAAAATATTTTGGGGCGGGACTAGTCGTTCCCCCTAAATATTATATACGTGTTTTTATAGAAGATGATGTTTTATAAAAATATATATTTTTTTTGAAAATACCAAGACGTTCTTTGGTACTATGTTTGTTTTTCATTGGCAGTAGTTAAAGTGGTTGGTTATTCCCTTGTCTTATTTGTCTAGTGGGAGTAATTATGTTCCTTGCCACTTCCGTCCCAATGGATTAACTGTTCGAGACGCTGACATCGTTGGAATTACATGCGTAGGTCTTTTGATTGAAAGTAATCTTATCTTTCTGGTTTAGTGTTGTCCAGTCGTGGTTAGCGTGCCGTCCCATATCAGTGGGGGCTTCCCCCACTTCCCTTGTCCTCTTACTTCGATTGGTTATAGGAGTGGTCTATGAGTCTAGACAAGTCATTTTCACAATCTGTCTCCATCCGCTTGGGGACCACATCGTGGGTGTTCGTTTTTAATTCTTCCGCCCTTACTCCTTGTCTATTGTTTCTTGTCCCATATTGAGAATTTCCTCATGTGTACTTTTCTTTTGCCACGATGGCGTGGGTCCCTGACGTTTAGGTTCGCCTCTAATAGTTTGTATGTAGGTACTAGGGTATTATTATTTATTTTTTGGACAGGTTTTTTGTATGAAAAATTGGGACGAAATGGTAAAAGATGCACTAAAATCAAATGGAAAAAAATAAAAGAAGGACTATAGTTTTTTTTTTGGGGTGAAATGTAAATATATTAACGCCAAAGACAAAAAAGCCTAACAAAAGATATAACAATACAACCCAAATAACACACAACGTACACACATGCCTAAACCAACTGGCAGACAAGCCGAACAACCAAAGGCACGCAAGTCATAAAAACTCAACAAACAGCCCAACCCAATAGAAGAAACAACCAAACCTAAAAACTGACACAACCCAACCTCAATTAAATGATACCATCTCAAAACGACCACAGGAAAAAAAAACATCAAAGAGAAAGGGTAAACAAACCACGTACAACAAGAGACAACTGTCCTCCACCGATCCACTAACCAATACACCTTTGCAAATGGAACACTACACTTCTCAAAATGATGCACTATAGTTTGTCTGACGTTTGGGTACTAGGGTATTATTATGTTAAAAAATTAAAGATAAAAGATGCACGATAATTTTTTTTTTGTCAAATTGATGCACTACAGTTTATCCCTGATGTTTAGGTACTAGGGTATTATTATTTGGTTTTTCAATAGTCTAATAGTTTTGGAAAGCTTCAACAACTCACCTATTTTGACTCCAACTAATTGTGATTTCAAAAAATGAGAAGTTTAAATTTGGAAACACAATTTAAAATATATAAGAATTAAATGAGATAAACTAAAAATAATTATCTTATTTAAAAAATATATATTTATGTAGGAACCATGAACACAAATTACTTGCACACACATGTATAGACATGCGGAAGTGATCACTTTCTGGTCAACACCCCACCTGGTACATGAACGCAAATTACTTGCATATACTCTCATTCTTATTTTTTTTGGGTTTATACCACGGGATGTCCGGCCAGCTATACGCGCACCTCGACTAATCCCCGCTCGCGGTTCGTGGCTTCCGCTGGCCAAGCATTATTTTGACACTGTCAGGGATCAAACTGCGGACCAAACCCAATCCACCCCCAAACAGTGTCCCAGTAGCAGCCTTATATCACTGGGCGAAGAGGGTTGGTTACTCTCATTCTTATTGAATTTGGCAGTTCAACATTCCAAATCTCCGCGTGGGAACACTAGATTCGCTTCTAGCACTCAGCGATGACCTTCTAAAGGTGAATTTCCCAATCCAATTACTACCTGTGCCTGCCTTGCTAATATAAGCAATTTAGCTAATGTGATTTAATGCAGTCAAATAGCTTCGCTGAAGGAGTATCTCACAAAATACGACGTCAGATTGAAGATTTGGAGAGAGTTTCCGGTGACCTCACAAGCTCATTAACGGTTGATGGAGTTCCTGTTGACTCATACCTCACCAAGTAATGCCGTTTGCTGATTTTTTCCAATGTGTGTGTTTTAGATACATGATTGAAATTTGAACTTTTGTGATTTTGTAGATTGGTGTGGGATGAAGCTAAGTATCCAACATTGTCTCCTCGTAGGGAGACTGTTGGTGGAGTTCATGTACAAGTAGCTAAGATAGAGGATGATCTCAAGGTACTAATTCGTTCTTTTTGGATTTAATCTTGTCATGTGTTTCACCGAGAGAAAGGTAATTAATTGACAAACTAAGAGAAAAAAATTAGAGCATGGAAATTTGATTAAATTTACCCTGGCATTAGGGATTCAAAATTTATATTAAGAAAAATCAAACCGCCTCTTATTTGTGACGCTTCGAAGTAACTTCCTTTAACCTCTGGTAGCCACCATCTTATACGGTGTAAACACAATCTTGGGGACCATTTGAATCTTTGAGCAAAGTTTTAAGTGGTAGATACCAAATTGTCATTTCATTTTGATGGATTAATTTCTATTTTGTGAAAACTATCACACAAATAGGAACATTCATATTGAATTATCAAGAAATATAAATATTGATTTTGTGGAAGCGTACCTGAATCCATGACTCATGCTCTTCCAGATCAACACTTTTATTTCCTCTCTAAATTTCTCTCTGACAATGGGAATCAGAAGATTGGTGTTGTGTGTGATCTGGGGACCATGACCCCTATTTATAACACAATCGTGTCTTTTCATATTTCGTATATTTCTATTTTAACCCATCATAAAAATAGAAATTACGCTTGTCTCTACACAATAAAACCCACACTTTAATAATACATTAGTAAGACCCCCAAACTTAAATTAATCACTTTAATTGGCCTACTTTTATTTGATAGCCTATAATTCATATTTATTTTATATATAAGCCCATATATTAAATTTTACTCTAACAATCTCCCACTTGGGCTATATATATATGTAACTTTATAAATTTGAATTATACTTTATGAGCTCATGAGTTTTAGCTATCAAAACTTTATGTATCTTAACAATCTTGTTCATTAATTGCACCAATATAGAATCAAAGCGATCGTCATTACATATTTCGTAAGTAGACCCATTAATGATCACATATATCAATGCAACTAATGACAAAGGTCAAGTGTGGACGTGTAGCATGGAAATTTCATGCAATGTGATCTTAACATGCCTATTTCCAACTGGTCCTCCTTAAACCTTAGTGAGATCAAGCCATATAAAGTCAGAGTGAATATAAACTTAATACTTTACTGTAGTAAATAACCATACAATATCCATTAAATCAAATATGTCTATGAAAGCATATAAAATACAAACTCCCACTAAACTGACATATCCTGAAAAGAAATTACACCCATATGAGCAGTGTGCTCATGAAAGACCTTAGGTGGTAATCCCTTAATCAGCGGATCCGCAATCATGGAGTTTGTTCCAATGTGCTCTATAGATATAAGTCCACTCTGAACTCTTTCTTTTACAACTAGGAACTTAATGTCAATAAACTTTGACTTCGTAGAACTCCTGTTGTTGTTGGAATACAGTATTGCTGATTTATTGTCACAAAATAACTTAATTGGTCTTTCAATGCCATCCACAATACGCAGCCCCATGACAAAATTTCGCAACCATATTCCTTGATTGGATGCCTCATAACAAGCTACAAACTCAGCTGCCATGGTGGAAGAAGCTATAATAGATTGCTTAACACTCTTCCACGATACAACACCTCCAGCAAGTAAGTAGATATAACCTGAAGTAGATTTCATGCTATCTTGGCATCCAGCAAAATCGGAGTCAGAATATCCGATGATCTCTAACTGTTCTGACTTCCCCAAAAAATTGTTTGCTCTTGTTTTACCTAGAAAGAAACGTCTGGTGCATAAAAAAAAACTGCCGCCGCCTCCTCCTCCTGTGAAACAAGTCATTGATCTACAAATTACAATTTGTAAGTTTTTCTTCCCTCTCTCATGCACAAGATACTTAATTCAATTAATAAATTTTAGCAAAATTTTAATAATCGTATGTAAAGTTACAAAAATTAATAATTGTATCCTTGGGTTTAATTGAATAGAATGATATGAATTATAAATTTAATTCTATGTAATTATGAATTTAATTTCATATCTACTTATATATATATATATATATATATATATATATATATATATTACTACAAATATTGATTGTTAATTAATTATAATTGTGGATTTTATTTATAATTTACGTAATTATATTAATTGATTGTTGTTTAAGTATTTATAGTAACACGTTTAATTATATTGTCAAAATTAATCAATTAAAAAATATAATAATTTTCATTTGAATCTTTTTTAGTTGCCATTTAATTTGTTTCTAATTTTTTTTAGAATCATATGGGAAAGTCATGTACGGTCGACTCATTTTTTAAGAGGAAGCATGTTGAAAGTGAGGAGGCTAACACGCCACTTTCTTCCGAGTCTAATGTTCAAACTTCGGTACCCGAAGTTGTTGAACAACGTACAACAAAATCACAAAGAATTGAAGCTATGGAGTTTGATATTAATAATTTGGAACGTGATCCTGGAAAACGTCTTGAAATATGGAGATATCATCATGATGTACAAAATGAGGTTCGACTAGATTACATTAATTACGATCCATATCAATGCATTCTTCCAGAATATCCCTTGTCTGGACTTAAAAAACATCCTCGTCGATTTCAAGCATCATGGTTTACTATATTTCCATCTTGGTTGGAGTATTCTCCTTCAAAAGATGCCGCATTCTGTCTACCTTGTTATCTTTTCAACAATGAAGGTGGGCAACATTCACAAAGTGCCTTTTTCAAGGATGGATTTAGAACGTGGAAGAAAGTAAGGGATGGTAAGAACTGTGCATTTTTAAATCATGTGGGGAAAGATCCGAATTCATCACATAAGATTGCTGAAAAATCTTGTGAGGATCTAATGAATCAATCACAACATATTAGGAATGTTTTTGAAAGACAAACTTCTGAACAAATTGCAAGCAATCGGTTATGTCTCAGAGCCTCGATTGATTCAGTTTGGTATCTCACACTGCAAGGTGTGGCTTTACGAGGTCGCGATGAAAGAAAGGAATCTAGTAATCGTGGTAATTTTCTTGAAATGCTAAACGTTTTGGGGGATTATAATAAAGATGTTGCAAATGCTGTGTTGGGTAAGGCTCCTCAAAATGCCCAATATATATCATCCCAAGTTCAAAAAGAGATTTTATTTGTTAATGGAATGAAAATTAGAAAGGTGATTCGAGAGGAAATTGGTGATGCTAAATTTTGTATCCTTGTTGATGAAGCTCGAGATCAGTCAAAAAAGGAGCAAATGGCTATGGTTTTGAGATTTGTTGACAAAGATGGTTTCATTCGAGAGCGTTTTTTCAGTATTGCGCATGTTCTAGACACGAGGGCATTAACTTTAAAGAATGAAATTTTTTCCACTCTTGCTCGTCACGATCTTGATATTCAGAAAATTCGAGGTCAAGGATATGATGGGGCAAGTAATATGCGTGGCGAATGGAATGGGTTACAAGCCTTAATTTCTAATGAATGTCCATATGCTTACTATATTCATTATTTTGCCCATCGTTTGCAGTTAGCCCTTGTTACAACATCTAGACGAGTTATCCCCGTTCATCAGTTTTTTTCTAAATTGAGTTTTATCATAAATATTGTGAGCTCTTCTTGTAAACGTAATGATGAACTGAAAAGGGCCCATGCCTCTGATATTGCTTATTTGGTTTCTATTGAAGAACTTGAGATTGGTACAGTAATGAATCAAATTGGTACTTTACAAAAGGCTGGAGATACACGATGGAGTTCTCACCTGAGATCTATATCTAGCTTGATAAAAATGTTTAGTGCAACTTGTCAAGTTTTATTAAATCTCATCGAAGATGGAAATTGGGAGCAAAGTGGAGATGCGGATACAACTTATAACTATATGATTTCTTTTGAGTTTGTGGTCATCTTGCATCTAATGAAAGAAATTTTGGAAATCACTAATATGCTTTCTCAAGCTTTGCAACGGAAGTCTCAAGACATTTTGAATGCTATGCATTTGGTGAAGACCGCAAAAAAACTTGTCCAAAAGTTAAGGGATGATGGATTTGACACTTTTATTATGAAGGTGAAATCTTTTTGTGAAAGGCATACAGTTGATGTCCCAGATATGAATGCTTTGTATGTTGAAAACCGAGGTCGAGCCCGACATCAACAAGATCATTTTACCGTTATTGAGCACTATCGTATCGATATTTTTATTACTATCATAGATTCTCAGTTGCAGGAGCTAAATATCAGATTTAGTGACAATGCGGTGGAGCTATTGATTCTTAGTTCTTCGTTGGATCCTCAAAATAGGAATACATCTTTTAGTATTGATGATATATGCAAGCTTGTTGATGTATTTTACCCAAAAGACTTCACAGAGCATGAGAGAGACCATATGAAGGTACAATTGCAACATTACGAGTCTGACGTCGTCCAACATCCAGAATTTCAAGAATTGTCCACTATTTCAGATCTATGTAGGTGGTTGGTGAAAACAAGAAAGTCGACAATATATCCACTAATTGATAGGTTGATCAGGCTTGTTCTAACTGTTCCAGTTTCTACTGCAACTATAGAACGCGCATTTTCAGCTATTAATCACATCAAATCTGAACTTCGGAACAAAATGGAGAATGAATATCTTGAAAATTCTCTTTCAGTATTGAGAGGGAAATCTCTAGAAAGTTTAGTACGGATGAAATTATATATGGATTTCGTGATTTGAAAACACGTCGAGTGCAATTTTGATAAAGTTTTTCTATTCCATTTAAAGTTTTGGTTTGTTTTTCATTTAATAAAGTTTTGTTTTCCATTTAATAAATTCCATTTAATAAAGTTTTGCTATATATATATATGTGTGTGTGTGTGTGTGTGTGTATTATCATTTAGATTTTTATTTGGCCCCCCCTAAAATTTGATCTTGGCTTCGTCCCTGCTTGGGGCTTCCCCAACTTTAGATATGATTAGAAAATTCTCTTTTCTTTTGTAAAGGTGACTGGTTTATAAAGTCATCATTCATTCATGTAAGCTCCTTTATCATATTTATCAATAAATTTAGGGAAATCTTCCCCTTTCCATAAAAAAAAAAAAAAAAAAAAAAAATGAGCATACTTTTAGAAGGCACAACTCTTCAAAAGAGACATGTGACATAGCCAAAATCGTGAGTAAAGTCTTGGGGTTGTTGTACCCTAAATATAGTGAACTTCGTGGACCTATCAGAAGGCGACACCTGTCATAGAATTAATCAAAGTCACATAACGTAGCACAAAGGAGGAACTGAATGTTATGCAAGAGGTTGGATTGTCATAGGTCATCCTCAGCTCAGAGCTTAGAATGAGGATAACTCCATTAGTTAACACCGTCTTGGGAGGCATGTACAGCAGCCAGATACACGTGCAACAGACGAAGATATGCAGATATTCTTCCCCATGTGCTATAACCAACTTATGATTATTCCTCACACAACGTGTAAAATGTGATCTCACCTGACTTATAACGGAGAGACACGTGTCCCCCTCTTTTTCCACTTCTAATAGCCTTTAAATAACAACCCATTAACCTCATGTGAGGTATGAGATATTAATATACTGTTCTGTCAAATTGTAGAGAGAGCGCTTGTATTCAACTGCATTTCCATGGTGATTTTCCATTAAAGGAATAAAGATCACTGCACCTGTGGGTGAAGGCACCAAGTTGAGCCGAACCACATAAATCCTGGTCTTCCTCTTTCCTCTTTACTCTCTACTTCATTCGTTTGTTAATCATTTAGTATTTTATCTCTTAACCGGTTAGATTGCTAGTTTATTAATATCATTTAGCTAAGATCTAGTCGATACCAATTTCTAGCAACGACAATCATTACATCCTTACTCCTAGGGAAAAGAAGAAAGACTAGAGAAGACGTTGTCGTTTTTGAAACTATTTAGTCATGAAGCCCATGAGCGCGCCACCCTCATATTCTATGATTGTGTTTCTCAATTCTTGGTCTACAATTTCGTTAACAAATAGTTTCTGAGGCCAGTGAACATGCAGGCACACTTCATGGCATCATATTGCGTTAGAAAGTGAATAATATAATGATTGTAGTGAAGATAATAGTGATATTAATTTATATTGTTTTCCTCCACTTCACTATATTACTTCCTCCACCACCATGGCATGACACTGGTTTGAATCGCATCTGTGTTGCAGGTAAATCCCACAACTAGTACTGGCAATATACAACCCATATAATTAAAATATCCATATTACTCCAAATATTAAAATATGGGGCCCATATTTTAAAAGTGTAAATTAATATGGGGCCCATATTTTGAGAACTAGTGACCCAAATTTTAGTCTTCAATAAACCCAAATTAAGATGTATACTATAACTAATGGCCCATATATCTGACTGAAATGAACTTACCCATTACACTTCACATAAAAGCTTTCCCATTAAACCTAAACATATTTTACCCTTTCTGCGATGACCCATTACCCTTTTTACAAAAACCTAAACATATTACCCTTTTTACAGCTCACTGTTCATCAGAGACCCATTACCCTTTTTACAGCTCTTTAATAAGGTGACGCCGTCCATTCAAAGGTCGGAGATAAGGTGACGCTATCCATTTCAGTCAATCGGAGCTAAGGACGCTGCGTGACGCCGTCCATTTCAGTTCATCGGAGATTGGCGCCGTCCATTTCAGTCCATCAAGGTTGACGCCGAAGCTCACCGAATCTGTATGTTTTCGATATTTGTTTTTTGTTTTTTCATTTTCTGTTTTAAATTAAAATAGTTGATAAGAAATTAAAACACACCGAATCTGTATCTTTTTTTCACGCCGAATCTGTATCTGTTTTTCAATTTTCTGTGTTAATTCTTCAGTGAATTAAAACTGTTGCCGGATTTCAGTTCATTGGATGTTCGGAGATTTTTTGTTCATTTATGGACAATTTTTTTTGCATTTTCTTTAACTAATTAAAATGATGGACTTAATTTTTTATTTTTTTTAACTTATTAAATGTTCATTTTTATAACTAATTAAAAAAAACAGATTGTTATTTAAAAAAAAAGTTGTTTTTTCATTTAATTTTTTTTTTCCAAACAAACAAAAAAAAATGGGCCAGCCCGGCCCAAACCCGGCCTAGAACAGATTTGGCCCATATTCAGCCCGGTCCATATTCAGCCCAACCCATATTAGGCCCGCCCATAACAGGCCCAGCCCGCTTGTTTGCCAGTACTACACACAACTATACGTTCCCACCCCAACAATATAAGTGGAAAAAGAGGGGGTGGGGGATTTTCCTCTTTTTTCTAGTCAACTACTTTTTCTGTTTGCATGCATAACCCAAAAATAGCCCTCGTCTTAGAGATTACTATTTGAATTGATTTTCAGTCAGTTGCATGGCCGGCCCTGGCCATGTGCCAAGTGGGCAATGGCACAGGGCCCATTTTAGAGTATGCACCTATATATATATATTTTAGGGGTCCAAAAATATTTTATGTATATAAAAATGTTAATTTTTAAAATAAGTTTAAATTTTTAGGGGCCCGTTTTTTAACTACCCAAAAACAATTTGTATAAAGAATGATTCAACTACACAAAAATCTCACCCAACTAAAATGGGCCCTAAAAAATAAGTTTAATTTTTTAGGGGCCCATTTTAGGTATTTCATATCTTTGGACAATATTTTTTTAAAGGGCCCTAAATTGATTTTCGCACAGGGCACTCCCAATCTTAGGACCGGCCCTGGTCAGTTGTATTGGCACCTTCCGTGAAAAGTGAGAAGAAAATACGTTCTATCTTAGAGGGACTATGTAGCAGTTCAAACAGGTAATTATTGAGGTTTCTACTTTTGTTCTCTCCATATTTCATCTACCCTTGATGTCAGCCTGTGCAAGCCATAATAATGACAATAAATGGAGTAAGATAATGTTCTTGCTGAAAGGAGGAAAGACATGAACGGAACTCTTTTTAGTTACTCTTATCTGCGAAGCAGTCCTGGATCCATTCTCTATCTCCCAATAGAAGCTAGTAGATAGAAGGGCTCAAAAGGAAAGGGCAATTTCGATGCCCTGGCTGTGGTTCAATATCCCATTGGTTTATTATTAGGTGGTCCTGAGGTGGTCTAAGGGCCATTAAAGCCTCTCTTTGTGTCTGAAAGTTCAGGATAACTGTCCTCTGACTCAATATTTTCCCTCCTGATGACCAGAGTAATAAGGGGCTGGGGCCCCACGTCTGAGGACCACGACCACATGAACTCTTCTGATTTATGTTCAATCCTTTGACTGGTGGAATGATTTTGTTGATAGCGTCTATTTGTTTTCATATATATGCGATTGCGATTGCAGCACGTTCTGGAAGACTGAAGATGAAGGAGGCATGGGCGGTTTCGGCGGTGATGCTGATACACATCCTTATGTCTCATTCATAGCACTGGCAAAATTATGGGTTGGGCCTAATTTGGGCGGGTCAAATATGGGCTGGGCTAAATGTGGGTTGGGCCAAATATGGACTGGGTTAAATGTGGGCTGGGCCAAATATGGGCGGACCAAATATGGGTTGGACCAACCCATTATTTTTTTACTAAATTAAGTATTACAATTCGAGGTATATTTAAAAAAAACTCATATTTTACTCATAACTTTTTAAAATGAGTATTATATTTGATTTGTATCTTTTAAAATTGGGCTCCATATTTGATTTCTTGCTTTGAAATATGGGCCCCATATTTAACTCATAGCTTGGAAATATGGGCCCCATATTTAACTCACAACTTTTAAATATGGGCCCCATCTTTAAATGCTTGGGCTAATATGGACTGTTTTGTTATTTGGGCCACATTTTGCCACTACTACTCATTCACCATAAATCTCATCTGAACCTAACATTGCTACCCACTATTCGTTTTCAAGATGGATTTCACCAGTTTTCAATAAGAAATGACACACTTTGAGCTTACTGTATATTAGTCTAAATTATCCCATT
The DNA here is from genome assembly GCA_949130495.1 of Sambucus nigra. Lineage (NCBI taxonomy): Eukaryota > Viridiplantae > Streptophyta > Magnoliopsida > Dipsacales > Adoxaceae > Sambucus > Sambucus nigra. The sequence goes on along the minus strand of OX422210.1, from coordinate 192,119,362 downwards.
TGTTTGTTTATTTAATGTTATCAGCTTCATGAAATATTCTTCCGTTTGATGTCTTTCCCCCTCGCTTTTTTTGGTTGAGATTTTAGTTTATCGATATAAATGTGTGTTTTAAACTGCATTGAAGAGTTCGGTTTTGAATTCTGACCACGGAAATTTATGAGTGGTAATCATCATCATAAAATTTGCATGCCTAATTAAGAAAACGACTTTAAAAGGCCCTGATGTTAAAATCCTTTGGCAGACTAAAACGATTAGTCCAGAAGTGTCTTTAAAAGGCCAATGGTGACTTGCTTAAAGTCCTATTTGGCTAGACTAAAACGAAACCGGGTGAAAATTTTTGTTTATATTTCTGAACAAAAATCACCAATAATTCAAGGGAGAATTGTGAGTATATAAATCTGAACATAGTATTTTTTGATAAAATATTGCATACAATTTATTATCACGATGATATGGTGTCACATACTCAATGAATTTTAAAAATATTCACCTCCCTCTTTCCCAACTCACGCTCTCTTTTTCATAATTTGTTGTGATTTTATTGGTTTGTTATACCGTAACATTGCTATAATAGTTGTATATAATATCTTCCTTTGAACAATTCAAATACTAAATTGTAAGGCCTTTACCGAGGAGACAAGCACCAGTATATGTAGATTTGATGTGTCAAAGTCGAATGTATTCAAAATTGTGCTAGTAACATTTCTCTGGCTGTAATTCGGCTGGCTTTTAATCTTGTGACATTCTTGTCCTAAAGAACAAAAAATTGTGACATTTTTGTAAGTCAATAGAGTGGTCTAGAGAATCAACTATAATTTTTACACAACTTTCACGTGTCAATAGAATTCTAGAGAAATACCTTATTACAGAGCAAGTACACAATTATTGGAGAAGTTTGAGGATGGTAAGACTTTTTGTTAGACTTCACCCAAGACTGGTGTAACGGGTCCGAAGTAGTTGATTAAAAGATGATTAATTAACAAAACATAGCACAAAGAAATTTAAGCCTAGTTTTTTCTGCTAATAAATTTAAGCCTAGTTAGTAGTTACCCATTTCTCTGATCCTGTGTTCGTTATGTGGATGAAATCAAGATTTTCTGCCAATGCACTCCTGATTTAGATAACCTTTTAATAACCCACTAATGCAGTGTTAGTTATTTATTAAACACACTCAATTAGTGGGGGTGTGTATAAACAATTAATTTTCCAAATTATTTTTTTCTAAATGTACAATTAATGAATTCAAAATTCTTCCTTCTGTAGTTAGACTTGATTATTAATTTATATTAATAATTGAAATATTAGATGTGGTGATTTAATAAAGGTTTTAGGTAATAATCATATACTACAAGTTTTTTGATGGGACTATTGGAACAATTTTTTTTTCATGTACCAAAGAAAAATTTGTAGGACCTATTTGAATGTAAATTTAGTAATAGATTATATACTTTTAGGACTTAAAATAATATTGATTATGGATATAGGACAACAAACATTTCATTTTCATTTTTAGTCCCTATTTTCAAATTAAAGGGATACGTGGCATGCAGTGATTGGTTGACGTTTTAGGAATATGGGTCCGCGCCATCGGCTTTATTAAAAAATAGGGGCTAAAACTATAAACAAAATGTTTGTTGCCCTATTTCCAAAATACATATTACAATAGCCCTAAATTTACAAAGCCCCCATTTATTAAATGGGACCTACGAGTACAAGACATCATAATTAAATATTTCTAGAAAGCAAGGGGATTGAAACAGTAAATAAAATGATCACAACACATAATATTTGTGTGGTTGGGTAATTGCCTATGTCCACGGAGGGATTTCTCAGCTTTTATTAATTTCTCAGAGGTTCAGAATTACATGCCCTTTGCTCCGGGGTAAGGGTTGTATTTATAGCAATAAAAAGTACCTGAGTTGGACAAGTAACTCTCATAGCTCCTTATTGGCTCATTGGTGATTCCTGTTCATCTCCTCTAACAATGTATATAACCATACGGGTCTTCAATTATCCATGTTATGTGCTCTTGTATTTATCCATGTGACGTTGAATTTGACTGGGACAACGTGCCGGACCTATTTAGGCTGTAAAAAATTAGGCCCTCGTGGTTTTGCCCCCACAGGACCTATGGGCAAAAATCCCAAAATTGATAATATTACAAATTAGAGTTTTTTTTACCAACTAGTCCCATTTATTAAGTATGTAGTCAAATACTTTTCTTATTTTTTTTGTTCCAATAAATTCTATTTGAAAACAAATAGTTTAACATATATATAAATAAGATTTATTGAGAAAAAATTGTTTTGATTAGATTTACTAAGAAATATCTTATGAATGGGGTGCATAAAAAACAATGGGTTGAAACAAAATTATCTAGAAACAGTCCGAAGGTAGAAAACTACTTTATGTCATTGCCGCTTAGGCTTAGGCCCATTGATTTCTTGCCGTGCTTAACAAATTGTTGTTGGTGGGACTCAACTACTTTCTGTGGTTGGGTCATCAACAGACAACACTCGTTATCTCCAGGATCAAGTTTTTACAGAGACAAAAACTAATATTGTCATTTCTTGATTCACCCTAAATAACCATTAGATTGAGATATTATATGACCATTAGTAGAAAAAGATTTCTACAAGACAATTTACATATACAAATTGACAATAATTTGGTAACTGCAAAGGAAATATTAAAGGAAATAAATCTTATAATAACGAGGATGCTAGCATGATTAGGGTGCCCATGATATATATTATTTTTGAAAAAAGGGTAAAATCGCATTCAAAGTATACTGTTGAGCCATTAAATTTATTTTGTCCTTAATGAGCACTTAATGTATCTAAAGTGTTTCAGTTTGATCATTGCATCCATTTTCTGTTAAATTTAACGAAAAATATGATCCATATTAGTTAAATAATTCTTAAATATATCTTTAGACTGGGTCATATCACATTTTAAGAAAAATAACTAGTCAATTGGGTCAAGTCATTTTTCTGTATATAATTTGACGTAATAGTGATATTTTTTTTTATATATATTTGTCACCATTTTTTTTATATATTTGTCACCAGTAAATTTATATATTTTTCTCTCCATTGTCCCTAATTCTACATTTTAAATTAGTTGGTTCCACCACTGTCTCTCAAAAGAGTCTGCATCAAAATTATAGATGCTAGTTTTTCATGCTATACATAATTTTCAATATGCTGTTTTTTAGAACAGATTTTAAATCAGAAACAAGATTGAAAACTATATTAAAATTCAAAAGTTCTAACTGTTCTGCATTTATTTAGTTCACAATTTTCAGAAAACTAAATATTTTTAATAAACTTTGTATGTTGTATAAAAAATTTAAACTTATCTTTAGGTGACTTGTTAATTAATACTATAATTATCATATAAAATCATTTGGTCAAAGAATGGATTTGCCACAATTTATCACAGTTAGGTTTTGATCCGGTGTAAAGATATTATTAAGAATGAATTAATTATCACGATAAAAAAATTACTATTTCAATCCTATTTCTTTTAAAGTTATGGGAAAAGTATACAAAAGGACTATATTAAATAATTTAGATACTCTAAAATCTTAATTAGAAGAAATACATTTAAAGAGCTCAATAATTATTTTTGTAATCCTTAAAAGTAACATAGACACATCACTCTGTGAAAAAACTATAGCAATGAGAAAAAGAGCAAATTATCTTCATAAGTAATACCTTTGACAAGATGGGGTGCACATATTAAATGTACTAATCTAATAACAAACATGTGATATGGAGCTTCGGGACAATTTGACAAGTGTCATGCACCCCATGGGTTTATATTGTCAAGAAAAAAATTGTATTAAATCAAATAATAGATTTTTAATTCGTTTGAATTATTTGATAAGACACAGATAAATGAAGACCTATATGTAGTTGGGGCAAAACATGACACCCGCCCATATCTCCTTGTCGGAGAAAATGATTACTAATATTTAGGGAAACTAGAGCACCGAAATAGTCAAGAATGGAAGTAAAGAGGGCTACATACAATTAAAAATTTCCCAACTCTATAATAGACTTATTATTCCAGCATTCCCAAGGGTGTAAACAGTTTTAGTCCCTCACGTAGGTTATGATAATCTCACATTCCGATCGGTGTATGTCTTTATTTTTTTGCCTCAAAATTTCAAAAAATCACTACCCTATCATTCTTAAGGGAAATTATGTGGGGCACATATTAATATCTACGGGTGATAAACGGACGAATACGCAGTATTGACGGAGTCAGAAATTAGAGATGATCTGAGCACAAAAAGAAATTTTCGGGGGTATAGGGGGGGGGGGGATTTTTTTTAGGACTACTTATAATAATCTTTTAAATGCATAGAAAATTATATATTAATAAATGAATTACAATGGTTTCAATATTAAATATTATTACACAATGAGACTAATATAAGTTCATACAAAAATAGATAATTATCATTAGTTCCAACAACATAATTTAATGGATAAGCATTAATTTCAACAATTCTATGCCCAAAAATTAATTACTACAAACCAATAACAACAACATTTATAATAATATTAAAAGGGGTAGAGCAAAAAATAAACATATTAGTTTCAACAAACCCTAATAATGAATATTTGCAACACAAAATTTCAACAGATCCTAACAATATTTGCTTAAAAAAAGGGAGAAAAAGTATGAGGAAGAACAAATATATAATAAATCTTAGATAAAATGGAGAGAGATTGAGGAACGAATCTTGATTTAGTGTGGAGATTTAACTCAAAAATTGAAAGAGAAGAAGAGAGAATAGAGAGAGCAAATAGTGAAAAGGTGTTTTAATTTTGGGGGATTCTGTTTCGGCCGTGATATATGTGAAGCTTTTTTTGGAATTTTTTTTCCATTTATGTCCTTACTAGTACATGTGTACATATTAAGAAGGGTTGGTGGGTGGGTGGGTGGGGGGGGGGGGGGGGGTGGGGGTACCAGAGTTGGCCTGTGCCTATGCCTAGGTCAATTGTAAATCATGCTCTGTGCATGTACAAAGCGTATATCATGCATCATATATTCTTATCTGTTATTTGAATGCATTATCCGTATTCGTCCAGATAATAGAAATAATTATCCATATCAATATCCTATCGAATTTTCCGGATTTGGATAATGTTCATATCCGTTTACATTACTTATCCATTGCAATTGACTTGCCTCTTTTAACATGTAATATCAATGCTACTGTCCAAAAAAATATCAAGCGCTAATTATTTAGAATCAACAAATTGCTCTACCATTTCATAATCAATAACTTAGAAATTAGAATTAACAATTTAGCCCTAACAGTCGCTGTGTGCATGCGTATTACTGTGGGCGTCTGTGGGTGCGAGTTGTTGTGTGAATCTTTGTGTGTGGGTGGGTGTCACTATGTACGTCTGCGTTTGCTATTGTGTGCGTGCATGTGTGTTGTTGTTGTAGGTGCGTGTGCGTATGTGTGTTGGGGGGGGGGGGGGGGGGGGGGAGGGGGTGGATGTGTGGGGGGGGGGGGGGACCAAGTTATTAGTAGAAGGAAGTTTTTGGAGAAGTGGGTGTGCGCCGAAAATTAGGGAGAAGGGAAAAACTAGTAAAATGAAAGAGGAAATTTTAGATCAAATGTTTTGTCCGAGTTTGTTTTGTCCGCTTTTTGTTTGTTTTCTTTTTTTCTTTTCTAACCATTCATTATCTTTTGATTTTTTTGTAAATGAGTGAAAAGTGATGATTAACATCTTCATATAATATATTTATATTTTACATTTCAAATAATAAATATTAATAATAATAATTATATATAACTAATATTAATAATAATTTATTATTAAATACAATATGTGAGTGTAAATAATCACAATTACTCATTCTAATAGTAAAGATATTAAAGAATAATTAATATCACGCCACACATAATTTACGTGGTTCGATAACTGCCTACGGTCACGGAGGGTCTCTCAATTTTTTATTAATTCTTTCAGAATGTTAGAATTACATGCCCCAATGCCCATGGGTAAGGGTTTTATTATAGTGATAAGAGTGGTCGAGTCATATATGAACTTTTCTAGTTGCTGATTGGCTCGTTGGTTAATCCACATTTATCTCTTTCGAGATTTTAGATAACAAAAATGAGCCTCAATAATTATCCATGTGATACTAAATCTGATTTGAGCATTACGTTAGGCCTATTTGGGCTGCCGAATATTGAGCCATTATGGTTTGCACCCACAATCGTCCCTAAAATTCTTTGTCAATGATGGGATGGAGGATTTTACATATTTTGTTGGCCTAAATTATAATTCCAAAATGTGAGTTCTGCACATGGGCATGTCTTGTAATTACTTGAATAAGGTAAGGGTACGCTGGTCCGATATTTAAAAAATGAACCGCCAGTTTTATTCTTGGGTCCTGTTCCATATGATTAACCTCTTGTAATTAAGCCTTCCCTTATTTCAAACTCTCTACCATCATTTTGCATACTTTTTTCTTACTCAGAAAGACTTTTTAGAGCTTCTGTCCTCACAATCTACTTTATAATTAATAAACAACTGATCACCCGGTATTTAATTAGGCGGGGGGTATCACAGAGGGGCCATCCACACACAGTGATATTTTTTAGATTGGTTAATCCCACACATTTCAATTGATAAGCAATATGGGGTCTCTAGGTACATCTTCCTCCATAAATTATGCGATAAAATCAATCAACACTTGTCCCTTAATCGCTATTTTTTGTTGGTAGTGTATATCAAACCTCCCATGTTCGATCGATCATTTGGACAACCATCCAGACAGATCGGTCTTTTGAAGAACATCTTTATGGGAAAAAGATGCGATGACTATAATTGAATGAGATTTAAAGTAATGTTTTAGTTTGTGAGATACGATGACCAAAGAGTAGGCCAATTTCTCTAGTGGGAGGTAGCGTTACTCGGCATACATGAGCATCTTGCTAACGTAGTAAATAGGGGATTGCCATCCTTCCTTTTTGCAAACTAAGGTTTAAATGATCGCATGACTTGAAACTACTAGGTAGAGATAAATAGGATCTCTTGGTTCTGGGATAGTTAGTAGAGAGGGTTTCTCTGATAGAATTTAATTTCCTCAAGGGCTTTTGAGCATTCACCATTTTAGGTGAGGCTTTTCTCTTTCTTCAACAAATTAAAGAATAGTCGGCATCGTTCGGAGGACTTGGAGATGAAATGTTTTAGAGATGCTAGCATCCCTATTAGCTTTTGAATTTCGCGCAATGTCTTTGGAGGCTGAACATCATTGATTGCGACTATTTGGTTAAGGTTTGACTAAATCCACCTTTTACTGACCAAGTAGCCTATGAACTTTTCGGACTGAACCCCAAAGGAGAATTTGCTCGCATTGAGATTCATTTGGTAACGTCTGAGGATTTCAAATATTTGTGCTAAGTCCTTCAGGTGGTCGACTTTGGGTTTGCTTTTGATGAGCATATCGTCAATGTACACCTCCACTGTTTCTCCTAATTATTTCTTGAACATTTTGGGGACCAATATTTGGGACGTAGCCCCAGCATTTTTGAGGCCAAAAGGCATGAACCTATAATAATATAGGCATAAAGGAGTTATAAATAAAGTTTTATATTGGTCGGGGACGAACAGGGGGAATCTGGTGGTACCTTAAGCTGGTATCCAAAAAGCTCATTCGCTCGTGGGCTGCTGTAGCATCGATCAACTGATCTATCTCCAACAAAGGGAAACTGTCTTTGGGACAAGCCTTATTTAGGTCAATGAAATTCATTCATAATCTTAAGTTACTGTTACTCTTTTTTACCACCACTGGGTTTGAGAGTCATTTTGAGAATTGGACTTCTTTGATAGACCTTGCGTCCAGAAGTTTTCTCACCTTAGTTTCTACTTCCTTGGCCTTTTATGAAGTAGTGTGGTGAGCCTTTTGTGTGATCGAAGGAAATGTTGGGTCAACGTGAAGTTGATGGCAGGTGACTAATGCAAACACATCTATATTTTGCTTCAAAAAAGCAGTTAATTCCTTCCTTTCCTGCTCAGACAGTGTGGTGCAGATCAAAATTTTTCTTTCTGGTCGGTTCTCAACAAAAGATAATCCCTACAGTCTTTCCACAACTCTATATGTGGAGTTAATTCTTGTCTCTTCCACCCCTGTCCTACCATACTTTTGTTGATATTTAGATAGTGCAGCTCCGTCTTGAGAAGTTTCGGGGATGACTTCATTCTCTTTGTTATTTTCTTACTTAGGTCTAATGCTAGTGATGAAACACTTTCGAGCGATGGGCTGATCGCCCCTGATCTCCACTATTTCTCGTTCTGTAATGCACTTGAGTTTTTGATGATAGGTTGAGGGAACTTCCCTCATAGCGTGCAACCATCCCCTTCCAAGGATGGCGTGGTAGGGCGAGTCGATGTCCACCATGAGAAACTCGATGAGTTTAGAGATGCTTGCCCTAACTGGTATGACTGCCTTCCCCAATGGCATGGTCATTTTTCCAGTAAAATCGACCTGAGGGACGGTCGCTTCCTTCAGGTATGTCATTTTTAGTTTGAGCTTGTGAAAGAGCTCCAAGCATATCACTTCAAAAGAGTTCCCTTGATTCACTAGTAGCATATCCACATCCCAATTTACAATCCTGAGAGTGATTACTAGTGCATAGTGGTGTGGGGTCCTTAGTCCGATCAAATCGTCTCCTGTAAAGACTACGTGCTTAATGTAGTCCATATCCTTTGGTCACCTACATTTTCCATCTTGGCTTTTTACAGGGTCAATTTGGAAGGCCTCCATTACTGTCGTAACCTTTTTGAGTTCCATCCGAACCGCGTTACCATTGATCTGCTTAGGGTATAATGCCCCGTGAATAACGATAAATTCGTAGACCCCATCGTTTAAAGCATTATCTGGTTTTGCGTCAGCGATGGTGATGACCTGGTCAACTTTTTTTTCTATGTACTCGTTAAAATGCCCCACCAAGGCTAAATTCTCCATAAGGGACTTGAAGGCCTTGCAATTCTCTGTCTTGTGTCCATTTTCCTTATGGTAGGCGCATCTGAGTGCATTGTTCCTCTTTCTCGAATCACCGTTTATCTTTTTCGAAAACTTGAGGAATTTCTGGTCCTCGATCTTGCTTAAGATTCTGTAAATTGACTCATTGAAAATGGTATTGACTACTTGGAATGCCTTGGATGGGTCTGCTTTGTTCTCATTTTTGGATCCTCCGTTCTGCTTTTACCCCTTCTTAGGGGTGTTTTCTTTGTCTTTTTTTCCCTTGATCTCCTTTGCACGACCATTCTGTTTTTGGCCGAGGGTGACCACATCTTTCACCTTGGCGTACTTCTCAATGTGCGACATGAGATCATCGATGGTGTCTGCCTCCTTCTTGGTGAGGGACTGATTCAACATGGAGTTAGGGAACATGCTTATCTCAAACAATGCTACGACACCATGCTCTGAGCAATCTTCAACCTCATTAAAGGTTTCCCAATGGCATTTAGCATAGTCTCGTAAAGTCTCTTGTGGTTTCTTTCTCACGGTGAGGAGATAATCCATTAGCTTCGTGTGTGAATTGATGGTTATGAAGTGAGGTGTGAAAGCCTCTGCGAGAGAGTTGATGCTTTTGACCGACTTGTGGGGTAGCCTTTCGAACCACTTCTGGGTGACATCTCCTAGGATGGATGGGAATATATGACACATGAGAGCATCGTTGTGGTTCCACAGAGTCATTGCTTGCCTACACTGGCGCACGTGATCTATGGGGTTAGTTTTTCCATCGTATAACTTAAATCTTATTAGATGCTTCTCTTCCTCAATTATCCTTAAAAAGGGGGATTGCATCTGAGTAATGAGTGCCCTCCTTGCCAGCTCTTTTGTGGATCTAGCCCCATAATGAGTTAGGTGTTGATCTATTTCTCTTCGGATCAGACTTTGTAAATCGTGCTTATGGCGTTATTCATCTTGATTTCATATTGTTAGACGACTCCCATGCTCTGAACGATCCTCTTCACAGCCTGAACTCCTTTTTAGACTGTGTGTTTTGCTCGCCTGAGGACTAAGTATCCGACCACGGCGCGTTCTTGCGATTTTCCTCATGGAGTTATCTTTTCGTATTTTCCATACGTCGCTGGAGATGTGTGTTATCCTCCACTTGAAGGTGTGTTGCTTCCTTTTATTGATGAAGTCGTTCCTTATAAGCGCTCTGTTCTTGCGAGAGAAATCAGGAATTTCTATCTCGATGAATGTAAGGACACAAATTTCCAATTGAGTCCATATATAGTTTTGGCTCAATTTCGGACAAAAAAATTTATTCATAGGATAATATGTAATTGTAATACTCTCAAGCCTATGAAGTGTTTGTTGAAGACGTAGCGGCAAAGAATATAAAGCTTCATCAAATATGTCGGTTTGCGTGCCTCGTTTCTACGTTATCAACCATAGTTCCATGCTCCCAAGGTATGAATGCAATTATATATATATAGGAGCTTGGAACAAAAGTTTATTGGGTGTTAGGTTTAATAAAAACTGCGTTTTGTTTTAAGAAAGAATTAATTAAAACTTTAAATAAATGTTTATAAAGTTTTCTGGGCTAAAAACGAATTTTTCAAACTTTCTGGTGGTTCGTTCGATAGGTCGTTCGAACGAGTTTTTTCGTTCGAACCATATGTCGTTCGAACGAGTTTTGCCAACGAGTTCCCACCAGGGTATACTGGTCCGTCGTTCGAAATGTCGTTCAAACGAGATTGTTCGTTCTAACGAGATTTCCAACGAGTTTCTAACGAGTCCAATCTGGAACGTCGTTAGAAGTCTCGTTCGAACGAGCTATCAGGCGGGAACAGTTATTGGCAGTTTTTCACCCACTTCCCCACTTGGTTTTTAACCAACTTTTTCAGACTTTATTATGTGCGGGAATAAGATTTTCCAATCTAACTTTTCCTAACTTTTCATCTTAGTTTAACTCTTAGAGAGAGTTTGAGAGCAAAAATTGTTTAGGAAAATGTTCATGTTTTGAGTGAGATTTTTAGAGAAAAATTTCCATCACTCTAGTGTTTACACCCAAATGAGTTTATTCCAAGTTCTTATATACGTATCAATTGCTTGGAGTTTGGCACCGATTTTCTCTACACCGAATTGAAGAGAAGTTTCGGGTTTTGCTTCCACCACCCACGAAAAAAGAAGAAGTGTTCTTATGTTGTTTTACCCGCTTGGAGAAAGGCTTCATGTACGGGTGACGGTGACCATATAAAGTCCTATCGGTGGATTCCGAGACCGCGGTGGTGTTCCAAGGTTATTCGCTAGGAAGAGGTTTCTACAAGAAGAAGCATCGGGGCTTGAGAGGGATCGAGTCGTGTGTTGTAAGTCTATCTGTCTTGTACTTGTAATTCCGTATCTAGTGGATTTATGGCTAGGGCCGTCCGAGGTTGTTTCCCGTCTTTGGTTTTTTCTCGTACATCGCGGCGTAGTGTGATTGGTTTATTTTATCTTGCACAATAACGTAGAACGCATGTTTAGAATAATTCAAGATAAAATTCGGTTTAAATTATCACACTCAATTTAATTTGGGACTTATATTAAATATTGGGTAAAGTTTATTTAATTCGAGTCATTAGCTAAAATTTGGTTTCGCCTAAATTGCTAATATTGATAAACATGAATTAGGCAAATTCTAGGACTTGGATTAATGAATTGGTTTAAGTGAATATATATTTATTGATTAATTTTACTTCACTAGGTGTTATTTTAATTTGTTCAAGAAAATTAAAATTTGTCGTTTGTTGTTTTATTATGTGAACCATCATTCAACGCTTTCGCATCGTGTTTGTTTTACATATAAAAGGAAATTCAGATTTTGCAAATTGGTATCAGAGCCAAAATCGATAAAATATTTCGTTACGATCCTTTAAATTTTTGGTTAAAATGGATTTTTTCCCATTTTCTAAATTTCCTATTTTCGATGGTTCAAACTACGCTTATTGGAAAGCGCGTATGAGATCGACACTAAAATCTATCGACGAGAGAGTTTGGATGTCTGTTGTTAACGGGTGGTCTCCACCAACTTATTTGGTTGAAAATGAACGTGTTATCAAACCCGCCGATAGATGGACTGAAAATGAGTTTAAACTTGCTAATTTCAATTCCCTTGGTTTAAATGCCTTGTTTAGCGCTGTCACACCGGATGAATTTTGACGTATTATGACGTGTGAGACCGCTAAAGAAGCTTGGGATATTTTACAATTAACTCATGAAGGAACTAGTGTCGTTAAAGCTTCAAAACTCCAAAACCTCACCACTCAATTTGAAACTATCAAAATGAACGAAAAAGAAACTTTTGATGAATTCTATGCTAGACTTTCTGATATTGTTAATTCATCTTTTAACTTGGGAGAGAAAATACCTGACGACCGTGTTGTAAAGAAAATTTTAAGGTCCCTACCCGATAGATTTATTCCAAAGGTGACCGTTTTAAATTCTTTACCCACTTTAGCCTCTACGAAATGAGAAGAGCTTGTAGGTGATTTACAAACCTATGAACTAGATATATTTCCCTCTAAAACTGAGAAGAAAATCGAAAAAGGCGTTGCTTTAAAAGCCCGAAAAGAGGTCAAACAAGTAGTAGAGAGCGAGAGTGATAGTGACTCGGAAGACATGGCTTTATTTGCTCGCAAATTTAGAAAATTTCTTAAAATTAACAAAGATAAATTTAAAAATTATTTTAAGAAATTTGAATCTTCTAAGCATGACAAGAACGAGAAGAGTTCTAAAACGGAGAAGATTCTTAAAGCCGAAAAGATCCCTAATTCTAGTGATGAACATTTAGATAGGGATGAGTCTAATAAGTGTTTTGGTTGTGAAGGTTATGGCCATAGGGCTTATGAGTGCCCCACTAAACTAAGGAAAGAGGGTAAGCGACCCGTTTCATATAATGCGACCCTTAGTGATAGTGATAAGGAAGAGAAGCCCGATTCCCCCACTAAGAAAAATTTTGTGACTTTTATGGCTAGTCATGTGAGTGATAGTGAGAACTCATCGATTGATGAAAATTTAACTCATGACACTTTCAAGGTCACAGTTTATGATTCTCTTATTTTTGATGATAGTGAGAGTGGAGAAGAAAGAGAGAGTGAAAATGAAGAAGAGGTTAATGTGAGTGATCTTCAAAATGCTTTTCAAGAACTTTATAAAGAATCTATTAAATTGAAAAGAGCTAATTTGAAGTTAGAAGCTAGTTTAAGAGAGAGTGTCAAGGTCGTTGAAGAAACTGATTTAATAGAAGACCTTAGGACACATGTGAAGACTCTTCAAGAGAAGCTTGAATATGTAGAAGGCGAGAGAGATAGCCTTAGAGGTTTAATGGAATCCTTGAAAAAGGAGCTTCTTGCTTTTGAAGAGCGAAATGTTTTACTAGAATCTAACATTTTTGAATTGGAAAATAAATTAAAAGATTCTAGTAATGTCAAATTTGATTTGGAATGTCGTTCTGAAAAACTAGATAAGATATTAGGAACAGTCCAAATTAAAAATGACACTTGTGGTTTAGGCTTTAATACTTGTAATGAATTTACTCATAATGCTCAAACCAATGTTTTAGGAGAATCTACTAGGAATACATTTAAAGATCACTCCTTAAGTAAATATTTTCGACATGTTCTCACTTGTACACATTGTGGTCGACAAGGTCATCTTAAGAAATTTTGTTTTGATCTTAAACGAATTCCTAGAAAATCCCATAGTAAAGTAACCATGGTAGTTAAAGTTCCTACACCTCAAGATAGTCATTCTTCATTAATTTGGGTTAGGAAATCCGACTTGGTTAGTTTGCAAAATAGGATTTTTGATTCTCATTTACTTTCACATGCTTCCTTCCTTGCTAAATCTAAAGGATGAATGTGTTAGTCTCTTGCATACTCTAGATTTTTGTGCTTCATATTATATATCATTACTAGATGTATGCATGTTTAGTCATTTTCTAGTCATTGCCTTATTTCATATCACATGCTAGAAATTATGACTTGTTTATCTTTTTGTATTATATTTTGTGTTTGAATTAATTGAAAAATATAAAAATATTTTTGTTTATCATTTGTGTTTTATTTATTTCATTTAAGCCTAATGAAAAATATAAATGATTTTTGTTTATTCTTTTGAGTATATATCTTTATTTTTGGTTAAAAATGTCAAAACTAAAAAAAAATTTATTTTGTGTGTATTTTAGTTTGACACACTTTATGTGTCATATATTTGTGTCTGAATCCCATCTTTTACGCTCCCACGTGGCTAGAACTTTTGGTTTAGATTTTCAATCCTTAAAATGTTCTTTACCATGTTTTATATGGAGAAGTTGGATTTTTTATTGTTTAAATGGATTCTATTTTTATATGCCTCTTTTCACACATGCACGAGCTCTTTTGAAATCTTAATGTCACTTGTTATATTTGAGCTTTTTGAGGTGTTTCCTACCAATCTAGTCATCTACATATTTATGACCTAGGAGGACTAGTGCATGTCAAAATCCGTTGCATGTGAGATTTGTGTGAAAATGAAAACATGATAAATAAAATGTGCACGGGGAAGGGCTCCGAAAGGATGAATTAAATCCTTTGCGATAGTAAGCCACCGTTTATTGGATCTAAAAGAAATACGTGATCCAAAGGCCTAAAAACAGAATATTTGGCATTAAAAAGAAAACAATTTCCAAGACCTATGGTTGTGTGATATATTCATTCAAAAGCAACAAAATATATATGCTTATTGAGGGAGAATTGGATGGTATATCAACGGTTTGCACAATGTCCGTTTATCCTAGTTGTCTTTAATGTCATGACTCAATTTGGTTTGTAGAATCATCATCATGCTAGGCTTGTATGCATTGTGTATGTTTGTTCATTGAGTTCAATCTATATTGTCACATGAGGTTATATTTAACTGTGATGAAGTTTGCAATCAAATGAGAACTCCGTGAACGTTTCTTAAGTGTTTGGGTCTAAATTTAATTGTTGCTAGTTCACACCCCTACACTTCCTTTTCCATATGACACATTTTTGCCATACGAGTGTGCAAACTTATTGTATTTTGTGTCATGTGTGTGTTTATATCTATATATGTGTGCAAGTACTTCATTGGTATATGTATAGTATATATATATATGATATATGTTTGTCTTTGGCCTTGTTTTATTGCCCATATGCTTTCATGTCTTATCACTTTGAGCTTCAACATGCTGTTTATTAGTTCTTTATCCTTTGCCTATTCCTGAACAAAAAGGGGGAGAAAATGATAGGGGGAGAAATGGTATCTAATCCTATTATTATCGTATCTTAGTTTGGGGGAGACGTCTTTCTAAGTATGTCGTTTGATAAAGGGGAGAATTAATTTAGGGGGAGTAATTACTTAATTGTATTTAATATTTTGATATTCCCTATGCATTTGATGAGTTTGCTTAAGTGTGCAGGAATTATTCTAAAGCGGCATCTTTCAATAGCAAAGCGTTTGATCCTTGGGTTGAGTCAAGTTTGGGTGGGTTATGTTTTGAGTCTAGTGAGCTTGACGACCCTTTAGGATTTTTGTTTGGTTTTTGTCATGCTTAGAAGATTCAAATTTCTTAAAATCCTCAGATCAGAATCTGAGTAAGGACAAACTAGCTCGTAAGTCACCGATAATGGGTGCAGTGTGTGGGTGAGACATTGTGTCACTATTTGATTTAAAGTTGCTTTTAAAAAAGAAAACTGTTTCACATAGGATGCCAATTATGAGTGCAAATAATTACAATTAATGATTCTAATAACAAAGAAATTAAAGAGAAATTAATATCATGACATACAAAATTTACGTGATTCGACAACTGCTTATATCCACAAAGGGTCTCTAAAATTTTAATTAATTATTCCGAGTTTCAGAATTACGTGCCCCATTGTCCCGAGGTAAGGCTTTCATTTATAGTGATAAGAGTGGTTGAGCCGTATATGAACTCTTCTAGCTGTCGATTGGATTTTTGGTTGATCCACATTTATCTCCTCTAAGACTGTAGATAACAAAAATGAGCATCAATAATTATCCACATGATACTAAATCTGACTTGAGTAGCACGTTGAGCCTGTTTGGGCTACTGAACATTGGGCCGTTATGGTTCGCACCCACAATATAGATACTGATATCCGGGAAAATGGATATCCGTATTCAGTCTGGATATTTTAATACACTATCCATATCCATATCTGTTTTTTTGGACAAATATTCGCAAAATTCGGATTCGAATAACGAACAGATTCGAATTTCTGAATATCCATTTACATCCCTATTAATATCTTTTTTAACCCTTACATATCTATATAAATGTTATAAAATGCTTTACAAAAAGTTATTTCTCCTCCTATTAAGGTATCCACGTGTATAACCCCTAAACTCCACAATCCTCTCTCTCTTCCATCGGTCGATATCCCTCACTAAATCTGAGTTAGTGACCTTTCGTTCTCTCTCCACTCATCTTCACCAGTTCTTTATCTCTCCCTATATATTTGTATGTGTGTACCCATCAATATATATGTGCATACATGCATATTTGATCCCTCTCTATATATACACGCACATCATACCAGCCACATATTAGAATTGTTATTGGAGGCAAGAGATTTACCAGAAAATGTATTAGAATTTTTTTGATAAAATAAATCTCGGTTTGGATCTAATTGTGAGTTGGAGATATATAAAGTTTTTTTTTCTAATTGTGGATTTGTGTTAAAGTGTAGAACTTTTGCAATTGTAATATCGATTTGGAGTCTTTTGTGGGTTTGTATTGTCACGCAATTGCTGGATTATTTTGAGGCATTTATTTTAAAACCTTTTTTAATATGGTTTGGAACAATTATTGGATGCAACTGGTGGTATGGATCACTACAACAAAAACAACAATTTGGCACACCCTGATATTAAAAATCTGGCACAGTTTTAAACCGTGCCAGATTTTGGTACGGTTTAATAGAAATTTGGCACACTTTAAAACAGTGCCAAAATTTAGCACTGTTTTAAAGTGTGCCAAAATTAAGAACACTTTACTAGGGTATAGAATACCTTAAAATTTTGGCACTTTAGTTTCCCTCTTCTCTCTCCCTCATCTTCTCCCCCGCTCCCCCTCTCTCTCCACCAAAAACCCAAGCCCTACCCCTCTCCCCCGCTCCCCCCGCTGCCGTCGCCCCTAGTCGTCCTCGGGTCACCTCCCCCCCTTTGGCTTATCCGCTGCCGTCACCCTTATTTTTCGGTGTGGTTCCGGGTTTTTGTTTATGCGGTTCGTGTGTCCCTTCCGATGACCTCGTGTTTTCCATTTCTCGGTTTGGGAGTTTCGATCTTTGAAGGGGTTTCCGGCCTGTTTTGCCGACAACATAGTTTTTTTTTTGTTTTTTTTTTTGTTTTGGCATCTTAAGTTGAGGTATTTTCTTTCCTTCTTTATAAGTATTATATATATATATATACTGATTTGTTTAATAAAATTATTTTATTTTATTTTATTTTAAATCTAATTTGATTTAAATTGGAACTAAAATCTGAAATTGTTTGGGTGTTTAGTTTGGAGAGTTTATTTACACCCATTTCAGTTTGTGTGTACACTTTGTTATCAAGACTTAATTTTGGAACGTGGAGATAACTTTTCAATAGTCCAATTTAGGAAAGAGAAAGCTATGTGCAACTAACATTTACAGTTTTGGGGTGGGTGATATATAGGAGGTGATTGTGTTTTCTTGGCAAGATCTGATGGGGGTGATGGGATTTCCAACATGTGAGGTGATTGTGTTTTCAAAGGCCCACTCAGGGCCCACTCCCTCCAAGGCTGTTGCCGCCCCTCTGAGGTATTTCTCATTAATATTTGGAATGGGTTTTTTGTTTTGCAACAAGATGCATTTTTTTGGCACAAAAATGGTTCAATGCGCACAAAATGCATTTTATGGCATAATAATCTCATATTAATATTTAAGTGTTTAAATGCTGATTGTGCCTGTTCATGTTTGTGACAATGTTAATGTGCACATAGAGGGGTAAAGCTTGGAAAGTCCAATTGTTAGCTGTGGCCCGTTCCCCGCTAGCAACAAATATGGAGGAGATTGAAGTGCCACCCATTGTTGATTTACTAGTGAGAGAAAAATTAATGTGAATATTTATTTATTTCATTATATATTGAACCATTTGCCTTTCTGATATGTTCTTATATGTAATAGACATATGGATTTTTGTGAGTAGGTAGGAGATCCTAAGTTTTTAATTGAAGGCAAAACCATACAAAGAATGACGATTCTTATATTTTGTTCGATTGTTATTCGTTTACATGTTAATCTTATATTTTACCAAAAAAAGAAATATACTCTCTTTGTTTTATTAGGGGATTTTTATGTATTGTTTTTTTACTGATTTCTTTTTAAAAGCACCATAAAGAGTGGACTTTTCACGAATATGATGTTTTGACATTTGATAAATGATTTAAAATTTTGTTATAGAGTTCTCAAAATGTTGTTGCTTTTTAAACTTGGTATCTATTTAATGGTTGTGAGATGTTTGATGAAATTGGAATACTGTTAATGGATGATTGTTTTCGTTTGTTGTTGCATACGTTCTTACAGGTGATGGGAGAGTTGTAATGAGTTATCAGTATTTGGAGTATTTTTATTGTAGGTGACACTTTGATAAAATTGCATATGTTCAATACTTGATAGTTCAAAATCCTTAGCGGAGCTTAGTTGATCTGCAAACATTATTACCAATCAATCTATCATAAATGCACACATTAAAAGGATCTTGGGCCTCTTAAGAAATGACCAATTTTGATTATGCATAATAGAAAGTCTGGCTGGCGATGCTGACTTACAGATATTCGGTGGATGAGATTTCCTAGGTGTTTCCAAGTAGGGACCTCACATCGAAGTGAGTCAACACAAAAATTAGCACATTTAAACTAAATATAAAGTCATTGAAGTAGCCCATCACATAGTTGGATACAAATTTTGCAGTGTAATATAACTCAAAGAATATGGTACTTGATATTAATAATTTTTATCATGATAACCTAGCTCGTACATCGCAGGAGTTTACACCTAATTGTTAATAAGATGGGTACATATTGAATGAATCAATTCTAGTGGTCCTTGAACGGTTCAATTTCACCACATTTGGACATGGTATGCTATAAACATGATATATTCCTCAAATCTCTCAAATTTGGTCCCTTCGAATGGACAGGGGTTATGCTAGCTCCATCCTTATTGATTTTCTTTTAAAAAGAACAAAGTACAACAAAATATTATAAAGATAGAGAAAACATATGCTAGCAAGTGGGATAGAGACTTTAGTCCCATTTGGACAGCCCATGCCTTAACTGCAACATATAAGGACACCACCACTCTCTCTCTCTCTTTGTACAAAGGAGACAAGGTTATTGAATGTAGAATGAGCCATTCCATGAGAGTGTGAACCTCCGAGGCAGAGAGGACCCTTGTGGGGCCCAATGGGCCAAACCCTAAACTGCACCCTCCGAACAGTGGAGCCTACAGATTGGTCCCACCCAAACCATGGAGTTGAAAATGAGTATTTATAATCCCATCCTTATCCTCTAAAAAAACTTAACAAGGGATTGGAGTAAATTAATGCGGATGCAGTTGGGTTAACTGATGATCCCCATGCCCATTGTTTTCTAGTTTTAAGATATGTGAGCCAAGAAACAGTCGGGACAAACATGACCCCAAAGTGTTCTCTGTCGTCTTTATTGTGTTTCTTGGTTTGGAATGGAGTGGTAGTTTTAAGTGGTATTTTATTGCTTTCTCATATACACTATCAACACTCATGCATGCATGTCTGTATAGAAATGTAGATATATCTGTATGTGAATGTTTATGTACTCATAATTAGTTTTAAAATAGTTTGTGGTAGACAAGGATCAAGAAGATAGTGTGGTTTTGTTGTAAATATGTAGTAATACCACTGTAACGGCCAAAAGAGATCAACCTTTGTTGATGTTGCCACCGTTAAATTTACTATGTCTTGTAGCCTGGAGTATTGATATAGACTCCTCATTAGGGTCCACTTAGACCATCTCCGATGTTATACACAAAATGCATTATTGTCTTAGGATCAAACCATCTCTATCAAAGCAAAATAATATTTTATGTAATAGTTTTCATCAAGCATATGCATTATTGTAAACCATTTTTCTTATGAATATGAGTTAATTACACTTACTTCTCCGAGACCCAAACCTACCTTACACTATACTACGAGTCTTATGTACTGGGTACGACCTTTTACACTTACTCTCCCCAAACTTTACCTTAATTTTCACTTCACCATCCGAACTTTAATTTTCTCGACTTAACCTACAAAATGACTTCAAATAACCCTTACTACTAACGCCATTAATATTTTGGATGGAATCACTTTTGACGGTATTTTAGTCAAATTAAAATTAAAAAAGTTATATAGTGAATAAGTTAAGGGTAAAAGGGTAAAAACACAAAAAACTATATCCCTCCCCCTCTATCTCTCTCTCCGTTCTCACCATCTCTTCCTCAAGCACAATCAAAGTAACCATGGTGGAACCCATCTTCCATCTCTCTCTCGAACATCAATGGCCAAACACACGCACATACACACATTCACACACATTCACACATCGCAAATGCAACTTTGGAAATTTCAGATCCGGGTGTTTGGGCTTAGAAAATTTCAAATTTGGGAGTTTGGGGTTGAAAAATTTCAGATATGGTTTTCAGAGATGGGGTTGTTGGCGCTAGGTTTGGATTTTTTTTTATTATAGATTTTATCCCAGATTTGTTTTTTTTGTTTTTTTGTTTTTTTGTTTTTAATTCCATACCTGTTTTCTTATCTCACAATCAGTTTCTTTTAGGGTCAATTATTAAATAGTCCCTATTATAAATATATATTTTTTAAAAAGGACACATATTTTTAGTTTAACCCATTTAGTCCCTCAAGCACTCAATATCCTCTTATTTTTAGAGGTCTGCGCCAGCGGCACTCCCTCTCCAAAATATGTGGCAAAGGACTTTTTGAGGCAAAATAAAAAAGTTTGGACTAAATGGGTATTAAAAAATGTCCGAGGGACTATTTGATATATGTCCCTTTCTTTTATCCCTGATTTGTCATTTTTGATTTTCCAATATTTTTTCTATAATTTTTGAATTGTTTAAAATTTATTTTTTGTCAAATGTTTTAAAAACTTTTTTGCATCATTTCCATATTTTGTAAAACTTTTTTCCCTTTTCCCTGGATGTGTTTAAAAGGTTTAAGTTTTTTCATTCTTCTTTTGTAATTTTCACCATTTATAATTTTTTTTTGCCAATTTTTTTTTTATCATTTCCACATTTTAAAATGTTTATTCATTTTTTTGCAGATTTTTCCATATTTATTTAGTTTTCCCACTTTTTTCAATGTCTTTTATCTAATTTTTGAAATTTTAAATATTTTTTGTAAAATATTATAAATTTGTTTTGTCATTTTTTAGATTTATTATAAGGTTTTTTTTTTTGTATTTTCATCTATTTTATAGATTTTTAAATATTTTTCCAATATTTAGAATATTGAAATAAGTTATATATAGATTTTTTGGCTTTAGTACCATCTCCTAAAATTTGTTAAGTTCCCATCCCAAGTGTTTTTAAAATTGTAGTAAGTCCCATAACCACCCAAAACTGTCCATAACTATATTTAACCACCCCTCTTCCATTCCGCAGAGAATGACACTTATCCTATAGTGGTTATAATAGGACCAACAACTAAAAAAAATAAAAATAAGAGAGTGACTACAAGTAAATCTAAAAAAATGTGACTGAATACTTAAGATCCTTAGTATATATTTGTAATTTCCAAATGTTTTAAATATTTTTTTTCAATTTCCATGTTTTTTTAGCAATTTCCATACGTTTTAAAAACATCCAGTATTTTCGAGATTTTTAAAAAATAGATTTCTTTGTATTTTTCTAAGTTTTAAAATGTTTTTGCAGTAATTTATAGTATTTTTTAAAAAGAATTTTAAGTTAGGACGAAATGCCATCATGTACAACACACATATTGACGTTGTTATTGTTAGGGGGTTATTTGAATTCGTTTTGAAAGTTAGGGAGGATTAAGTTCAGAAAATAAAAGTTCGGATAGTGAAATGACAATAGGGGTAAAGTTGGAGGGGGTAAGTGTAATTGACCCTATGAATATTTATGATTAATTTGTAAAATTATAATTTTGGTGTGTAAATTCAGTATTTGACCCCAAAAAAATTACAATTATTTTTATTATATTATGTGAAAACATAAAATTAGTAAACTACGCAAAATTACAATAGTAAAAAAAATCATGTGCATGGAATTTTTTTAATAAGTACCAGAAAACTATGAAGTTAGTACATATGGACAAAATACAATAAATACCAACCTTTGGGGCAATGGCTCTACCCTGAAACTAAGTGCGCATAGCCTGATATGTAGTGATGACCCGACCTAACCCTCATCATGACCTTGCTACTATATTCGGGAGGCCTCGTACTCGTGGTAAAGGTTACCACAACCTTCACTTATTCACTGACACGAGAAACCTTAAAATACTACTCCATGTAATACCCCGTACTTTTGGCTATATTTATTTTTGGGATTAATTAATTAAATGCGTATTAATTGGAAATTAATCCGGGTTATAAATACTAACGGGATGCGAGTTGGTATTTGATTATGTGCATACATGTTTTGATATATGTATTTGGTATTATAAAATTTGTCGTGAGATTGATATACGACATTTTAGAAATTTTGTTGAGACGCGTGGGACCGCCGCGTCACGGTGTGATATTTTGATTATAAAAAGTGAATTTAAAATCTATAAATCGTATGGTCATTTTGAGTGCGCCAACGCGTCCGGAAGGGTCGAGATAGTCAGAAAACACTAGCGGGGGGTGTAGTTTGGATTCCGGGGTATTTTTAGGCCATACTGGCATCATAAAGGGTATTTTGGTAATTTTACATTTTGAGGAATTAAAAGTGACGAAAATTGGGAGTTTTAATCTGATGTGGATTTAACCCACTAAGCCCATTAACCAAACCATATTAACCTAGAAGGCTACGTAGGTTATTAGAAGAGTTTTCTAAGTTTCCCAAATCAAACCCTAGCCACCTTAAGCCACCATTGGAGAAGAAGCTTGGAGAGAGGGAATTCTGCAGAAAAACTCTATCAAACCATCATCCAAACTCAGAGACAACCAAGGCAAGTGACTTAATTCCATTTAATTTCAAAGAATGTTCCTTCCATGTTAGAAAAATTCGAATTTTGTGTTTGTTCTTGGTGAAATATGAAAACCCATGTAGTTTGGAGTTTAGATGTTGAAAATTTTGAAGAGGATTGCATGTAGAATGATAGGTAGATGATTATTCTCATGGTAATTGTGATTAGAAGAAATTAAAACGGATTAAATTATGGGATTTGATGATGATATAAATCTAGGGTTCATGTTCTTGATAAAATTGGGAAAAAGTATAAAATCTTGTGATTTAATGATGTTTAGGATGCATTAATGCCTTAAAATATGTTAGTATATGACCTTAGCATGTTTTAGTATGATTAGAGGACTTAAAACACTGTTAGAACGAACTTTGGAGAAGATTTGAGGTGTTAAAAATGGTGAAAAAACGAGATTAGGCAAATCGGGGACGAACCTGGTAGGTCGTTAGAAGCCCCTGCCCAGGTCGTTCGAACGAACTCGTTCGAATGAGCTTCTAACGAAATGACCATGTAACAACCCGCCTAAAATAATAACGGGTGGCCATCCCTATACTATATTAAATCAGGAATTCCAGATGGTCCAGTCTCAACATCAACTAACGGTACTATATAATATAAGACTAACTACCCGAAATCATATAAGCAAGATGTTATAAAAATTTAAAATTTGCAACATACACAACCCATCACTATAAAACCACTAATGAATATGAGAGATGCAGGTAAGAACTATAATAAATAAAATGAACCAATTAAATACAACCGAATGTACTACAAAAAGTAGACCCGAATAAGCTGTCGGATCACAGCCGATACAATAACTGAATGGAATAAATATAAACATGCATGTAAATATCCCTATGATACAAACCCGATATACAACATGAAGCCTACCTAGAATTTTAAAGAAGTAGGAAGCGGCTACATGAAACAACCCGCAACAGTCCGCACCTGTCACGGCTCCCAAGACTCTGGATAGAAAGTCATCCGGCATCCATGCGGTAGGATACCTGTGGAAATATATATATGTATATACAAGAAGGAGGGAGAAGTAAACGGGTCAGAGCCCCGAATGTGTAAAATATTTAGCAAGTGTGTTAACCGTGCATAATAAATACCGGTGTACTTAGTTTCATAAATAAGTGAGACCGCACTCTCGTGGAACCCCAACTCACCTCTCATCTAAAGGCGCGCACCTAATCGCGTCCTCAAATTTTAGTTAAATTACCCCCATTGATTTTTTTAGGACAACCTAACTTATCAGGCCTAGCCTATATCCACGAGAGCTACCTTCCCGTCATAATCTAAGGATCCACCCATTTCTAATCCTATTAGATTATGATTACACAATTATGCCATAAAAGGCTTAATGAATTCCGATTATTAATCTCATGAATTATAATTATCATAATTCTTAAAACATTACCCCTATACCTATACATATATATATATATATCTATATAGGCTAAAAACGTAAGAATTAATATACTTAATAACATGCACATGGAATATTGGCAAGACTTCTCTCTAATCTCAAAATTGTACTACGTTTCGTGCGTGGGGAGTCTCGCAAAGCGAAATCCAAACAAGGAACCGCCTCGTTACACTACTCCTGACAAGGTCAAGACCAGAGATCCGAGATGCCACCTATGGAATTACTTCTCTCAAATCTCGACATGGCACTGCGTTTCATGCGTGAGGTGTCTCGCACAGCGAAATCCAAACAAGGAACCACCTCGTTACACTACTCCTGGGCAATGTCGATCCTAGAGATCCATAATCCTCAACATACAAGTAAATACTACCATTATTACTAACTATAACTACTAAAGAAAGAAAGAAGAAAAGAAAAGAAAACAAATAAAATAAAATAAAAGAACCTCCAATAATATCCTTGGGATGATGTAACCGAATAATACCTTATGTGCGATACATCAACCCCCATCAATCTAGTACGCCATAATCATCTAAGATGTACTTCATAAAGGTCCATATCCTTTCATCTATAGGATATATATATATATATATATATATATATATATATATATATATATATATATATATATATATATATATATATATATATATATATATATATATATAGGTATTTATTTCTAACCGTATATATATCATCATCAATCCAATAGCCAAGTGTACATACTACATATGATGTACAAGGCCATGCACATAATATACCCGGCTATATATATCGCCGATAAACTGCATCAATGCTATCATCTTCCCAGTGCCCGACTCACGTAGCAATACTGGGGCCACCATGGTGGGACTAAACGACACCCATCTCGTGGTAAACTCACGCACACGACGTCCCGGGAAGCGGTCATAGCTCCAAACCGGCAATGAGACGAAACATACCCATCACGTCTCACCCCAAAATAAATATATATATCATATAATAACACACGGGACGACTATGACCTGGGGAATATCCACACCCTGCTTTTCTAGCCAGGATGCTCACCCTCTACGCGCGCAACTTCCCAATGATAGCATGAGCGGGGTATGCTTAACCAATTTAGTATATATATCATTTACATGCATAATATATATAATCCATATGATCCAATCATATGATCAAATAATAAACCATCATATACGGTTTAAATATCCATACCAAGTATATCCACAACATGAAGATATCCATATGTCTATATACATACATATATATATATATATATATATATATATATATATATATATATATATATATATGTACACATATTCACATATCCTTATCTATATATATAAACTAATTCTCGTTCATATGTATAAGATATATATAACTGGCTATAAGTATACATAGTCCTCGATATACAAGCCGTCACTACCATTTCCATTAAATTTACCTTGATATGTGAATATAATTCCATACTTGAAGCATATTCAATCATCTTCTTATGATGAGTAGTCTCCCAAAACCATATGTTTATGTCTACATATACATTCAACATTAGGGTTATCACCCAAGAATTTGTGTAGAAATCCATCACTACACCTTTCACCTCTAAATGTGAAAGTACATAATTATCTTTAGTACTATCTAACCATAGGCATTAACAGGACTTAATAGTCTAAAACCTCAATTTATTCCAACCTCATTTCAAGTATTGGAATCTCAATGGCCATATCCCCATAATTGCATATAAACTACCCTAACTAGAATTTACGCTACCGCTTATCCTAGTCGATAGTACACCCGCAAGCTGTTTCCCACTTTTACCTATGGTTCAATTGTATTTTATGAATCCTTACCCCTATCGGGTTATCATTTATTCCTTAGTCTAAATATTTCTAAGGATAGGAGACCTCTCACTCTCTAAGAGTTCTCAACCTCAAACATATATATATATATATATATATATATATATATATATATATATATATATATATATATATATATATATATATAAATACCTTTATCTAAAATTGGTAAATTCCAACCTCAAAGAGTTTTCCCCCAATATCCATATGTAACTCCAATACGTACCTGGGTACATTTCTCCCAAGTTACCCTAAGGGTCCCCAAATCCCAATACGTGAGAAACTCCTTATATGACTCCAAGAATATATCTTTTACATCCTAAGAGAAAGCCCCCAAATCAATAAACCCAACCAAAAAGGGTTTGAAATCACTATGGAGAAAATACTTCAAAATGCCCTGTTTCCGAATCGATTCGGCCTCCCAGGCGAATCGATTCGGGTCCAAAGACCTGGGCTTCTGCAATAGGCCGAATCGATTCGGCTTGGGGTCCGAATCGATTCGGTCAATGCAGACCTGCCAATTTCACCAAACCGAATCGATTCGCTTGAGGGGGCGAATCGATTCGGACCTGCAATTTTTGAAGGGTTCATCTGTTTCTTCAAAACCCACGAATTCTAAACCCTAAATTTCTCATTCCAACCCCCAATCCTTCATCAAATCATGATTTTAAGCCCATTAACCAACCCAAAGTTGATCCCAATCATTTCTATGTCATTAATTCTCAATTTAAACATTGATTTCAAGATTTAAACCTAAAATCTAGGTTTTGACATTTATACCCAAAAACCATTTCTTTACCCCACAATTTATGAAATGAAATACACAAATAGCTATTTAGCAAGATTAAACACTTGCCTCAGATTTGTAGAGGTTGGATCATCCTCGATGTTGCGGTTGGGCCGGAAATCCCAAGCTTTTTCTTCCTCTCTCTCTTCTTTTCCTTCTTCTTTCTTTCTTCCTTTTTCTTTCTCTCTTTCTCTATTTGAGAAGGCTTCATCCGTAAGCCTCAAATCCTTTAAAACAACAAACCCAATTTTAAATGTTAATACACACTTTAAATGACTCGTTGACTCCAATTTAAGTCAAAACAACTTAAAAACATTCCGGAGCCGAAATAAGACCCAATGACAGTCATTTTGACTATCTCGACCCTTCCGGGATCGATGGTACCCTCAAAAATATCATCCGGAATACTTTGAAACGTCCTCTATTTTTGGACTTAAATTCCCAAATTTTAAAATTCTCCAATTTAATTTAATTTAATTTTCCCAAAATTAAATTTCTCAGTCTCCAAAGTCGTGGGGTGTTACAGACCAGTCGTTCTAACGAAAGGGAGCCTCGTTCGATAACTTCGTTCGAACGAGATCTCATTAGAAGGGACAGTTCGTTCGAACGAACTGGACCTCGTTCGAACAGCCTCGTTCGAACGAGACTTCTAACGAGTTGACAGAGGGATCTCGTTCGAACAGTCTAGTTCGAACGAGACTTCTAACGAGTTGACAGTTTGGGCCTTTTTGGACTGTTTTGATTTTTGGAGCCCCGTAAACTTGTTCGAGGATATAGTTAACATTCGAATGATGGTGTAAGGATAGAATTAGGACTTTTGGGTATTTATGAGAAGGAAATTAGATACGAGAGTTATATTCAATGAACCGTTTGGGTTGAGACGTGAGTATCTACTACGACGTGAGGATAGATTATGGCGCGTATGATGATAAACCGTAATAGTATAAATTCTGATAATTATAAGTTAGTACGAGATTGCGATATGTACTACGATTAAACTACGTTGATTACTAAGATACGTGTTTGCTTAGTATTGGTATATGAATTGTGTGTATGACATACCTACCATACTTGCTATCACGGGAGGTTTGCGTTCGCTTAGGGCCCTCTAATCCTTGTGTTTCCCGGATTTAGACTGGTTACCTTGATGAACATAGGTCATAGAAATACTTATTGGGATATTAATAAGTCCGCTGATCGTAGGAGCGTAGGTATGTGTGTGACCTATGTGATGTGACTGTGTTCGCCTCCATTGTTTGTGATGTTGTTATCTGTGAACTATTCCTGAGAGATTCGGAATATGTAATCCTTATGTACGTGATGTACCGGGATGGATAGCAGAGTATGTGTGCACCACAGCTTAGTTCTCGGGGTGCTTATATTGTATATTTATGATGTGAATAATATACACTTAATTAATGGGAACCTTCACGTTAATGTTGTGAATATAATTACGGTATTGCTTCGAGAAATATAACGAATTAACTGATAGTTATATATATATTGTATATTGAGCATCCGAGTCTATGTTAAACCCCTACTTAATTACGAGCGTTATAATGTTAATAGAACCGAGTAATATGGGTAGGAACTATGTTAGTCTAGCTAGAGATGATGTCACTTAGCTAGTGGTTTGTGTTGTTATAGATGGGTACTTACGTTAGGAGTGCACAGTTAGACGAGAGGTGAGAATATCATGTGAGTGAACGTCCTAACATGTACTTTGCATTTAATGTTTAAATGTTTTTAAAGCACTTGCAGGTTTTTAAAATATAACTCCACATTCGGGCTCTGACCCGTTTGCTTTCCAAATCTTTTTCTTTGTAAAACCATTTTAGGTGCCCAGCCACAAGGACACCATGCTTAGGACATTCATTCAGGTGACGAGCTGTAGCTGTTTGTGGAAGCTACAGGGATTTGTTTGTAGACGCATCTATCACTTGGATTCCAGATTCATTATCTATCAGTTGTAGGGCATGTTGCCCATTTCTATTAGAGTTACATTTCCATTTCAGTTTTCAGACTTTGGCATGTACTGTTTTAGTTTTCAGTTACTTATTTCAGTTATGGGATTGTAGTGAGGAGTTTTTCCTCCAGACTTTATTTACGTTACGTGATGTTCATTCTATTTACTTCAGTATGGTGAATGGTGTATTTACTCTTTATTACACTTGTTGCATGTTAATCAGACTTTAATTAAAATTTGGCACTTACTTTTTAAATACTAGGTGGTTAGTAATCATTAAAATATTTTCAACAGTGATGCTATTAACTGGACCAACTTGGCATTTTGAATTAATTTAATAAAGGAGTAGCTACCCGGTATTTAATTAGTCAGGGTGTCACAGGTGGTATCAGAGGATCAGGTTCTAGTGTCCTTTAGGATCTGACTGCTTATTATGTTTCCGCTAAGTTTCTTTGATATAGAGCCCTATATTTTAGGACTGTTGTACTCTTTTTGTGTATGCTTCGTTCTTCAGCTATCTTAAGTTTACAAACAACGAACTTATAAACTTTGTTCTTATTTCAGATGCCTCCACGACGTGCACGACGAGTTCCCAGGGATGCAACGCCCGAACCCCAGCCCGCTCCAGTTCAGGGCATGATGAACGCCGCTGAGGTTGTAGCTATAGTAGCCCAAGCGGTAAATGCCGCCATTGCCTTTGTTCAGCAGGCACCACCTCAGGCGCCGGTTGCCGCGCCAGTACAGGTTGATGCATTCCCGTCTGCTTGGGAGCGTGTACATGACGCTTTTCAGAAAGCACATCCGCCAGAGTTTGCTGGTAGCTCAGATGTGGTAGTCTCGAGCCAGTGGAGGAAGGATATGCTAAGGCACTTAAGGATGTATGAGTGCACGGATGTTCAGAAGCAGGTGCTAGCTACTTTCAAGCTAGTTGGATCTGCGCTACAGTGGTGGGAGTCCATTACCACCATGGAGGAGAGGGATACTCTCACGATTCAGGAGT
Organism: Sambucus nigra; assembly: GCA_949130495.1. Taxonomy (NCBI): domain Eukaryota; kingdom Viridiplantae; phylum Streptophyta; class Magnoliopsida; order Dipsacales; family Adoxaceae; genus Sambucus; species Sambucus nigra. The sequence goes on along the minus strand of OX422210.1, from coordinate 192,089,065 downwards.
TCTGGGTGCGGTTCGACCGCAAGTACTTTCCGTCAGCTGTTCATACGGAAATGAGGAGGAGATTGATGAGTCTGAAGCAGGAGGGCAAGACTGTGGCCGAGTATGAGGCCGAGTTCACGAATCTGTTGAACATCGTTCCAGACGAGATACCAACAGAGAAGAAGAAGATTGATAAGTTCACGGACGGGTTGAATTGGAGGATCCGTAAGCATCTGCTAGGGAACCTATCGTTGGCCACCTATTCTGATGTGGTTAACGCTGCATTGTTACACTGCCAGGACCACCGTTTTCATATGGCCGAGGGCAAGAGGTCGGGGGAGTCTAGCCATCAGGGCAGGACTGGAGGACATGGTGCCAGCGGGGCACAATCTAGTCAGGGGCAGAGGCAGAATGAGCAGGGCTCCCAGCAGGGGGATAATAAGAGGTTCCGGTCAGGGAACTACAGACAGGGACAGGGAGGTTTCCGTCAGGGCCATCAGGGTCCAAACGGCCATCAGGGCCAACAGGGGCAGAATGGGCAGCAGTTTCACCAGGGCCAGCTGGGCCAAGGGAGGAACGGTAACGGCCACCAAGGCCGGGGACAGCAGGGATAGAGAGGAGGGAACTTCCCAGGGAAGTGCTTTGTTTGTGGCTAGACTGGCCATAAGCGACAGGATTGTCCTGATAAGGGCAGGGCCCCACAGCAGCAGCAGCAGCAGGGTGCTCGCCAGGAGCCACAAAGGCCTATGTTTCCCGCCGCTCTTCCCGCACCGCCACAGATGGCAGCATTGCCACCCATTCCAGCAGTCCCAGCTCAGCAGGGGCAGCTACAGTATGGACGTGTCTACAACGTCCACCAGGCTGAAGTTCCACAGGCACCGCCCGCGATTGAGGGTACGTTTCCTATCCATGGCACTATGGGCCGGGTATTATTTGATACGGGTGCTACACACTGTTTTATAGCTACACACTTCGCGAAAGCTTTAGGATTGTTAGCTACGGCAGAGAGCACAGTGACGTGTGTCGACTCACCATTGGGGAGTGGGTCACTTATTTTCTTTATATGCCGGGGAGTGGGGGTAGAGATTGGTGGTTTGGTATTACCTGCAGACATGTTAGTGTTAGACATGCATGTTCACGATGTGATTATCGGTATGGATTGGCTCGTAGCTTATAGGGCCATGATTGATTGCTTCAGCGGGAGCATTGTTTTTGCCATTCCGGGGTAAGAGATGTTTGTAGTGGCGATGCCTCTCCCAGAGGGAGGATCGACCGCTCATCTGTATTACATTGAGGAGGATACCTCTAAGGAGGTAGTGATTCCTTTAGATTCTATCCCAGTAGTCAGGGAGTATTCGGATGTGTTTCAGGAGATACCAGGCTTACCACCCAGTCGAGAGATAGACTTTGTTATAGATTTGCTACCGGGTACGAGACCTATAACACGCGCACCGTACCGTATGGCTCCAGCTGAGATGAGGGAGTTACGGGATCAGATAGAGCAGCTGTTAGGTCAGGGCTTTATTCGCAGGAGTACCTCACCTTGGGGCGCTCCAGTTTTGTTTGTGAAGAAGAGGGATGGTTCACTGAGATTGTGTGTGGACTACCAAGAGCTGAATAAGGTCACGATACGGAATAAGTATCCGTTGCCTCGAATCGATGACTTATTCGACCAGTTGAGAGGAGCTTCTTTCTTCTCGAAGATTGACTTGAGATCGGGATACCATCAGTTACGTATCAGGGAGGAGGATGTCTCGAAGACTGCGTTCTTATCGAGATATGGTTCTTACGAGTTTCGGGTTATGCCTTTCGGCTTGACCAACGCTCCAGCAGTGTTTATGGACTTGATGAACAGAGTGTTCAGGGATTTCCTAGACCAGTTTGTCATTGTCTTCATTGATGATATTCTGGTTTACTCCCAGACAGAGGAGGAGCACGCCGAGCATTTGAGGCAGGTTTTGCAGACACTTCGTCAGAACGAGTTGTACGCAAAATATGAGAAGTGCGGGTTTTGGCTGAAGGAAGTCCAGTTTTTGGGACATATCATTTTCGACTGGGGAATATCTGTTGATCCGGGGAAAGTATCAGCGGTGAGGGAGTGGGGACAGCCCACAACACCGACTGAGATTCATAGTTTCTTGGGCTTGGCAGGATACTACAGGAGGTTTATTCGAGGTTTCTCGGAGATAGCCGGTCCTTTGACACATCTGACTCGTAAGGGTGTGCCATACATCTGGAGTGATGCCTGTCAGTTGACATTCGATGAATTAAAGGACAAATTGACCTCAGCACCTGTGTTAGCATTGCCGAGATCGAGAGTTGAGTATTTAGTTTACACCGATGCGTCTTTGCAAGGACTGGGAGGTGTATTGCAGCAGGAGAGACAGGCCATAGCTTATGCTTCCCGTAAGCTTAAGCCTCATGAGAAGAATTACCCCACGCATGATTTGGAGTTGGCAGCAGTGGTATTTGCCTTACGGATTTGGAGGCACTATTTTTTGGGGGAGAAGTTCCAACTGTTCACGGACCACAAGTCCCTACAGTACTTGTTCACGCAGAAGGAGTTGAATATGCGGCAGCGTAGGTGGCTTGAGTTTGTGAAGGACTACCAGTTCGACATCCAGTACCACCCGGGAAAGGCTAACGTGGTAGCAGACGCGTTGAACCGTAGGCCAGCAGATGAGGTGGCAGAGGTGTGGAAGGCTAAGTGGAAGGAATTGGGACACCAGGATGCAGTGGCCCGATCTTTCATGTCTGTGATGACCATTACACCGCAGATTGTCACGAAGGTAGTACGGGCATAGGCTAATGACTCATTCTGTCAGGAGCAGATAGTTCGATTACTAGCAGAGGGAGCCGAGTCCTATATCGTTAGCTCAGACGGGGGATTGCGCTTCAATGGGAGATTGGTAGTTCCGGAAGGGGAGGAATTGCGACACGATGTGATGGCAGAGTTTCACGGCTCACGGTTCGCGGTACATCCCGGAGGGGACAAAATGTACCAAGACATGAGACGTCAGTATTGGTGGAGCGGTATGAAGAGAGATATCGCTGAGTTTGTTTCGAAATGCGCCACTTGTCAGCTTGTAAAATTGGATCATCAGAGACCGGCAGGATTGCTACAGCCATTGGAGGTCCCGGTGTGGATGTGGGAGAGCATATCCATGGACTTTATTACGGGGTTGCCTACGTCGTAGAGGGGCCACGACTCCGTTTGGGTAATTGTGGACAGGTTGTCCAAGGTCGCTCACTTTTTACCCGTAAGGAATGACTACAACACGGGACAGTATGCCCAGCTCTTCATTTAAGAGATTGTGAGACTTCACGGTGTGCCCCTAAATATCGTGTCTGACAGAGACAAGATATTTGTTTCGTGGTTTTGGGAGAGTTTCTAGGAGGCAATGGGCACGGAATTGCGGTTGAGTACAGCTTATCATCCGCAGACTGATGGGCAGACCGAGCGCACAAATCAGATGTTGGAGGACATGCTACGCATGTGCATTATTGACTTTGGGGGTGGATGGGAGCAGTACCTTCCACTGGTGGAGTTTGCTTACAACAACTCCTATCAGTTCACTATTGGCATGGCTCCGTTTGAAGCATTGTATGGTAGGCCTTGTCGTTCCCCAGCATGTTGGTTAGAGGTGGGGGACAACAAACTGCTTGGGCCGGAAGTGATTCAGGATACTTCGGTAAGGATTGAGTTGATTCGGAGTCGCATTCGGGTAGCTCAAGACAGGCAGAAGAGTTATGCTGATGCGAAGAGATTTTTCAGGGAGTTCCATGTAGGGGACCAAGTTTTGCTCAGAGTATCTCCTATGAAGGGGATTATGCGTTTCGGGAAGAAGGGGAAGTTGGCACCAAGGTATGTGGGGCCGTTTCCTATTATTGAGCGGATCGGACCGGTTGCGTATAGACTTGGATTACCGGAGCACTTGCATCGGATTCACGATGTGTTCCATATTTCCTCGCTGAGGAAATACCTTATAGATAATTTGGCTCATTCTCACATTGCTGTGGAGGACATCGATCTCCAGCCGGATAGCTCCTACGAGGAGGAGCCGATTGCTATTTTGGACCAAAGCGAGAGGAAACTGCGGTCAAAGATAGTTCCGTTAGTGCGTGTTCAGTGGCGACATCACAATGTCGAGGAGTCCACATGGGAGCGCGAGGATGAGATGCGCGAACGTTATCCAGAGTTGTTTTCAGCAAGTACTTTCTAGTTTCGAATTTCGGGACGAAATTCAGTTATTAGGGGGGAAGTATGTAATACCCCGTACTTTTGGCTATATTTATTTTTGGGATTAATTAATTAAATGCGTATTAATTGGAAATTAATCCGGGTTATAAATACTAACGGGATGCGAGTTGGTATTTGATTATGTGCATACATGTTTTGATATATGTATTTGGTATTATAAAATTTGTCGTGAGATTGATATACGACATTTTAGAAATTTTGTTGAGACGCGTGGGACCGCCGTGTCACGGTGTGATATTTTGATTATAAAAAGTGAATTTAAAATCTATAAACTATATGGTCGTTTTGAGTGCGCCAACGCGTCCGAAAGGGTCGAGATAGTCAGAAAACACTAGCCGGGGGTGTAGTTTGGATTCCGGGGTATTTTTAGGCCATACCGGCATCATAAAGGGTATTTTGGTAATTTTACATTTTGAGGAATTAAAAGTGACGAAAATTGGGAGTTTTAATCTGATGTGGATTTAACCCACTAAGCCCATTAACCAAACCATATTAACCTAGAAGGCTACGTAGGTTATTAGAAGAGTTTTCTAAGTTTCCCAAATCAAACCCTAGCCACCTTAAGCCACCATTGGAGAAGAAGCTTGGAGAGAGGGAATTCTGCAGAAAAACTCTATCAAACCATCATCCAAACTCAGAGACAACCAAGGCAAGTGACTTAATTCCATTTAATTTCAAAGAATGTTCCTTCCATGTTAGAAAAATTCGAATTTTGTGTTTGTTCTTGGTGAAATATGAAAACCCATGTAGTTTGGAGTTTAGAACTTGAAAATTTTGAAGAGGATTGCATGTAGAATGATAGGTAGATGACTATTCTCATGGTTATTGTGATTAGAAGAAATTAAAATGGATTAAATTCTGGGATTTGATGATGATATAAATCTAGGGTTCATGTTCTTGATAAAATTGGGAAAAAGTATAAAATCTTTTGATTTAATGATGTTTAGGATGCATTAATGCCTTAAAAGATGTTAGTATATGACCTTAGCATGTTTTAGTATGATTAGAGGACTTAAAACACTGTTAGAACGAACTTTGGATAAGACTTGAGGTGTTAAAAATGGTGAAAAAACGAGATTAGGCAAATCGGGGACGAATCTGGTAGGTCGTTAGAAGCCCCTGCCCAGGTCGTTCGAACGAAATGACCAGTCGTTCTAACGAAAGGGATCCTCGTTCGATAACTTCGTTCGAACGAGATCTCGTTAGAAGGGACAGTTCGTTCGAACGAACTGGACCTCGTTCGAACAGCCTCGTTCGAACGAGACTTCTAACGAGTTGACAGAGGGATCTCGTTCGAACAGTCTCGTTCGAACGAGACTTCTAACGAGTTGACAGTTTGGGCCTTTTTGGACTGTTTTGATTTTTGGAGCCCTGTAAACTTGTTCGAGGATATAGTTAACATTCGAATGATGGTGTAAGGATATAATTAGGACTTTTGGGTATTTATGAGAAGGAAATTAGATACGAGAGTTATATTCAATGAACCGTTTGGGTTGAGACGTGAGTGTCTACTACGACGTGAGGATAGATTATGGCGCATATGATGATAAACCGTAATAGTATAAATTGAGATAATTATAAGTTAGTACGAGATTGCGATATGTACTACGATTAAACTACGTTGATTACTAAGATACGTGTTTACTTAGTATTGGTATATGAATTGTGTGTATGACATACCTACTATACTTTCTATCACGGGAGGTTTGCGTTCGCTTAGGGCCCTCTAATCCTTGTGTTTCCCGAATTTAGACTGGTTACCTTGATGAACATAGGTCATAGAAAGACTTATTAGGATATTAATAAGTCCGCTGATCGTAGGAGCGTAGGTATGTGCGTGACCTATGTGATGTGACTGTGTTCGCCTCCATTGTTTGTGATGTTGTTATCTGTGAACTATTCCTGAGAGATTCGAAATATGTAATCCTTATGTACGTGATGTACCGGGATGGATAGCAGAGTATGTGTGCACCATAGGTTAGTTCTCGGGGTGCTTATATTGTATATTTATGATGTGAATAATATACACTTAATTAATGGGAACCTTCACGTTAATGTTGTGAATATAATTACGGTATTGCTTCAAGAAATATAACGAGTTAACTGATAGTTATATATATATATATATATTGCATATTGAGCATCTGAGTCTACGTTAAACCCCTACTTAATTACGAGCGTTATAATGTTAATAGAACCGAGTAATATGGGTAGGAACTATGTTAGTCTAGCTAGAGATGATGTCACTTAGCTAGTGGTTTGTGTTGTTATAGATGGGTACTTACGTTAGGAGTGCACAGTTAGACGAGAGGTGAGAATATCATGTGAGTGCACGTCCTAACATGTAGTTTGCATTTAATGTTTTAAATATTTTTAAAGCACTTGCAGGTTTTTAAAATATAACTCCACATTTGGGCTCTGACCCGTTTGCTTTCCAAATCTTTTTCTTTGTAAAACCATTTTAGGTGCCCAGCCAGAAGGACACCATGCTTAGGACATTCATTCAGGTGACGAGCTGTAGCTGTTTGTGGAAGCTACAGGGATTTGCTTGTAGACGCCTCTATCACTTGGATTCCAGATTCATTATCTATCAGTTGTAGGGCATGTTGCCCATTTCTATTAGAGTTACATTTCCATTTCAGTTTTCAGACTTTGGCATGTACTGTTTTAGTTTTCAGTTACTTATTTCAGTTATGGGATTGTAGTGATGATTTTTTCTTCCAGACTTTATTTACGTTACGTGATGTTCATTCTATTTACTTCAGTTTGGTGAATGGTGTATTTACTCTTTATTACACTTGTTGCATGTTAATCAGACTTTAATTAAAATTTGGCACTTACTTTTTAAATACTAGGTGGTTAGTAATCATTAAAATGGTTTCGACAGTGATGCTATTAACTGGACCAACTTGGCATTTTGAATTAATTTAATAAAGGAGTAGCTACCCGGTATTTAATTAGTCGGGGTGTCACACTCCATATCATACACAAAATTCTCTTATTCTTTTATGCTTCTCGGACCAAATAAACCCTTTGATTTAATAATTTTATACTTATTGACACCCGTACTAGTGTCCTTATCACTCAGTGAGCAACAATCTCTTGAGCAACCCATCAATTTTTCCCAAACGAGTTCGGAATTGGTTGGCAAGGATGACCACATCTACAACAAGGTTCTTAACCTTTTCATCAAACTCCTTGATGCGGTTTTCCTATGCCGTTAGAATGTATTGAACTTCAAAATGCATTTCTTCAAACTTGACTAAAGTACCACCGAAACAACATCTGTTGGATGATTTCCAATGAGATCATGTGAACGTTGCATACGATACATAAGATCTAGAGTGCTCCCACTAGCCATTTCTTTTAGAAACTTCAAAAACCTCATCAAAATTGCATTAGCTTCGCAAAATTCTGAATTCTTCCTCAAAATTTGGTTTAAACACAAAACAATTTTTGCCAAAATGAGGCTTTGACACTAATTTTCTGTAATACCCCATACTTGTATGGATAATTAAATTACATGAGTGGGTGTAATTTAATAATTTGAGAATTTAAAGTAAATGAGATGGACTATTTTTATTTCATGTCGCAGGTGAACAAAAGCAACAGGTTATGTTATTTTATCCAAAAAATACGTGTGGAGATGTGTAGGGTTTAACGCGTGAATTTTTGTTAGGTGACTCGGATGGGAATTTCGAGTGCACGGTTGGTCTTAAAAGGTCTGAAATAGTCAAAATAGAGTACCCGGGGGTAGTGTTTGGGTTCCGGAGACTTTTTGGACTAGTAGGGACTCACATTTGTGTATACGAGTAAATTTTGGGTAATTAAGGGGATAACCCTTATTTCTTCTGTTATAAGCCGAGAGAAAGAGAGAAGAAAGAAAGGAAAGAAATAAAAGAGAGAAGAAGAAAAAGGAAGAAGGAAGAAAATGGAGTAAAAGAGGATATTTTCGGCCAAGCTCCGGCGGATTCCGACACGAGGTTGTCGGATTTATCCAATGAGGCAAGTGTTTAACTTTCTTTAACTATCAAGTGTGTTTATTGTTCATATTATAGTTGGTGTGAAAACTATATGATTTGGGTTGGGATTCTTGCACAAAAATTGATTTTTAGAAGATGATTTCATAAAAAAATGATGTGATGATAAGACTATATGATATCTAGGCATAAATCCATGTTAATGGTGTAAATTATGGTGAGAAATTGGAAGAAATGGAAATTGTGATTCAATTAAGAAATAAGGGTTTAATTCTTAAAAGTTTGATAAATCCCATGAATTAATTTATGTATTGGGTGTAATTAGGTGCATTGATGTTATATATATGGTTGGGGATGGTTAGAAACTATGGATATAGGGTTGTATGTATGTTGGTTGAGGAATTGGAGAAGATGCAGATTTTGCAAAAGTAGGTTTCTGAACCATTTTGAATCGATTCGCATAAGAGTGAATCGATTCAGTCAAGGCAAATCGATTCGGTCCCCTGCGAATCGATTCAGACCTGACAGTTTTGGAAAATTTTCTTGGTTTTAAAGGGATTTAAGGATAATTATTTTTGGAGAAAAATATTAGGGGATCCTAAATAGAGTGTGAGGACCTCTAGATGAATAAATGAGTGATGTGTGACCCTTGGGATTAGTGGGAGTAAAATCCGGGGCATGAATTTTAGAAATGTTTAGGATGAATGACATTCGAGGAATTATTCCGTGGGTTCGTACATATATATTTATGCGTGTAGAATATATATATATATATATATATATATATATATATATATGTGATAAACTACTATTCACTCACTTATGCGAGTAGGATGATTTAAGAATACTAGCCATATGTGATAAGCTACTATTAAAAAATAATGAATGAGATAATTATATCATAAGTGAGTGAATACTTATGGGATTTAAATAAGTGTTGTGTATAATTATGAATTAATACAAATTAGTATTTTTGAGATTTTAGGCTAATGCCCCGGAAGATAGGCGGATTTGATGTGATATATATATAAAACAATGCTCTTGTGAGGACTAGTCCGCATTTTAAGAATGCGGACCAGACATGTGTCACCTAACGGTGAGCCTAGAAATTATCGCCTAAATAATAGGCACACTCTCTCTCTATTCCGGGCTCACCGTCAGGTGACACATGTCCGGTCCGCACTCTTAAAATGCGGACTAGTCCGCACAAGAGCAGGACTATATATATATATATATATATATATATATATATATATATATATATATATATATATATATATACGGGTACAAAGATAGTATATATATGATGTGATTCTGAATATATCTGTGTGAATGAAATATTTATGTGAAGCATACCCCTCTAGTGCTATCATAGGAAGTTGCGAGATGTGGGTGAGGCCCCTGGCTTAAAGAGCAGGGAGCGTATAGTCCCCAGGTCATAGCATCCATTTTTATATTGTGTGACATGTTTCACGGGTGAGATATTTTGGGTATGATTCGATCTCACTTTCAGGTGAGGAATTATGGCCGCTTCACTTACGTTGTGATTTTTTTTACCAAGTCAGTGTGAGAGTCCGACCGCTAGTACCCACGATGATATGTGAGTAATTCCCTGAAAGATGATAGCATTGAGAGACTGCATCCATTGAGTTATAGCTCTGAGGGATGGTTATTATGCTTATATAGTGTATGATATATAAGTATGGATATACTTGATGTGTATAGTATATTGTATATATATATGAGATGTGAAAAAAATATATATATACTTACGAACAGAATAAAGAATGAAATGTGAAATGATTTCTGGATCATCCGGGAGTATAAAATCCGGAATAAAATATGTGATATAAGTATATAAAGATGAGAATATTATATACACGATAATAACACTAAAAGGTGATTAGTGCAAAATATCTAGTGAAAGTTATTCATAATGAACGAGTAAATCATAAGTGAGAATTATAATGCATAAACTCGTGCGAAACCTTAGGATATTATATACGCGGGATATGAGATAATGTATGATGATCTAGTTGCTGTGAGAGATTAGTTAGTCGGGGTAGCGTAACTAGGGTGTTAAAATACATGCGTTAGGTGTGCACTGTTAGATAAGAGGTGAGGGGTATCTCATAGGAGTACGACACCAGTTTAAATATGGAGAATATCATATTTTAAATATTAAAGTATGTTAAGCACTTGATAAAATGTTTTTCAAAACCCGGGCTCTAACCCGTATCTATCTTTTCTTTTTCTTATCCTTTTTTATATTTTTAGGTGTCCAGACACAGGGACTCCTGGATGACTATTCTTTCGAGTCAGACGTTGCTGCCGCAGCTATGGATGTTGGCAGAAAATTGTACTGCGAGTTATATATTTGGGCATGTTGCCTAGTTGTTGTCTTTTCATTTATTTTCGGCAATTTTAATTTACGCTGTTTGATATGGTTGTATAAATATTTTACCGAGAGTTATCAGTTGCCATTTTATTCATTTTAGTTGTTGTTCATATATTTGTATGGATGGACTTACTTGCGCAATCAAGTTAAAAAAATTAGAAATTTTAAAATTTGACACCGGGTCTAATCGGTTATTAGTAATTAAATGATTTTTTGAAAGTGATGCAGAGAATGAAACTATATGAGATTCCTGTTTAATTTGATATATGACTGATCACCCGGTACTTTATTAGGTGGGGTGTTACAGATGGTATCAGAGCATCAAGTTCTAGTGTCCTTAGGGATTTGTGCGGATGTTCTACATTTATAGCGTTTCTTTATATTTGATATAGATCCCTATGCCTAGGATTATTGATTACTATGGTGAGATTTCATTCTCCTGCCATAATGTATAAATATTAGTGAATCTTATCTGCATTTGGGTGTGCTTCGTATGCCGAACGGAGAAGGACGACCAATGAGGGTCGTTGTGAGGACAACAGGAGGCCGAACGCAGTTGGAGTTGAAGACTATTTTGGGGACGATGACATGACCATAGTCGAGGTCACCCCTATTGTTGCCCGGGAAGATGGGGCTGTAAGGATTACTAGGGTGTAACTTATATTTTCAAGTACCGCTATAGCAGTGTGGTTAGAATGGGAGAGAGTCGGAGGTTTCTTTTAAGAGGACCACCCATTGAAATTTTGGTAAATGTGGAGATTGTGTGTGTAGCCAATGGATGTAAAATACCCAGAGGCTTTGGCATATAGCAGGGAGTAGTATACTCGGAAGTGAAAATTGGGGTAAAGATTTTTTTTAGCTCATGGGAGCAGTGTTGTAATGGTGGGAGTAAATCACCACATTTGGTATAAAAAGAGCCTTTAAAGTTGGTAATGTACTCATGAGTGGAGTCACCAACACTTAAGGGAAATTCTGCTTGAAAGGTCGAAGGGTCGTGTTTTGACAATGAGGTTATGAATGCTTCTTTATGAAGGGAGCTAAAAGAATTGGAGAATTTAGCCAGGGAGTAAGACTGGATCAGGGGACCCATTTAAATGATTCAGATAGCTGAATTCCTAATGAGTGACAGTGGATTTAGTTGGTACTGGTAAGACCAATAGTGTGTACCTTAGGGCCAGCGGAGCTAAGGGAACAATGAGGGTGGTCATCAGGGTTGAGGCTACCAGTGTCCGAGAGAAGGATAACCCTAATACGGCCAGCGTGGTCGAAGATAAGTGGATTATATGAAGAGATATTTTATGTGGAGAGTAGGACCACATACATTGTTTTTACCTGAAGCGAGTAAAGGGACAAGAGTATGGTGCCTAGCTGGGGCAATAATTAAGATAGTTTTTAGTTCAGTTTAGACAAACGTGTTATGTATGGGAACCATTTGAGCATCTAGGGCAATTTGGCAAGGTAGAAAAATGAGTTTTAACCTCGGGTGAATGGGGTATGCTTTGTGTGACACGAGTGAGCCATGGTATCTTGATTTTCACTAGATTCATGTTAGTGACGAGTTTAGTGTGTGTATCGATAACATTGTTATGTTTATATATATATTTCCATGGTATAACAGGATTATTTTTGGTTTCATCCATTGGGAAACATGTGTAGGCATAGTGGTGTATATATATATTTTATTGGAATTACTCGTTTGAGTGATGTGTTATACGAGTATGATATTATTCTGAGTATAGACTGGTTAGAACGATATTGGGCTGTTATTGCAATGCTATCGTGTTTGTTGTTCCAGGATAAGATGGGTTATTTTGGTGATGTCTAATCTGAAAGAGGGTCGAGCTCGCATTTATATTATATTATAATAGAGACTTCTGAGAGTATGGTTGTCTCGATATATTTGATCCCGGTGTGTAGGGACTTTATTGATGTGATTTGAGGTATATTGGATTTACCGTTGAGCGAAAAGACTTAACTCATTACTATGTTTAGTGCTCAGGACTTGGTGATAGGACGAGCACATTGTTATATCACTCCCTTAGAGACGTGGGAGTTAAGATTCATATTCATATGTTTGGGGACAGTATTTGGAGAGTCCTAATTATGTGTTTGAGGTTTATGGAATTTGTTTACCGCCAATGCTGAATGATAGAGTATTGGGGAAAGTACCTTATTTAAATGTTATTGGGTGATGAGATATGCATGAATCTTGATAAACGTCATGAGTAGAGAGACGTTTATGGATGCTAGGGCATCAATTTTGAACATTTATGAATGGAAGTGTAGAGAAAACACTATGAGCTAATAACTATTATAATGTATAAGGCCCGTAGAGCCGGTAGTGCCGTGAGAGAGCACTGGAAATTTTTCTTATCACCATGAGTTAAAGGGTGGAACAATGTTAAGGAGAATTAAATTTCGATTTATGGGATGATTGAGAATACCCATGTGTTATAACCACGTAGAGAATGTGAGGCCAGTTTTGAGGAAAGTGTATAACTTTTCTAGTGTTGTGCAGATATGCACCGATTATAGGGTGCGTGGGCACCCCGGTTAGTTGATTTCAAGTTGTTCGAGATAGGAGGACGTGGAAATAAATGTGTGGAATATATGCCTGTGGGGTAGTTATAAACCAAGATGGCATGGCATGATGGATTGAACGTCGTGTGATAAGGGCGATGATCCAAGTACATGTGTGAAATGAGAGTTGGCACACCCGAGATAAGTTGAAAGGTCGTAGGAAGCCATTTATTCGGATATCTATTTAGAAGAGGAAAATCCAATTATTTTGTGAAAGTTGAGCGGAGTCCTATTCAGTTGAATGTTGAGAGTGGCTTGCGCGTAAATATAATGTTAATCTCTATAAGACAAATGGGCCCAGAAATGCGCATTGTGGCAAAAGTGCACGGGAATAAACTTTGGTACCCCAGTGAAAGAAGGGGAGTAGAAAGTACCACTTAATGTGAGACATTATAAGTGAAAAATGGTGTTAGGTGAGACATAGTGAGATTGTCTCCGGCTGCACCACTTACAGATGGAAATAATTTGGTTCGAGATGATATCCCAATTTTTTTTATATTAAGTCGACGATTCCAGTAAGGGAATGAGAAGACAAGTTGGTAAAGAAGGATTGTACCGGTAGAAGGTGCTGCCCAATATGGTTGTAAATCAGGATGAGATCCTTGAGCCCCAACTTTGATAGAGATTTTCGGGAAGCAGTGGGGAAATGTTTTGTTTTAGGTAAGTCATGTCAGCTACGGACCGATGAGTAGACATGAGGTGATTGATGATTAGTAAAGTGGTGTGACTGCGATTCTGGAGTCACTGCGATTATTTTACTTCCACAACTGACCTAACTTGTAATTGAAGTAAAGCATGGTACGATAATTGGTAGAGTTGGGTGGAACCTGTAGTACCTGTTTGTTGTGGACAAGGTGCCTATTAGGGTTTTGTGTGGGAAATCTTGGTCATCCTCCCTCTGGTTGTTTAGAGGTGAGCGAATAAATAGATTTTTGGATCGGATGCGATTTAGAGTCCGTTGTTGAGAGGGGCGTTAACCACAAACTGCTTTAGGGTGACTTTTGAGCGTCGTAAGAGCTATGCCGCCATGAATTGAGATTTGAAGGAATGACAAGAGTGGTCAGATGTTCTTATGGTTTCTATGTGTTGGGATGAACACGGGAAACTGGCACTTAGTGATGAGAGACCTTCCAATAGAATTGAGGCCATAGAGCTAGTGATTTATAGGCTCGTCTTGTTTGGATATTATTAGTAGAAGCACAACGTGTGATGTGCCGTATTTGAGGTGAGACCTTATGACTGATAGAGTATATCAGTATGAAGAGAATTAAACAAGCTTGCCTTGAAGCTAGGGCTATAGTGGTTAAGCCTTTAGACAGGTGGGTGCCACTAGCGGGTGTATAGTGGAGTAACCCTTATGTTACTTTGAGATTGATTTTGGGTACAGAAGGGTGTTGTGTGTGGTTCAAGATCCCAAGTTTTGGAACCGGTCTAATTCGAATTTCGAGGACGAAATTTCCTTTTAGGGGGGGGGGGGGAGAATGTAATACCCCATACTGTTATGGATAATTAAATTACACGAGTGGGTGTAATTTAAAAATTTAAGAATTTAAAGTAAATGAGATGGACTATTTTTATTTCATGTCGCAGTTGAACAAAAGCCACAGGTTATGTTATTTTATTCGAAAAACACATGTGGAGATGGGTTGGGTTTAAGACATAAATTTTTGTTAGGTGACTCAGATGGAAATTTCGAGTGCACAATTGGTCTTGAAAGGTCCAAAATAGTCAGAATAGAGTACTAGTGGGTAGTGTTTGGGTTCCGGGGACTTTTTGGACTATTAGGGACTCACATTTGTGTATACGAGTAAATTTTGGGTAATTAAGGTGATAACCGTTATTTCTTATCTTATAAGCTGGGAGAAAGAGAGAAGAAAGAAAGGAAAGAAAGAAAAGAGAGAAGAAGAGAAAGGAAGAAGGAAGAAAATGGAGAAAAAGAGGAGATTTTCGTCCAAGCTCCGGCGGATTCCGGCACGAGGTCGTCGAATTTATCCAACGAGGCAAGTGTTTAACTTTCTTTAACTATTAAGTGTGTTTATTGTTCATGTTATAGTTGGTGTGAAAACTATATGATTTGGGTTTGGATTCTTGCACAAAAATTGGTTTTTAGAAGATGATTTCATAAGAAATTGATGTCATGATAAGACTGTATGATATCTAGGCATAAATCCATGTTAATGGAGTAAATTATGGTGAGAAATCGAATGAAATGGAAATTGTGATTCAATTATGAAATAAGGGTTTAATTCTTAAAATTTTGATAAATCCCATGAATTAGTTTATGTATTGGGTGTAATTAGGTGCGTAGATGTTATATATATGGTTGGGGATGGGTAGAAACTATGGATATAGGGTTGTATGTATGTTGGTTGAGGAATTGGAGAAGAAGTAGATTTCACAAAAGTAGGTTTCTGAACCATTTCGAATCGATTCGCACAAGAGCGAATCGATTCGGTCAAGGCGAATCGATTTGGTCCCCTACGAATCGATTCGGACCTGATAGTTTTGGGAAATTTTCTTAGTTTTGAAGGGATTTAAGGATAATTATTTTTGGAGAAAAATGTTGGGAGATCCTAAATAGAGTGTGAGGACCTCTAGATGAATAAATGGGTGACGTGTGACACTCGGGATTAGTGGGAATAAAATTCGGGGCATGAATTTTAGAAATGTTTAGAATGAACGACGTTCGAGGAATTATTCTGCGGGTTCGTACATATATATTTATTTGTGTAGAATATATATACCAATTATATATATATATATCCTAAGGTGCGTGTAGGATATCAGTCAGACTCTCCAACATACCTCCTAACAGCATACCTATGAACATACCCATTTTTTAAAATAGTAAAAAAAAATTGAGATGATATTTTTTATACGAGTTCATGATATTTCACTGTGCCCCTGTAAAAAAATCAATTGAAAATAATGTTTTTTGTTATTTTTAAAAAATAGGTAAAAAAACTGACAGTTTTTATAAGTGGGAGAGAAAAATCCATTAATTTCATTATAGGGTATCAAGGTTCCAGGGAGGGGATATGGGGCCATTTCGGTCATAGCTGTAAGATTAACCAAAGCCGATTAGTGATCAAAACTCGTAAGTTATTCATTTCTGAATATTTTTCGAACAACTCAGAGCAGCCGACGCTCGTCATAGAGCATATGAATATTACCGAAGACGGCATAAGAGTATAGTGAATCAAGGGAAACATAGTTTTGATTCCCAAAAGGAAGATCAGGTGCTTTTTAAGATCTTTGCAAGGAAGGTAATTGTGAAATTCGGGTTCCGAAAAAAAAATTGGCGCCTCGATACATAGGCCCTTCCTATGAAATTAGATAAGGGTAGGGTCGATGTTTTTTTCCTTACCATATCACTTTTAGCGTGTACGTGACATCTTCCAGATGTACATGATGAAGGAAGTTCTTCATGGACAAGTTGGTGTTTTAATAGTTAGACTAGTTTTGAGTTTAGTTGAACGCGAGTTACAATGAGAGAACTTAACACATATCAAGTCGACGAGAGGGTAGTTTTCTATTTGTTACTGTGAGGACGAAATACTAGCACGATTTTCTCAGACTTTTGAGTTACGTATATTAAATAATCAAATTTTGAGGACAAAATTCCTTGTTTAAGGGAGAGGAATATAATGCCCCACATTTTCTATGCAATTATTTAAACTGTGTAATTAATTTATTATCATCCTTCCATGATATGTGATATGTTAATTAGTATATATTTATATGTTTTTATGTCAGTCATTTATGTATTGTATGGATTAACATTTTTAAAAATCGGTATAATACACAATAATACATTAATTAATATTTTAAGTGATTAGCATTATGGGCGACTATAAAATGGTCAAGGACTAGGTGTTTGGGATTTTCTTGTTTGGATTATTCCTACGGTATCGAGTTCAACCAATCGTGAAATGGTTTCACATAATGTCGAGTCACACGTAATACAATAATAATTAAGCTTTAAATTAACTGACTCGTACCGACTTAATAAATTAACTTATGTAGAAAATTAATTTATAAAAATATGTTCTATTTCAGTTGTCTTTCGGGATGCTAAAAAGGTTCGTTTTGACTTAAATAGTGGAACTTAAGTTTGTTGGGTCAGTATATGGTTTAGGTCGAATATCAGGAAATTTGGAACATGTTTTCGAATTTTTTAGTTGGAGATACTTTTGCTCCTAGGCTTAATTTCATGGTTCGTGAGCTGAACAAATGTATTCGGTTAATCCATTTAGCATAATACACTCTTGGAACATTTAGCATAATACACTATTGGGATAACCCTAGAGGCCAAGAGAGAGGTGGTGAAACCCTAGCTTGAGGATTAGGGTTTTGGGACTTAAGGAATTGGGGAAATTGAGAGTTTATTCTTAAATAACTCTACGGCAGGTCTATTTTGATTAAGAATATAGTTAAATTTGTGTTAGAATAGAATTAATATGATAGAATCCACTAATAATATCACATAATCTGATTTGAAATCATATAATCACTAAAATTATGAATTATATATATATAATAATATCACATAATCTGATTTGTAGCCTTAAGAGTCTGTCATAGTATTATATATATATATATATATATATATATATATATACACACACACACACACAATTATGAATTAATGTGCATATTAACTTGTGATTAAATAGATGTTATGTGAAACCCAATTGAGTAAGGTTTTTTCTTGTTAGCTTGATTTATAAGTAAGGATTCCATGGTATGTGAGTTTTCATGGGAGATGTACTAATATGGACTTTGATAGGGCACGTACGGTGTTTATCGCTATAGTACCCCACTGATAGAGACGGGCCTACCTTGGTCCTTTTTGCCCAATCCTACGACTGACATACCCGTGTCCCAAAGGGGAATAATTGGGGGAGTTATATCATATAGCCTTAGATATGGAGGTCGTATGATTGATGGGAATGTATAGTGATTATCCCCTGATGCGGATTTGAGGTTATAGGTTTGGGACGACTTATAACTATTCCTAGTACGCATGAGTGATTACCGAAGGAAATAGTGATAGGGTTTTGTACTTTATGGACTTGAGTGTATCTCATGTGATTTTGATGTGAGTTGTGTACACTCATCATTTTGGATTATGCGATTCTGTATTGAGGTGTTTTGAGATGATTATGCCAGATTATGCTTTATACTGGCAATGTACAATCATAAATTTATGACTCAGGAAGGGCTAATGTAACAAATATACTGGAGACATATATAGTGAATCAGTGGCATGATATTATTAGCGAACGATAAACACGTGACACATTTAATTGAATCACAACTAGAGAGTATTATCTATATTACGATTATTGTGAGAATTGCTATCAATGTAAGATATTATCTTAGGATATGAAATTCTTCATTAAAAGAGATGGAGGTAAGAATGAGGAAGTAAAGGATAATTAAGAAAGGACATTATATTACACGAAATTCATGTGGGTTTGCGAGTAGAACTGCATGCCTATTTAGGTTGTTTGGGTTAGTTAACTTAAATAACTTAAAACTAACTTAATATGGGAGGAAGATATGTTATTATTATTATGGTAAAAATGTAGTTATATTCTTACTCATTATAGACTTGTTGAGTTTAATCCTCATTGTTGAACTATTTTGTACAGGCCTTAGGTCATTGTTGGTGGTTCAGACATAAATTATTCGTGGGAGGGGTAACTCTTGTGACATTCTATTCGGCATTCTTAGGTTGTAGGTGTTGAGTAATGTATCTCATTTACATCTTTGTATTTATTCATATTTCTGTTTAGGCAATTGTAGTTGTAAGGACATTGTTCGTCACAACTAAGTATGTCGTATACCGCTACAACTGTCAAAGATGTTCAAGATCAAATACGTAACAATACGGGTCTGAATATTAAGTTTTGCCAAAAATCAATCCTCCGTGAAATGAATTTGGTAAAGTTGCATTTTTAATTCCTTAATAATTCACTTAGAATTTTAGGATATTTTTCATAAAATATTTTCTGCGTAGACCAACGGATGCTCCTGTAAGGAAGAGTGATTTAGTTAGTATTGATGATAACACAAGGGGTAGAGGTAGGCCTAAATTGACTTGGTGGGATATTATAAAAAAGGACATGATGTCATGTGGTTTAACCGAAGATATTGCACTGGACATAATGGAATGGAAAAATAGGATTCATGTAGCCGACCCCAAATAATTGGGAAAGGCTTTGTTGAGTTGAGTTGAGTGGAGTTCATAAAATATTTTCTAAGAGTTGGAGTGGAGTTTTTAATATTTTTCGTCATAAAATTATTTTTCAGAGTTTTTGAGGCCGTGCATTTAACGAGGAAAATATAAATGAAAAAAAAAATGTTATTCATCTTGTTCGAACGACACCATACATTATTCAAACGGCATGATGTGTCGGGTGATACTTCAAACGACAACTTGCTTTATTCGAACGATATTCCGCCTTAAGTTTTTTATTTAAAGGACTCTTCAACTCCATTTTTCACAAGAAGTCTGAGCGTTTTTCATTATGCAAAACAGTGCAATATCGGCAAAACCTTTTTGGCTTCTTCTTTTAGAGTTTAATCTCTTGATTTTAATTCACAGAAATCCCAATTGTTCTTGTGATTTTTTTGGAGTTTATGAACACACTTTGCTAGTGTTCAAACCTTTGCGGAGAGGATATATACATCATATGGCTGCATGTCATTAAGGAGCGCTCGAGGGTGTTTCTTTGCTAAAGACTGGACTGCGGTTCATGTGGATTCACTGAGTGGAATCCATTGTTGACTCTAGGCTGTGTGTCAATGTAGGGTTGCTATCTTATTGCAGATTTCATTGTAATCTGTGTAAATTGTGATTTACAAATTATAGTGAAATAAAATTTTTTGCCCTGAGGAGATTTTCCTGAAATCTGTGAGTTAGCTTTTTGTGTGTCGCATGTTCTAATTATGATGGTTTGATTTCACACACACACGTAGATATTTGTTTAAGTGATGAATTAATTTGATTCATAAATTGACTCTAATTAAATAAGTTTGTGATTGGAATTTGCGAATTTATTTTTAATCGATATCGCACATAGTTGTTTCTACAGTATTTATTTAAGATTTTCCCAAGTCAGAGATTGTTTGAGACGTACTTGTGTTTCGGGTTGGATATTGTACTGTTGAGATTTTTATATTACGGAGTTGGAATTTATTTCTATTGACAGTGGATGGTATCAAAAATGATTTTTATTTATTCAACATTTTTATTATCTCGTACGTATTCACTTGTATAATTTTTGTTATTTCGTTATGTTGAGAATGTTACCAAATATTTTTGATTCTCGTGATTTTTGTATTGGGCCTGATCAATCTATATATGGATTTTATGGGGTGTCACAACAAGTCACACAAAAGTTGTCCTACTATCCGTACGGATATAAAACATAGTCATCCGCATGGTCTTAGGCTGAAACCTAAAATTTGTAGGGTCGTGAGCACATGATCAAAGTATATTCATGCGAATGGTTTAGGGTAGACATTGTTTCAACCGAAACAAGTTGCATTTTTTAAAGTAATACCTTTCCCTCTGGTTTAAACACTATACTTCTCAATAGATAAGATCACTTTCTTCATTTAAGAAATGTTTTTTAAAGCTTAATGAAAATATGTTTGTGCGTTCATAGCCTTTAGACATTTGTAATTAATAATATTTAAAAAGGATATTACGCAAGGTAGATACGACGAAATTCTTTGAAGTAGAGAAGCCGTGTATGATTTTCAATGTTCAATATTAACCGATATCTAATGAAAAGACCCTCTCTAACAAACGTCGATATGATATAACGAATTTTAACTTGATAATTCATGGCTCACATTCTTTGACAAGGAAGTAATCCAACCATACTAATATAAATGGATAATATGCATTTTCACATTCATATCGTGGTGGGATTTTTGTCCATCTAGGTTTTATGTTAACCAGGGTTGGGGTTTGGGATTATTTGTAAATATCCAAGCCAATGTCGATAAGTGGGTATGAGCACCTACTGTTGCAAAGGTCGAGATGCTAGTATATGGTGTATATGGGTATACATAAGTTGCTTTGTGTAGTTATTGTGTGGATATATGAGCTTGGAATATGCCTATGTTGTGTTCTTATTTGCATATGCGTGGGTCGAGTGAGAACATATGGCATGTTGAGATGATAGACTGGGTAATGACACAATTCTTTCATTAGGGATATAATGAAGTGAGAAATTCATTTTATCTAGGTGACATGTGTTTATTGAATGATTATTCAAATTTATAAGCGATGGGGGACTGGTTTATTTGCTCACGATTACTTATATGAGTGGGTTGGTTGTTAATTCAATACATGGTTATGACTTGTGCTATTCAATAGGATACGATTTGGTGGTGAGCAAAGTTGGTCCATATATAAGGGGATACGAGGCTTAGTGTGTATGTTGGAGATTCAGTAAGCTATTAGCACCAATATTCAGATAAGAATGAGTATATATGATATCTACTTGTTTGAATTATTCTCCCAACGTATGGGTTCCTATGGGGAGTTGAGATCTAGTCCCTACAGCCTACCATTTTTCACTTGATTTATTTCATCTGATTATTCTATATATATCATGTTATTAGGGGACTGTGTGTGCATTCATTATGCTATGTTTTGTTATTTTCTGACCACCCTATATGTTTTGTTATGTTATTTTTTATTGGTCTTAGTGGTTCCCAGTCATGAATTCATGTGGTAAATGTGGTAATGATGGTTTTTAACTTATTGAAGTTAATGTTCCTATCCGTTGTGACAAAGGTCAACCCATTGGTAACATTCCTCATGTTTACACATGTTCACATTGTGGTAGGAAAGGTCACCTTAGGTTTTTTCAGTATGATCTTAGAAGAGGTCCTAGGAAGTTGAAGTCTAGTGTTCCTTGGTTCCTGTATCCAAATACATTAAGTGTACACATATTTGGGTTAGGAAATCCATTTTGGAGGAGCTAGATGTTAGACTAGTTGATTCTCGTATGCTTACACACGATTCTTCTCTTGTTATATCTTATAGATGATTGCTTGCATGGTTTTGTTTGTCACACTCTAGTTGTGCTTCATGATATATGTTTGCTAATGTTATGACATGTGTATATTTTGTATTATATTTTTCGTTTATTGAGTCATATTTGAAAAATACAAAAAGATTTTATTTTGATAAAAAATTTTAAAACTACAAAAAGATTTTTTTTTTGAATTTTAGTTTTACACATTTAGTGTGGAATATTAGTGTGTTTGAACCCAATTCACTCCGTAATTTCAATGTGACTAGGACATTAGGTTATGAATTTAGATACTTAAATTGTTCGTAGTTATGTTTACATGGAGTTGTTTCAAACTTGACTTTCTTTATGGATTCTACTTTGTATATGCCTCCACACACATGCACGAGCTTTATGAATGTTTACTTTGCTATGTATATTTGATCTTGGTGAGATGTTCTCCCATCAATTTTTTCATCTACATGTTTATGTGACTATAGGAGATTTGTGCATGTAAGAACCATTACCCGTGATATTTTATTTAGTATTTAAAAAATATGAGTGTACACGGGAAAGGGCCGTGAAAGACAGGCTGATTTTGTGTGATAAAAAAAATCCCAAGAAAAAATAAAGGCAATAAAAAGAGCAAAAATAGCCAAAATGAGACCAACATAGTTTAGTTTGATTGATCACTTAAAAGAAAATAAAAGAAAGATAAAATATAGTATTTGTTTAACTTTTGAGGGAGTTTAGTTGAAGATCCACGGATTTGCACAATAAATCCTAGTATGATTATTTTGTCATGATGCTACTGATTTGTAAAATCATCAATATTCTAGTCTTGTAGGCATTGTGCTTGTTTTGTTCACCGAATTTTAACTTTAATTGTTACTTGAGGCTAAAGCTTAGTTTGATAAATTTTTGCAATCAATTAGAACTTCTTGAAGATATTTGAGTGTTTGGGTTATAATTCATCTGTGTTTAGTTCACACTCATTCATTCCATCCCATATGTTTAGACACAATGATAATATGCTAGTTTGCAAGGCTTATGTGTTTTGTGTCATATTTTGTGGTCATTTATACCTATGTAAGTGTATCAAATTTTCATCGATATATTTTGCATATATTATATATGGTATTGTATGTTGTATATATGAAATATATGTTATTTGAAAAAATTAAAAAATTTCAAAAAATAGTTGGTTGTGTTTGCCTTTGATATTATCATTACACATGCTTGATTTATATCTTTTCGTGATGATATCTTATCTTCTACGTGATGCTTCATATTTCATGCCTATGTTTCTACTTCTTTGTTTAGTTTGAATAAAAACAAAGGGGGAGAGGAATTAAAAGTTAGGTTTTTTGATAAGTTTGATTTATGGGGGAGAATTTATTTATGAGTTTTACTTTATTTCAAACTCGATGCTACATCACGGTATATTTTTTTGTCTCATGTGTAGGTACTTAAAACTTAATTCAAGACACACGAATGGAGACAAATTTTGGAGAAGGGAAGAAAAAGAAGTTTGAAGACAAAGAGACTTATGCCATTCTGTTCAAGGGTTGGGAAGGGTGTCAGGATTTTTGTTATAGGAGATTTTTTTTTTTAATTTGGTGTTTGGTTACATTTGTTTGTTTTGTACCGGATTATCCAAAGGGAGAGATTTGTAAAAATAATTTTTCTAATACTGTTCATAATATAGACCTTTCTATAGTTTAGGCTAGTTTGGCATATCCTGTTACAAATCGTCACGCACCATCACAACGAGCTGAACTCAAGCATCTCTATGTTTGAAGACTTCCTGACATCCCATAAAGGTATAAAGCAATTTAGAGTTTAAATTGATTCATTGACTTTATTTTTGGGATGGTTATTTTTATGAAAATGAACGGGGATTTTTATTTTTTAAAGAAAAATATTTTTTATTTAAACCTTGTTCAAACGAGATTGTGATTTCATTAAAAGGGTCCTTCGTAGTTTTATCTAACGAGTGTCAAACGAGGGCATGCACTATTGACTCATCAGAAGATCATTTGAAGCTGGTTCAAATGCGATTTTCGTGTCATTCAACCGAGATTTCATTTGAGAATAATGGTATTAGCAGGAAAAACTCTTTAAAAAAATTAGAATTACACGATAACTTGGTGTAATCTACTCTAATACCCATTTTCGAATGCGGTAATTATGCTCTGATACCACTAGTAATAATGCAAGGCTCTCATACCACTTAGTGAATGCAAAAACAAATATTCTCGGCAAGGATGCCCAAAAATTCCAATTTGTATCTTAATCAATTTATCTTTTTATCTTGAACATACATCTATGTGACAAAATAGATAAATGAAATCAAGCATTCAACAAAGGAAAACTTTTAGGAAAACCTCTTTTGGGTAAAACCTTTATACAACAATTTAGAAATATTACAAGGCAGCCGATTTAAAAACTACTTAATACCTTCCATAAGTATAATTCGCTAATATTCGTAAATCTCTAAAGTACAACTATGACCCTTGCAAGAATCACAAGACTGGAGTCCTTCCTCTGACAGAAACATTGATAAATTTGTAAATTATTGCTCATATTCAACAACTGATTTCGAACCCTGCTCTAAGTCCAAAAACTCCTCTTCTTCCCGCTCCTAATCGCATACGAAAAATACTTATTATTAAACTTTATAAGAAAATCTCCATAATTCAAGCGATCCCTGTCCTCCGATGTGGTGACACTCTCCCACCACTATAAAGTATCTCCTGTCAGCTTGAATGTAGCCAACATCTATTTCTCCACATTGGTGTAATACATCATCCTTAAGTGTCTCTATATGTTTCTCCTCTATTGGTGAGCAACCATTGGGTCAGATCTCCCTGCGAAGGTGGGAGGTTTGACCTTATGGAAATTGGCCCTCACCCTATCCTAAGCCGAAGCAGGTGTACCCTGCTGCTGCGCCTCTAAAGTCACCCCCCTTTGTCTCCCTACCTCAATACTGGCCATCGTGGACTAACGTACAATATCCCCTAAGTGATCGGTATCCAACATAATCTGCCTCAACCTCCCATAACTGGAGGAGCCAGAAACTGAACCATCTCTCCTATCTCTCCTAGTGTTCGCCATCTGAAAATATTGGAAAAAAACAGCATCAGACTCGGAAGAACTAAGAATACAATTCATTAAAAGGAATATAAAAGAAGAAACACGGAAGCTAAAATGGACTCACAGCCTACGAGACCTAAGACCATGTTGTGATATCATCTGTAACACCTCAGGCAATCTGACAAGCGAGCTGGTCAGGCGCTGTTGCCAAACTACGTCGTGCGTCACTAAATAAGTAGTCATTCTTCGCATGTGACAAATATGAGACATATAAAAAAATTCATTCCACAAGATAATAATAAGATTAATCCAATCTGTATAATCATCCATGCAAATATTAAAATCTATCATCATGCTAATCTCCAAAATAATACAACTCCAAATAAATATAAACTCGAGTAAAATGATCCAACCGTAAGCATCTGAATAAAATCAGAAACAATTGTGGAACCTATTGGCCCACAAAATCCATAAGAAACTCTCATAATGAATGCGACAGAATAGAAAATAAATCCTAAACAACTAAGGCATCTAAAATAAATGAGTCTCCGATTGCACCTTCAAAATATCTCCAATCACTCCTACGCAGCTACTTCAGCGCTGATATGAAATGTTAGTCAACGTAATGGGTCAGAGCCCACCACATGAATACAAGCTACTCTCCCCAATTAGGGCCCGTAAACCTAGACAGTAGCATCATATATTATAAACACCACAATAGAGTATTGTTATTTAAACGAGATAATTACAAACATGCGAGTAAAATAAACTACTATCATTTAATCACGTAACTAAGCCATCCCAAATGTTTAAGTTAAACTTATTTTATCACAATACGATAAGTCGCCATCTTTATTTAAATTGATTTATCACATTTATTGTTATTTTCATGGCGACATTGTTATAGCCAACCGACCCTACTGTATGCCCTGCACTTATTCGGGCCCGTTTAAAGTTTTATGCCATACACATTCCCCTTGCTATATCCAGTCGACCCGTCTTCTGTCAGTCCTTCACTTATTGACGAGGTTCCATGCATGACACGTCATATTAGCCAATAAGCCAACCTGTATTTTGTCAGTCCTGCACTTTTTATGATGCCACACACCCACACGTCGCAATAGCCATCCAATTTGTTTTTTGTCAGTCCTGAACTTATTAACAACGACAATTCATTTTAATACCCGTTAATTGTCTTAGTCATTAATTCTCAATTTCTCATCATTTTAAATTAGCCCCACCATATTATAGAGCATAAATACTCAAATCTACCCTTAGTCCCATACCTAGAGGTCTCCAACATAAGTATGTCATATCCTATCATACAAGATGAATTTCTACCTTAATTTCCTTCTAGTCACGCGCCTAGATTATAGAATCAACGGACCGACATAAAAATCAGCCCCACCCCGAAATTTCTCATTCTTAAAAATCTACATTAACTAGTTCCATACCTAGAAAGTGGTAATCACAACTAAGACATACTTACTAGTCCCATACCTAGCAAGTACTCCTAAAATTAAGGAGAGCGCATAACTACCCAAAAATCCCGTCGTCCCCATAATTATAATTACAATCAAGACAATAATTTTCACATTCCAATTTATCAACAATTACACAAATTTCTCATATGTTCACAATTTAATTTAATTGTATTCGTTCAATCCATCGTTTTAATTAACACAATTTATTTTATTCAGCAATTATAATTTCAACATCATCAGAGTCTAAAGAGCACACAATAATTCACTTGATCATACCTACATAATTTCATATGATTGCACAAGTCTCTTTTTTCATTTAAATAAAATTACTATGGTTTCTACATGCAAACCAACCCCATATTAATAAAAAATCCAATCTTTACCCTAGACACACAAGAGTTATGGTTCTTAATCCATATTAAGATTTTTCATAAAAATAGTCCCAATATATGTTTCACTTTCCCTAATAAGGTTCTTAATTTATTTTAAGAAAAACTTGTGAATTAATGTTTAGGCTATATTTAAAACGCATAATACTAAAAAGAGAGAATAGAAGTATTCATGCCTGATTAAAAGTCAGTTGAAAATTCTGATTAGATTGTTGCAATCCTCTCAAAAAGTTAATAAAAATTTTATCTTGAACAATCTTAAGAAAACACGGTTTGAGCCTTTAAAACTTGGGTTGAATATTGTGTTCAATGGGACTTAAGTTTTGTTGATGAGAGGGAATGAAATTAAGGGAGGCTAATGATTCTTGTGTAGATTAAAATGTGTTTTAAATGTCCTAAATCCGTCACTTTATGTTTATATACCAAAAGGAATTTGAGTCCTAATCAAACACAAACACTAAAAAAACATTCCTGATGATCGGACATTTGGAATTGGCTAAAATTTTAATATGTTGTAGCTAAAGATGAAACGAAGCCGCACTAAAACATTCAGCTAGATCGGAATATCAAATTTATTTATTTATTTTTTTTCTTAGGTCGAATCCTCCCCTGATTTTTATACAAAAAGTTAAAATTTCCAAAATTTAATCCCGATTTAAATTTCACTTAAAACCTTATTTTTATATATAAATACCAACCTTTTTACATAACAAAATTAAATAGATTCCAAAAATTATTTTTTTTCAAAAATTAATTTAACAAATATTTTATGTTTAAAAAACACGGGGTGTTATAAAAATCTAAAGAAGTTATGAAAATAAAATAAATATATTTCTTTAATAAGTTTTGCATAGGAGTAGTAAACCTAGCGCTCGCTCTGATGCCATATTGTCACATCCCGAGTTTTTGGGGTGTCTAAGGATTTAGATAATAATAAAAAGGCTAAAAGTAGAATATAAATAAGATGATAAAGGTTTTGTTACATCATACTAGTGCTAGTGACCATGCACTTTATTCATTACACACTTACTGGGGTTATTCTTACATTAGAACATGATACTAAAAAAAGAAAAAAGAAAAAACAGAAAAGAAGAAATAAACTTCATATGACTGGTACAATGTGAAGCTACAACATTGTGTTACGACATAAAGTTACATCATCTTATAAGTAATAACATATGAAATTATGACGGGTTTGTTGAAATCGTTA
Source organism: Sambucus nigra (assembly GCA_949130495.1). Classification (NCBI taxonomy): domain Eukaryota; kingdom Viridiplantae; phylum Streptophyta; class Magnoliopsida; order Dipsacales; family Adoxaceae; genus Sambucus; species Sambucus nigra. The sequence goes on along the minus strand of OX422210.1, from coordinate 192,060,647 downwards.
CTGATTTTTATGAGTAGATGATTGCTAGATATATATGTGAAGATGTATTATAGATTGCGGGAAGGAGGGATTTATTGCCTTCTTTATGCCCCGTGTCCATCGAAAATTTTAGAAATATAAGCAAAAAATTGCCCAGTATATAATTCTTATTCTATATAGATTTTAAAACAATCAGAATAAGGGTTAGTAATAATCAGAGGATCATAAGAATTGAGATTCAACAGCTCAAATGAGATAGCACAATAATACATGATGATATTCGCTAAAAATAGAATTATAGAGGAAAGAGTCAGTTAAAGGCTGATGATGGTTTCTAAACAAATAACCCATAATTATCCATTTAGAGGCTTTAGGGAAATAAAGATACATAAAACAAATCAATCCAAATAAATTGGAGATAAATCAATCCAGATAACTAGAGATAAACTAACATTGCTAAGTCAATCATAGACATTCCATATGGTAGCAATAACTAAGCCTTCAACATCTGAGTTCTACAAGCTAAATAATATAATCATAGGTGTAACGATAGATTATTCCTTGATCATAATGTATGCTATAATAGAACTGGGTAAAACTGCATCATATGAAATAATATGATTGCATAGTTATTGTTAAAATCTGAATCAATTATACATAAAGAGTTTAAGTACTCAAATGAGGCCATTAATGAGAATATGATATATTGGGACTATCATATGGTGATATCAACAAAAGGCATACACAATAACATTTTGTGAAATTAATATTGGATAAGAATAACCTATTTATTTTTAGGGATTTTCAAAATAGATTTCGTTCGGTTAGGGCAGGGGTCCGCGAAAGTTTGGAAATTGAAAAACATTAAAGTAAGGTTGGGTTTTGAAGAAATTGTGATATAAATAAAATCTAACCCATTAAAGTTTTGGGGTTTAATGTATAAATAAGTTTGAATTTATTTCTTATACTTCCTTAGGGTTTCAAGTTTAGTGGCAATAAACTTTTTGCTTCTAAGGGTGTCAAAAATAAGTAGGAAAAGTTCGGGGTGAAAATTCAAAAGTTAAAAAACTTTAGGGCTTTAAGTGTAAAAGTAACCTAAATTTTTAAAATTCTAGTTTAGGGGATACTTCGAATTTTCTTTCTGGTTGACCAAATAGGATGTTGTAATATACCATTTTGACCACGAAAAAAACTAAGTGTTTTGAAAAAAAATTAGAATTTTTTTATTGGATACGAACCCTCACGCGCTCAGTCAAACTTATCTTCAACCTTTCGAATTTTTACTTTTAAGATTGTAACTTTGACCTTCAGTTAAATTCATTACAGAATATCATTTGAGATGATTCCAAAGTCTTTCTTCCTAATTTTTCACAAGTATTCCAAAAATATAACTTTTAATGATTGAGGTGAACTGTAACCTCATCTCCATAGACTGTAAAATCTAAAATTTTTTTGTTATATATTCGTGGAGTTATTCTAAAATTCAAACCATGGAAGTAATATGGTTTTATTTCTGTGTAAATTTGGAATAAAATGATTTTGGTTTGAGGGTTTGATTCATAGTATACACAGAGAATTTGAACTTTGAGGTTTTAACTGCTGAAATTGACAATCTTGGATTATAGCTATACATGTATACTATAATCAAATTAAACATCATGGTCAAGTTCTTACAAGTGTATGGACAATGATTCCCGCTTCAAAACTAGTTCAAAGTCAAGAACACATAATTCACCATTAAAGCTCTAGCTTTTATGGTATTTTCTGAAAAATTGACCCTTAGCTATGTATGTCTATGTTAAGTAATGCATGTAAAAGCATAAATGGATCCTAAACTAGTGCATAAACTTAATATAATGAAAACAACTGAGCTCTATGCATAAATTATAGGTATATCCAAAAATGACAAAATTTTTGTTTATTTTTAATGTTACTGTTATTATGGTTTTCTCTATGCCAAGGTGGGTTTTTGTAAGTGATGTTAGGGAGAGCTGATTGGTTGAAAAAAGAGGCAGGTTTGGGCTAGATTATGGGGAGATAATTTTGAGTAGACATGAAGGCATGCGTAAACTTGGTTCCCACTGGTTCTAATGGAGGTTTGGTGGTATTCTCATTAGTTTCACTGTTAAGGATGAAGTTAGTGGTTTAGGCTTAGGTCCGTAGAAGTTTTTGGTTAAGTTTGAAGTTTACTTTCTATGTTTTTCTAGCTTTAGGGGATTTTCTGTAATTTCCAAAACTTGAAAAAATAATATTAGGGGTTGGTTTGTAATTTGAGATGTTTATAAGGTTAAGTATGGAATTTTTTGGGGGTTTATAGCTCATTTAGATTGTTTAAAATTCAAATAAAAACATTAGGGGTTATTTTGTAATATCTAAAGCTTAAGGGATACTTCTTTATTTAGGTTTCTCTCTCTCTCTCTCTCTCTCTCTCTCTCTCTCTCTCTATATATATATATATATATATATATATTATCGAATCTAGACAAGCTATCATTTTTATGGATCGTACATCATACTCCATATATGTCAAACTGAGTTTAACGATGTCTAAATATCCTAGATCTTTCCATTTCCCCGACTTTGCCTATTAGCATTCCTTTACCCATTTAGACCATAAGGCGTTGCCCAATATTTTGGGATAAAACCTAAACTTAAAAGAAGAGGACGCCGTAAGGTAGGAGGAATCTTGCATGAGAAGGATTTGGTCCCCAAACATGGTATAGAAAAAAAGATGGGAAAGGGAGTTTATCCCATAAAAATGGTCCAAGAGTGAAGTGAGTGCCTTCATATTGCAGTTGAATGGGGAAATAATATCCCCAATGACAACAAAGTTGTTATGCATAAACTTGCAAAATTTTTTATCAAACTAGGAAGATATGCTAGGGTTTGCAAAGCTTGAAGCCATTGATGACGAAAAGTTGAGAAGAGAGAGTAAATGAGCTAGAGAGTTAAAAATGTGCCTAAAAGAGAGTGAATGGTAAAAAAGAAGAAAAAAACAAGAGATGAGCTTAAGTAACCTAAATAGACTGTTTGAAACACATAATAGAACCAATAAGAAATCAACACGTGTCTTAAAAGTTTTCCCTAAAAAAGGAAAAGGTGACGGGGAAGGGGAGAGACAAAAAGTACCTTTTTGGCTGTAATAAATCAAAATGATCTCATGATTTGGTTTTTGGAATGTTAATAATCCATATAGTTGAAATCAAGTGTTGTGAGTCCCAAGGCAACCATATATATATATATATATATATATATATATATATATTGGTGGAAGAGAATAACAAAAGATTTCCCATTTATGGGGACTTTTTATTCGGGTAAAGAATAAAAACTTATTAATTAGACACATTCATATGTGCGATAGGATTTGGTGGGATCACTATCAATAATAAAATATGCATACAAAATAGATGAAAATTGAAATATTTGTGATGGTAAAAATATAAAAACATTTGCAAGTGGATGCAACATACCTAATTTGGTTAAATCATAAGATACCCATCTGATGGCTGAGATAAATATTACGTTAAGATAATATAGTTGGTTTAATTAATTTATCCATCAAACATATATATCACAAGGTAACTTACAATGCACTAGCTCAACAACAAGCCTCCAAACAACAATTAAAAACAAAAATAATTATTTCCCATTGATAATCCAGAAATTGGAAACTACATAAAGCGGAGATGCATAACATTACCCTTGCTGTATTGAATAATAATGGGAAAATTCATAAGTAACAAATTTATGGAACATGTTCCTCATTAATACAATGTGTTTATTTTCCTAATTCAAATAGGCACCATTTTTAATAGGAATGTCTCACAATGCTGCCAGCTTTGGGCCACCTTTTTGGCTTGTCCCTTCAGCTCCATGTATCTAATGGAAATTTCCTCCAGTTAAAAAGCATTAAATCCATGATCCTATAGATCACCTTGACCATGGATGAAAAAAAAAGATAAATCCTTTTAATACTCCAACACACGATTGACGTCACTAAAAATGTCATCATATAAACCCATTTGAGCATCGCAATCTTCAAACTCAGGGTCATGCTACTTTAATAATCTAATAAAGGAGGGATAAATTTTGAAAAAGAAAGTGATTTGAGCCTTAAGAGTAGGTGGAGCATGACCTTTCAGCAAAACTAATGGGGAAAGTTGGGAAAATGCAAGGAGAGCTTCCATAGCTTTGCCAACATCACTGGTAGTAGATGGGAAAGATTGAGAATGAGATATAATGTCTAGATTTTCTTGAACATTGTAAAAGCAAGATTTTATTATTTCTCATAATTTAAATAATTTTACATATCTCATTATGAACCGAACACTACATTCGCATATGCATCCATGATTTTTGAAAATAAGTTAGTGACCAAGCAATGATTCAAAGTTCAAGCCATTGAAACCATCACGAAACTATATGTAGGCACATGGCATTTAGGTTATTGATTTAACTTAGTAAAAATTTATCATGGATGTATTTATTATTACTCGAGGCATTTTTATAAAGTAATTTTTCAAAATGATTTTTTTTAGTTCATTGGAACGAGATGGGCATCTCGTTAGAACGAGATTGTTGTTCTCATTGGCACGAACATTCTAGTTCATTAGAACGAAGTTTATTTTTCGTTGGAATGAAGTTTTTATTTCATTAGAATGAACTTTTAATGAGATTTAAATGGGGTTTCTCTGTTTGGTAGAGCTGCACCCGTTAGAAGTTTATTGGAAGATGGCTCGAGGGAACTAAGCCCTTCATTCGAATGAAAGTCAACCTCGTTAGAACGAAATTGCATTTTCATTTGAATGAAATGGTAATTTCATTCAAATGAAATCCGTCGCCTCAAAAAATGTGTTTTCTATAAATAGAATCCATTTGGACTGTTTCTCACAAGGATTTTGGCAACAATCAATTCCTGTACCTGCTCCAAAAGTTTTCCTCTTTTTGTGTCTTTGAAATAATACTTTGTTTTCAAATCATATATCCATAGAATGAATTGTTGAGTTTTTCAAACCCTAGTTCCATACACTATATCAAAACCTTGAAGAGTATTTTATACTGCTGATTTGTGGAGTTGTGACTTTACAGTTGAAGAAAAAAGGATTTCGTATCCTGAGGCTGATCGGTACATACCGAGGGAATTTCGACTTCATGTGGGTAGTGATGGATTTCATCATTTTTTGTTGAAAATTTGAAGACCCTTTGCATTATACTTAGTGGATGTCTAAGTATTCTATAAGCCAATCGAGTCTGTCAAAATCTTAGACAATGCTGAATCAAAAGGTTTTGCCTTAAGGGGATTTTTTTTCTCACGCATTCTTCTTCTGCTTGGTTTGGTTTTCATTTGTCATATTTTTTCTTTGGATATTATCTTTCATGCACATCTAATTATAATTAATATAAAATCTGAGTAAAAATATAATCTTTGTGTGTGCGACCTAAGATACAAGTGAATCCATATAACCCCTGCCTTCTTAAATTGGTATTAGAGAAGGTAACACTAATTTATTATGTGATATTTATTATAGGATTATATGAATAGTTTGTATAATAGGCTACCAATCTTTGATGGGTCTAATTATGCATATTGAAAACCTCAAATAAGGTTGCCACTAGGGGTGGCCGTGGGCCGGGCCTGGGCAGGCCCGATCGGGCTCGGGTCGGGCTTAAAAAATTAAGTGCTATCCCAAGCCCGCTCGGGCCTAGATCGGGCCTTATTATGTAATCCCAAGCCCGCCCAGATTTGAAAGCTCTTTACCCAGGCCCTCCCGATCGGGCTTTATTATGTTAGTTAAAATATTTTTTTTAAATTAAAATACCTATTTTTTTATTTAAAGACGATTTTTTTTAATTAAAAATATGTTTTAAACTCCATATATTACAAAGTCCATATATAAAGTTTCGCACTCTACATGAAAAGACTTGGTATACGTTTTCATATTTATAAAAGTTCCCCCCCACCATATATATATATATATATTTCGGGCCTCGGGCAGGGCCGGGCCTCATCAGGCTTAAGAACTCATGCCCAAGCCCACCCGAAAAAAAATCGGGCCTATAAAATTTTGCCAAGCCCGCTTTGCGGGCCTATTCACCTTACCCAAGCCCTATTTTTTTATTGGGCGGGCTGGGCGGGCTTGGCGGGCCTCGGTCCTATGGCCACCCCTAGTTGCCACTAAAGTCAACTGATGAGCGAGTATGGATTGTTTGTGAAAGAGGGTGGGCACCACCCACTCTGACTAAAGACGATGTCATAATTCTTTAAATTATCACTTCTTGGACAGAGGATGATTTTAAATAGAGTAATTTTAACTCTCGTGGCTTGAGTGCAATTTTTGGTGTAGTCTCTCCAGAAGAATTTTGTTGGATTATAATGTGTACGATGTATAAGGAATCATGGGATACCCTCTAAATCACTCATGAGGGAACTAACATTGTGAAAGATTATAAGCTAAAATATATCACCACATAGTTTGAGACCATTACCATGCTAGAGACAGAGATGTTTAATGAGTTTTGTGCACGACTATTTGATATCGTAAACTCTAGTTTTAATTTGGGTGAGATAATTCCTGAGACGAGAGTTATGAAAAAGACTTTGATATCTCTGCCATCTCGTTTTATACCTAAAGTCATGGTCCCTAATTCGTTAGGAATTTTAGATACTCTTAAGTTTGAAGAACTCATAGGATAGATTCAAACTTAAGAAATTGATATGTTTCCCAAAATTCAAAAGAAAGAAAAAGGGATTTCTTTGAAAGACCAATCTAAGAACAAGAAAAAGATTTTTGTCTCTGACTCTGATTTTGATTTTGAGATTGATAATCTTGCCTTGTTTGTGAAAAAATTCAAAAAATTCTCAAATTTTAAAAAGAAAATTCTTCCAAAGAAAATAAGAGTTTTGAGGAAAATAAAAATGTCAATGAGGACAAGAGTGATTATGAGAATGATCAAGTGAGGTATTACGAATGTTAGGGGAAAGGAAGCAAATCCCAGAAGTCCCTAATAGGCTAAAGAGACAGGTCAAAGTCAAAGATACCTACAATGCCACTTTTAGTGATAGTGATGAAGAGTCAGTGGATTTTGGGAATGAATCACTGTATGAACCAAATTTTTATACATTCATGGAAAGTCACGTTAGTACTTCTAGATCATCCCATGATGTCGAGGATATTTCTAAACGTGATAGCCTCGATAATTTGTTGAACTTTTCTAGAAAAAGTGAGAGTGATGAAGAGAATTTGAGTGAAGGATGAGGTGGAGTCTAATGGGCCTATGTCAAACTTTACAAAAAGTGTTTGAGAAACAAAAAGAAAAACAGAAGTTTGACTCTTAGGGTGTTTGATTTGGTGAAGGCAGTGAACGTTTTGAGAGAATGTGTGGCGTCGATGAGTAAACTCAAAAAGCTAAAAGTTTCTATGTGTGAGCAATTGATCGTGGTTGGTAAGGAAAATATAAATTTGAAGAACATAGTGGCTAGTCTTATGAGTGATCTTAAAAATTCATTAGAGACTCGTGCAAAACTTAAAACCCATACTTCCTAACTCGAGAAAGACCTCGAACGTGCCTAGGAGGTCAAGGTCATTGTAGAAGACACTTCTAAGAAGGCTGGAAAGATGTTCCTCTATCCCGCATTAGGATTTAATGAGAGGCAAGGAATACATTACGATGGTGCATCTAATTTCTATACTACCCCCAACCGGTTCCCATGTTTTTAATGGATCCTTATGATCCTTGACCTAACTCTCCAAGGTGACCTAACCTATCAAGGAGAGCTCGTACAAAGCATTTTAATCAAGGTAGAACCAATCATGTATATATTTTTTAGCATTGCAAATAAATAGGTCACTTTCGAGAATTTTATTTTAAGTTAAGGAGAGTTTCCCACATGCGTGTTCCTCGACATGTTCCCACATGAGCCCCCACATGTCTTACTCCACATGCTCCCCCACATAACCATTGAGATTTTAAGAGTTTTCGAGAGCATGTGGAATTTTTAGTCAAAACTTCTGAAAGTTTGATGGAGGAATTTCAAAGGATGTCTACTCCTTTTGAGAACTCCTATCAGACTAATGATTGAGGTTATGACTTGCTTATAGTATAGGGATCTTATCATATTATTACCTTTTGTCCATATTGATATATTGTATTTTTATATATTTTTATGTTCTTATTTTGAAAAATCCAAAAAGATTTTTTATTTTTAAGAAAAAGTCCAAAAAGATTTTATTTTTTTGAAAAAGACAAAAATATTTTTGTATTTTTTTTTTCACCTTATATGGATGTGAATTTAAGATGTTAGAATCACAACTGCATTTCATCCATTCATGTAACTTTTTCATGATATTTTGATACAGGGCTTTGTTTCTTTAGTGTGCTTAACATTGTGTGGATAGTATTTCATTGTTCATTGGTGATTACTTTATTCATGCTAGACTTTTTATTAACTTTATTACACACATGTACGAACTCTTTAACATTGTATTTACTTGTCATATTTTGAACACGATATTTTCAATTGTGCTTAATAATGAACCAAATGTACTATAGAGATAAGTTGTGTCTATAAGAACCATTGCTGTAAGAACATATTTTATAAGTTCGTTATCAATTTATTATGTCGTATACCATTACAACTGTCAAAGAAATTCAAGATCAATCTACATCAAGACGGATCCGAATTTATCGAGGTTCTTCATAAAAAAAGACTTCGCAAAGTTTACTTTGGTAAGGTTATGTTTTAAATACCTTAGCTTTGCACTTAGAGCTTTTGGGATATTTTTACAAAATATTTTCTAACTGTGGGAGCGGAATTTTTCGTCAAAATTTGAGAATGAGTATTTTTTCTAAGTCCTGTAGCATACCTCGGTTTTGAGACCAGGTCATTCAAACGAGATGTCATCTCGTTCGAACGACATGTGCATGTCGTGCTATGTCGTTCAAACGACATCTGTACTTCGTTCGCGCGAGATAGCTATTTCATTCGAGGGACTGAGGAGGCACAATTTTCTATAAATACTCATTAAATGGTTTTGTTTTCATTGATAAGTCCCAGCGTTTTGAAAGATAGAAAACTGCGAAACTGCAGAATCCTTTTGAGTTCTTCTTTCAGGGTTTAATCCTTTTTTGTTTTTAATTCACAAAAATCCCATATGCTTTGGTGAATTGTTTTGGTGTTTAAGAACACTCTTTACTTTTGTTCAACCTTTGTGGATAAGGCATCTCCATATTTGATCGGTGGATACCGAGCGCCGTCATTCTGCGTGTTGACGAGCGGAAGACGACAAATCGACACCTGAAGGGTATTTCTCCGTCTCTCGTATCTTTAAAGGTTTGCTAAAGGCACCGTGCATTACACACTTGTGGGCGATTATCATGTTGTATGTAAGTCAAAGGTCTTGTGAATTCTTCAAAGTGTTATAAAAGGCTTTACCCGAAAGGTTTTTTTCCTGAATCGGTCGTATTTATTTTTTCATGCATGGTTTGAATGATTTATGACATTTAGATGCATGTTTAGGGGTTGATTTAATTTTGTTTAAAAATAGACTCTAATTAAATAAGTGTGCCAAAGTAGAAGTTTGCGAATTTAATCCATTATGAAAAATCAGTTTTTTAAAAAATCGCAATTTTTCCTATGGAGCACTTATATAATATGATGACTATTTTTTACGGGTATAATTATGCCTACTGGAAAACTCGTATGAAATCTAGTTTAAAATCCATTGATGAGCGTGTTTGGTTGCTTTGTGAAAATGGGTGGAATCCTCCCACGGTCACCGCTAATAATATCACCTCTTTGAAACTTGTGTCGGACTGGACTGAGGACGATTATAAAATGTCTAATTTTAATTCCCGTGGTGTGAGTGCTATTTCTGGAGCTATCACTCCTGATGAGTTTCGTCGAATTATGACGTGTACCACGTCTAAAGAGGCTTGGAATGTTTTGAAATTGACACATAAGGGTACGGACGCAGTTAAAGAATCAAAATTAAAAAATTTGTCCACCCAATTTGAGACTATCACCATGTCTGAGTCTGAATGCTTTGATGATTTTTATGCATGTTTGTCGGACATTGTAACACATGTTTTAATTTGGGTGAGGTGATTGATAACACGCGTGTCGTAAAAAAGATTTTAAGATCTCTCCTAAAACGCTTTATTCCTAAACTCACTGTTTTGAACGCTTTGGGAAATTTGAAATCACTTAAGTTGAAAAAACTTGTAGGAGACCTTCAAACCTATGAGATAGACATGTTTCCCCAAACTATTAAGGCTAAGGATAGATGCGTTGCTTTAAAGACTCATTTTAAGAAAAATAAAGAAGAAGTTTGTGAGTCCGATTCTGAGGGTGAGTTTAATTTTGATGATGTGGCCATGCTTGTGAATTTTTTTTAAAAAGTTTCTCAAAATGAATAAAGAAAATTCTTCCAATAAAAAGAGATATTTTGAGTCAAATAAAAAGAAAGTGGAAGCCAAAGATAGTGATAAGGAGGATGAGATCAGGGTTTTGAGTGTGAGGGCAAAGGGTACATTGCTAAAGAGTGTCCTACTAAGATAAGGAGAAAGGGCAAAGAGACTGCTATGCCCGCCACACTTAGTGTTTATGAGGGTGATGAGGGTGATATGAGAGATGATTCCGATAAAGGTTTAGCACATGGGATGTGTGTAGCTTTTTCGAGTCATGTGAGCACAAGCACTTTGTATCACATTAATAGAGGTCATGAGATCACCGGTGATGACTCGAGTGTTTCTAATGGATATGAGAGAGAATTTGAGAGTGGAGATGAAAGTGAGCTCCAAAAATCCTTTAGAGATTTGTACACCGAGACCTTGAAAACAAACAAGTATAATAGAGATTTAGGTCGTCGGGTTTTAGATTTGGAGAGAGAGAAGGAAGTTTTAAAAAGGGAAAAGTGTGATTTGACCAACACGGTGTCTATTCTGATGACACGTGTATCCCAACTCGAGAGTGATATCGAACATGCCCGGGAGGTCAAAGTTCCTTTAGAGAACGTATTTGAGAAGGGTGGAAAGATGGTTCTCAATCCCATTTTTGGGTAAAGGTGAGAAATTAGGAATAAGTCATGACGGTGCTTATACTTCCCAATTAGCACCCGAGCCGGTTCCCACTTTATTGTTAGATTCACGTGAGTCTCACCCTAACCCACCTAGGCGTCCCATTCCTATTAGGAGAGTGCGTCCTAGAGTTTTTGAGAGAGGTGTTCCTAGGCCTATATATGTTTGTTCCCATTGCAAAAAGGAGAGGACACCTTAGGGAATTTTATTTTAAGTTGGGTTATGTGTCACGTTTTGCTACTACACGTGTTTCTTCCACACATGCACCCACACATGATACTTTACATGCTCCTGGAGACTACATGAGAGAGTTTGCACATCTAGGTGAGCAAGTTAAGTTTTTAGTCAAAACTTCACAAAATTTGATGGAGTTTTTTCATAAGTTGGCACCACCTTTGGAAAACCCCTCCGCACTTAACGATTGAGGTTTGATTTGTTTTCTAGCATAGGATGAGTTTCATGATGACATTATTTGCATATTGCTAGTATGTATCATTTTTTTATGTTTTACTTTTTTTGGAAAATTTTTAAAAAATCCAAAAAGATTTTATTTTTGATAAAATTTGTGAGAAAATCCAAAAAAGATTTTTGTATTTTGTTTGCACCGTTTATGGATGGATACTTAGGATGACCCGAGTCACAATTTCATTCCATTTATTCATGTGACTATTTGATAGTGTTTTGAGACAATATATCATGTCATCTTTGTGCTTTATAATATTTGGAGTCATTGAGATATAATTAAGTGTTACTTCCTACATGTTTGACTCATGATTTCCTTTATTGCATATATGCACGGATTTATTTGATTATTGTGACCGTCTTATCATATATTGGTTGGGTGTTTTCACTTCAATCCTCTCTTTAAAACGAACCAAACTCGATAAAACTTGATAAGAAATGTATGCATGTAAGAGCCATTTGCGAGGTTGTGTACTTTATTTGAAAACGGTGAAGGGCTACGAAAGGTACTCATATATCCTTTGCGATTAAGCCACCATTTCATTAGACCTAAAAAATTGAGGAATTTTATTATTCGGGGTCCAAAGAGGTTTAAAAGAGCCTGAAAAAAATTTAAAGGCAATAAAAAGAAATTCATGCCAAAAGGGGGCCATTTAGGTTTTTGCACCAATTCTCCAAAGTTTGAGAATTTAGTTTATACACCTCTAAAAGAAAAGATATATGAGGGAGTTTGTATGGATAATTAAAATAGGATTGCACTTCCTTGAAAGTCTTGAAAAAGCTCTAAATAGTTTTGAACGTTGTTGGTGTGGAAATCACTTTGACTTTGATTTGTTGATTTGCATAAGACGATGTCATCTAAATTCAACAATTTTTACACTTAAGGATACTTTTGATGTTCATTCATTAGGAGTACACATATTCATCGTGCACATATGATTGATTGAGTTGATTTACCTATCGAATGTGTTCACACCCTTACATTCCATTCCCACGACTTGGTTGTTTGAGTTTAAATCCATGGTGTGTGATTTTTGTATCTTATGTTTACTTTGAAAAAATTGAAAAATCCAAAAATAGTTTGTGAAAGTTTTTTTTGATATACTCCTTTGCATATGCGTAGTTTGATTCGTGTTTACAATGCATTTTATCGTGACACTCCGTGTTTTGATTATTTCTTCTTATCTGTCTATTTGGGGACATCATAAAAAGGGGGAGAAATAATTATCATGTTATGGGGGAGATTTTGCATTATGGGGGAAATTTGTTTATATAGATTGATTTATTCTTATATCATTTCAAACTCGATGTGTTATGAAGGTTTTTTTCATTTATCTCATGTGTGTAGGTACAAAGATTGAAGATCATTATGTTGCACATTGTGATGAGAAAAGCTTTGAGATTTGATGAAGATTTTTGAAGAATAGTTTGAGATGTTGCAAATTTATTCATGGGAGGGTAGATTTGTATAGGCTTTTTGGTATTTGTTAATTCGGATGTTTTTATGTATGTACCGGCATAGACATTGGGGGAGATTTGTAAGGACATATTTTTTAAGTCCGTTATTAATTTATTATGTCGTATACCGTTACAACCGTCGAAGAAATTCAAGAGCAATCTACATCAAGACGGATCCGGATTTATCAAGGTTCTTCATCAAAAAAGACTCCGCAAAGTTTACTTTGGTGAGGTTATGTTTTAAATACCTTAACTTTACACTTAAAGTTTTTGGGATATTTTTACAAAATGTTTTCTAAGTGTCGGAGCAGACTTTTTCGTCAAAAATTGAGAATGAGTATTTTTTCTAAGTCCTATAGCGTACCTCGATTTTGATGCCAGGTTATTCAAACGAGATGTCATCTCGTTTGAGCGACATGTGCATGTCGCGCGATGTCGTTCAAATAACATTTGCACTTCGTTCGCCCGAGATAGCTATTTTATTCGAGCGACTGAGGCGGCACGATTTTCTATAAATACTCATTAAATGGTTTCATTTTCATTAAGAAGTCCCAACATTTTGATGACAGAAAACTGCGAAACTGCAGAATCCTTTTAACTTCTTCTTTTAGGGTTTAATCCCTTTTTGTTTTCAATTCAAAAAAATCCCATATGCTTTGGTGAATTGTTTTGGTGTTCAAGAACACTTTTTGCTTTTGTTCAACCATTGTGGAGAAGGCATATCCATATTTTATCGGTGGATACTGAGCATAGTCATTCTGCATGTGGACGAGCCGAAGACGACGAACCGACACCTGGAGGGTATTTCGCTGTCTCTCGTATCTTTGAAGGTTTGCTGAAGGCACCATGCATTACACACGTGTGGGCGATTATCAGGTTGTATGTAAATCACAGGTCTTGTGAATTCTTCAAAGTGTTATAAAAGGTTTTACCCTAAAGGTTTTTTTTTCCCCTGAATCGGTCGTCTTTATTTTTTCATGCATGGTTTGAATGATTTATGACATTTAGATGCATGTTTAGGGGCTGATTTAATTTTGTCTAAAAATAGACTCTAATTAAATAAGGTTTACTTGGAAACTTGCGATTTATTGTAAATCGGTATTACACACCGCATTTATTCGTTTACATCGCCTAAAAAATTTATTTTATATTAAGTAATGGAAAGGGGTTACGAAAGAGTAAACTTTCTTTGCGTTAAAAGCCACCTTTTGAAAAGAGCCTAAAATATTAACAATACAAAAAAAAAAAAAAATTGTCAAGGTCATTTTTTTCATTGATGTTTCACTACACATGAGCGTTATGATATCTTCAAAAATTTGAGAGTGAATTCTTAAATATGTGGTATTTTCAGGATCATATAAAGTAGAAGATCAATGGGTTTGCACAACGGACTTTTTAAAAAAAAATTAAATAGTTTGGCGTTAATGATTTGAGAAGCATTTAAATTCATGGCACATTGCATAAGTCGAGTCAATTTCATTTTGTTCCACATTTATACACCTATGGTTGAAATTGAGTTTTTTCTTTATAAGTAACTCAATAACTTCGTGTGCCTTTGTTATTAATGCCTATGTTGATTTTCTCATGGAAGTTGTTCACAAAATTTCATTCCACTTTTACGATTCGGATATTTTAGTGTTATTTCATGGTGTGATGTATTTGTACTTGAATATACTTTTATTATACATATAGTTTTTATACTTGAGAAAATTGAAAATTTTCAAAAATAGTTATTATGTTGTTTGGAAATTTCATCGCATGTGCTTATTTGATTATCTTTGCGATGCCATTTTATTTGGATTCGGGTGATGCTAATGATTCATGCTTAGTTTCTTACCCTTTGTCTATTATGAACAAAAAGGGGGAGAACAAATTGAGAGGGCTTTTTTATTTGTTTTTTATTTGCTTTAAACTCTTGTATTCATCAAGATATTCTTTTATTTCATGTATCTTGGTCTTTTCTGCTTTGATGATGATATTATATATAACACAAGATAAATAGGTTGAAAACAAAGTCTGTAATGTCATTCCGTTTTGATTTTGGGAGGGCATTCATAGAACATTGTCTTAGGGGTTTATTTTGGTTCGATTTTTGTTTTTTTTACCGGAATAGCCAAAGGGAGAGACTTGCAAGCACAAAATACACATGTACTGGAATAGGAGAATGTAAGGACAAAATTTCCAATTGATTCCATTGTATAGTGTTGAATTATTCCCGTAACAAAACACGTTTAAGTCATAGGTCGATTTTTATTATCACGATCCCACACAAACTATGATGTGTTGAAGTTTAATTAAAGACACTACGAAAAAGTTTTAAGGAATTATTTATACCGAAGTTTAATTGGTGCCAGTTTAATCGTTTTCAAGTTTAATTGCATTCCAAGATCACTTAGGTTTGAATTCGTAATTTTAATAAGACTCGAAATTTATTTCAAAACGATTAAGGATGTAATTTTTATTAAATAAATGTATTTAAAATGTTTATAAGTGTTTGAAAAGGTTTACACTTCGTTTTAATCTGATGAGGGCGGATCAAAATTGAATTTAAGTGGAACTTTTTCTTAAGAGTTGGTTTAAAAAAAATTCGCTGGTCGCTCAAACGACTTGACCAGTTGTTCGAGCGAGATGCTCTGTCATTCGAGCGATATTGCAATCTCGTTCGAGTGACAATTCAGTGTCTCTTTAACGATGCGCCGCCTGAAGAAAATTATATAAGGCGTGTTTTCCATCAGATTTTGTAAGTGCGCATTCTGCGAAAATCAGTATTCGTACTTTTCTGCACATAAGTTTTCTAAGGTTTTTCAAAGTAAATTCATGCTTAGAGTTTCAAAGATCCGAGTTATATTTAATATATGCTATAGTGATATTTTTGGCACTAAGAAAAGTTGTTCTACACTTGAACATTGCTGGTTTTGCAATGAAGATTCGATGGAGTCCAGTTTCAATATCGTAGATATTACAAGCCGTATCATTGGATACCGAAACATACGTGGACGCGTGTGTTGTGGATAGGCATCGTGGAAGAAGATTAATTTTTACGTGGGCACTATGATATGAGTGGTTGAAGATCATAGGATCTTCAAGTCTCATGGGTGGATCGAGTCGTCGAGTAAGACTACTATCTGTACCTTTGTAAGATCATATTCATAGTGATTGTCTGGCTTGGGACTTCTGAGGTTTTTCCCATTGTGGTTTTCCTCGTACATTCGGGGATGTGAGTATTCTTTACTTTATTTTACTTGGTTTAATCATTAGATGGATGTTTAGGATTAATCAAGGTAAAATTTGGTTAAGTTAGAAATCGTTCACAACTTGGTGGGAAATAAAAATTGGAAAAAGTTTTTTTAAAAAAATTGAAATTCTTTTATCGTCCTTAAAACACTTTTCGTATAAGAAATTAAAAGGGACCATCAAATAGGTATGAGAGCTGGAAACATATTTGTTGTGTTTGATCCCTTGTGTTGTTCGAGATGAATTTTGGATGTTTTGAAAGTTTTCATGCTCCTGTTTTTTATGGCACAAATTATGCTTATTGGAATATACGAATGAGAAGTGCATTAAAATCTATTGATGAGCGTGTTTGGTTAGCAGTTGAAAATGGTTAGACACCACCAGTCACATAAGAGGGTGAGGTCACTAGTTTGAAACCCGTTGAGTCATGGTCTGATGCTGAACATAAGCTTGCATTATACAAGTCTAAAGGCCCGCACGTAATTTCCTCACATGTCACACCTAAAGAGTATAATAGAATCATGACTTGTGAAACTTCAAAAGAGGCTTGGGATACACTCACACTTACTCACAAGGGCACTAGCATGGTTAGGGCGTGTAGGTTACAAAACCTCACTACACAGTTTGAGATGATTGAAATGTTAGATAATGAGTCGTTTAATGAGTTTTATGTTAGGTTGTGTAATATAGTCAACTCTTCCTTTAACTTAGGTGAAACGATTCCCCATAACCCTGTCATAAAGAAAATTTTAAGATCTTTGCTGATTAGGTTTGATGTAAAAGTGACCGTTTTAAACTCCTTAGGTATGCTTGATTCGATGAAACTTGAAGAGATTGTAGGTCACTTACAAAACTACTAAATTTATATGTTTACCTCCTAGAAGTGCCAAAGAAAGAAAAGGGCATTTCTTTGGAATCCCGGAAGGAGGAAACAAAAGTTTCGGATGACAATTTCGAATTCGATTTTGAGGATGTCGCCTTGTTGGCTAAAAAGTTCAAAAAATTTCTTAAGTTTCAAAAGAAATAAAAAGATGCCAAAAAGTTTGAGAAATTCAAGAACAATAAGGTTGAGTCCACCCCTAAAGATAAAAGTGAGAAACTTAATAGGGTTGAGTCGGATAGGTGTTTTGAGTGTGAGGGGTATGATCACAAAGTTGCCGAGTGTACCACTAGACTTAAGAAAGAGGGCAAGAAAATGATAGATTATAATGACACCTTAAGTGATATTGATACAGAAGAGGGAGAGAGTTTCCCCAATGAGAGTAAGTTTATTTCTTTCTTGGCATGTCATGTGAGCGGTGATGATAAATCTTCCCATGAACATTCTCATGTGCATGACACTTTCGAGACCGTTGAATCCCAAGTGCGTGAGGGTGAAGTGAGTGACGATGGGGAGGTGTATGTGAAAGAGTTGCAAGTTGCATTTAATGAGTTGTATGCTGAAGCAGTGAAAGTGAAAAAGGCTAACTCTAAATTGCAAGCTAGGTTGAATGAGAATGCTATAGAAAATAATGATGTTTTGATTGAGAATCTTAAGGAACGGGATAAAAGCTTAGGGATAAGATAGAGTACATTGATAAAGAGAGAAATAGTCTTCGTGGTTTGATGGACACTTTGACAAAGGAGTTGCTACAGTTTGAGGAGTCTAGGCATGTGTTTGAGTCTAGGATTTGTGAGTTAAAGAAGATATTGAGAGACTCGAGTAAGGTTAAGTTTGACTTGGAATCTAGGTCGGAGAAGTTGGATAGGATGTAAGGCATCGTCCAAGTCAAAAGTGATAGGTGTATTATAGGCTACGATGATAGAGTTTTTCCCATTCCCAAAGCTAATACCAACCGTGTGAGAGAGCCCACTAGGAACGTGAGGAGAGGTTAACATTTTGGTAATCATTTCCGCCGTATTTACACTTGCACACATTGCGGTAGGAAAGGTCACCTTAGACGTTTTTTCTATGACCTTAGGAATACTCCTAGGAAGTTTAGGAATAAAGTTGTGTCAGTTTCCAAACCCCCCACCCGTCATGTTACACCTACTTGGGTTAGGAAATCGAATTTAGTGGCTTTAGGACTAAAACTTCACGGTTCTCATTTGGTTGCACTTGATTCTTCCCATGCTAAATCTAAAGGATGATTGTGTTACCATGTTTGTCATACGCTAGTCTTTGCATCATGATTTATATCTTGCTAGTGTTATGACATGTGTATCATTTTGTATTTTATTTTTCATTTATTGAGTCTTATTTGAAAAATACAAAAAAGATTTTTGGTTTATAATATTTTTGAAAAGTTCAAAAAGATTTTGCTGTTATTTGAGTCAAAATATGTTGAAAAACCAAAAAGATTTTAGGTTTGTTTTTGTTTTTGAGTTTACATATTTGATGTGGCATACTAGTGTGCTTAGCATCCATGTGGCTAGGACATTTTGTCATAATTAATGATACTTAGAATGATCTTAACCATTGTATTATGGGGTTGTTTTGAAGTTGATATGCATTTTGATTCGACTTTGTATATATGTCGTCTTTGCACACATGCATGAGTTTATATGGATGTTTGACATCTCTTGCATATTTGAATTTGGTGAGACATTCTAATCTCAATTTTGTCATCTATCGTAAGTCGACATAAGGAGGAGGTGTGCATGAAAGAACCATTTATCGTGAGGATAGTAATGGAAAAAATGATGAGTGTTCACAGGAAAGGGCTGCGAGAGTGTAAAATTGACTCGTCGTGAAAGCCATCGTTTAAAAGACCCCGAAAAAATTGAAAGGCAATAAAAAGTTTCATATACCAAATATATGGGACAAATTATTTTATGTTCATTCAAAATATTATATATATATTTGAGGGAGTTTGGGTGGATATATTAAACGGGTTTGCACCACGAATCCCAACGTTGAAAAATCGTATCATGACGCTATTATATGTAGAATCTTCAAAATTCCGGATTTGTGTGCATGTTTGATTATTTAGTTCATTTAGCTCACACTTTAAATTATAACATATGTCTAAAATAAAGTTTGATGATTTATAACTATCAATTAGAGCTTCTTGATTGTTTCGATATGTTGGAGTTGTGATTCATTTGATGTAGTTCACGCCCATACATTCCATGTTCACGTTTGAGCACATCGATACTATCTTATCATGTAACTCACATTTGGTTGTTTTTGAGTTTTCTTAGTTTAGCTACTATTTTGTTACTGTTTTGCAGTTTTGAGCCCCTTCCAGTTAAATTTTTTATGAATTTTTTTCACATAGAAACACTGTCTAATCTTTTGAGCTGGATCAAGGATTTTTGGTTTCTCGTTTGAGCAAGATGTTCTTGTCGTGCGAAGCTGTCATTCCAACGATAGCATTTGATCATTCGAGCGACATGTCTTGGTTTTTTGATTTATTCTGTTTCAGTACCTTGGGTTATTTGGTTATATATTTTTTTAATTCTGGTGGATACTAGGATTATGTTATGTAGTTGACATTGATAGATTACATATGTTGCTGCATCGATTTGTTTATTCACACGTGCTTAGATTGATTAATTCATATTTTGTGATTACTATTTGGTAGTTAAGAATATAATTCTATTGATCTTTCTTAGCTAGATGTTTGCATTATTATCTAGATATATTTCATTAATTTATATCATTCTAGATTTGTTTATCTTTTCACCGGGTTGTCTATTCGAGACAAAAAGGGGAAGAGATGTATGTGATGTAGGGGGCGATTTATTGAGCACTGTGTTTATTTTTGCACACATTTATATCTATATTTTTATCTTATTTGTGTGCATATTTGAAATCCGGATTTAGAAGTTGTTTTTGTTTCAGATTGATATCAAAATATTTTGCTCACATATTTCATTTTTATATCAGTTGTTCCTCCATACTTCACTGGGTATTTTATCTGTTTCATGCATGTAGGTTTGCTTAACGAGATTCATAATTTCAAGACTACATCTTATTTAGACATTCAGAGACAGTTTCATGCTTTTCGGTCTATTGTTTACTAGTCTTGTCCTGTAATTTTTTATTTTTAACTTATGGGATGGGATTTTGACGTCATACGGCTTAGGCATTTCACTATTGGTTTTATACCGCATCTCGCTCGAACGACAGGGCATTTCACTGTTGTTCTACACTTGAACATTACTGGTTTTGCGGTGAAGATTCGGTGGAGTCCGATTTCAACATCGTAGACGTTACAGGCCATATCGGTGGACACCGAGATATACGTGGATGCGTGTGTTATGGACATGTTGTAATACCCTACATTTTTATAATATTAAATAATTATGGAATTAATTATTATTGTTGGATTAATTATACTAAAAAGGTCGGAAAATTTATTTGTTAATTAATTCGAATTTAAAATAATTATTAACTAGCGTGCCAAGGGTTAATACTTATTCATGGAAATCATTGATTATTACTGTGGGTATATGTAATATGGAACTATATAATTTTTATAAATTACCGGAGTGCGAAATATGACAGTTTGGTATTTTAAGTCAGGATGCGCGTGTGAGTCATGTCGGGACTAATTGTATGGAATAAAAAGATAAATTATATTTGTACAACTCTTATTATAATTTTGAGTGTGCCATTGAGACCAAAAAGGTCGATCACCCGGTATTTAATTAGGCAGGGTGTCACAGGTGGTATCAGAGCATCAAGTTTTAGTGTCCTTTATGATCTGTATGGCATAACAAGTATTTCACTTAGCGTTCTTTGATATAGAGCCCTATCTTTAGGACTGTTGTACTCTTATTTATACATTTACGTCTTCAGCTACTTGAAATTTAATAATAACTGTGGACTAATAAATCCATTCTCATTTCAGATGCCTCCGAGACGAGCCTCGAGAAACATAAATGCCTAGCCAGAGCAGCCATCAGCTCAGGCTCAGGGAATGATTAACGCAACTGACGTGGCCGCCATTTTTGATCAGGCGGTAAATGCAGTGTTAGCGGTGGTGCAGCTGGCCCCACCCCAGGTAGAGGCTGTGGAGCCAGTTTTGGTTCAGTTTCCCACTGCATGGGGGAATGTCGGGGATTCTTTCCAGAGGGCACATCACCCAGAGTTCTCAGGCGATTCTGACATTATCTTAGCGATCCAATGGAAGAAAGACATCTAGAGGCATTTTGCATGTACGAGTGTACCGACATTCAGAGGCAATTACTGGCTTCCTATAAGCTAGTGGGGGCCACTTTGCAGTGGTGGAGATTCACTACCACCTCATATGGGAGGGATACTATGACTATTCAAAGCTTTTGCATGCGATTTAACCGCAAATATTTTCCCTCCGCCGTGCAAATAGAGATGAGGCACAAATTATTGAATCTAATGTAGGAGGGTATGGTAGTGGCAGAATATGAGGAGGAATTCATGAGACTGCTTACTATGGTGCCAGATGAGGCACCTACTTGAGAGAAGAAAATTCTGATGTTCAGGGATGGACTGACCTGGAGAATTCGTCAGTACCTCATAGGTAATATGTTGTTGGTTACTTTCACTGACATACTCAACGCCGCCCTATTACATTGCCAAGACCATCGCTTCCATCAGCAGGGGAGCAAGCAAGACGAGAAGTCCAGCCATTAAGGGTGGACATGAGGTAGTAGTGCTAGTGGGGCTCCAACAGCTCAGGGGCAGGTCCATCAGGGTGAGAAGAGTTCCCATTAAGGGGACCCTGCTAAGCGATTGTGATCTGGTGATTCTAGGCAGGGTTATGGGGGTTATAGGCAGGGCCAGTCCAGTCAGCAGGGCTAACCTCATTATTAGCAGGGCCATCAGGGCCAATAGTAGGGCGATCAGGGCCAACAGTGCCATCAACAAGGTCAGCAGGGTTAGTGGAGGAGCGACAATGGCTAATAGGGCCGAGGCCAACAGGGGAAGAGGGGAGATAACTTCAGCGGCAGGTGATTTTCTTGTGGGAAAACTGTCCATAGGAAATAGGATTACCCCGATAAGGGCAGGTTCCCCCAGCAGCAGGGAGCCCAATAGGAGCCCTAGAGATCCCTCCTTTCTGCCGCCCTACCAGCACCAGCGCAGGTCCCAGCTTTGCCAGCACCCTCAACTTAGCAGGGACAGTTCCAACATGGACGTGTTTATAATGTCCACCAGGCAACACCCCAGCAGTCACCACCCGCAGTTGAGGGTAAGTTTCCTATCCATGGTATTATGGGGCGCATTTTATTTGACACGGGTGCTTCACACTGTTTTATAGCTAATAGTTTTGTACGGGCCACCGGTTTGTTAGCCACAACAGAGAGTATAATGACTAGTGTAGACTCACCGGTAGATAGTGGGTCTTTAATTTTCTTTATTTGTTGTGGGGTAAATATAGAGATCGAGAGTTTGATTTTACCTGCGGATATGTTTGTCCTAGATATGCACGAGCATGATGTCATCAATGGCTTGGATTGGCTTGCAGCTTATAGTTCCATGATAGACTGTTATAGTAGGACTATTATCTTTATGATACCGGGACAAGAGATGTTTTTGGTGGTGATGCCTCATCTCGAGGAAGGATCATCCACCCATTTGTATTATATTAAATGAGGAGACCTCTAAGGAGATAGTGATTCCTATTGATTTGATTCCTGTAGATCGCGAGTTTTTTGACGTGTTCCAGGATATATCGGGACTACCGCCTAGCCAAGAGATAAAGTTCATTATAGATTTGATGCCGGACACTTGACCTATAGCCCGCGCATTGTACTATATGGCTCCAGCTGAGATCAGGGAGTTACGGGATCAGATTGAGTTGTTGGGACATGGATTCATCCATAAAATTACCTCGCCTTGGGGTTATAGCGTTGTGTTTGTAAAGAAGAGGGATGGTTTGTTAAGGTTGTATGTGGACTACCGAGAGTTGATCAAAGTCACGATACGTAATGAGTATCCATTGCCCCGAATCGATGATTTGTTTGACCAGTTGATAGGAGTTGCCTTCTTCTCAAAGATAGATTTGAGATCGGAATACCATTAGCTACGGATTAAAGCACGGGACCTATCGAAGACTTCTTTCTTGATGAGGTATGGGTCCTACGAGTTTCGAGTCATGCCGTTTGGGCTAACAAATGCTTTAGCCGTATTCATGGACTTAATGAACCTGGTGGTCAGAGGGTTCTTAGATAAGTTTGTCATTGTCTTTGTTGAGGACATTATGATTTATTCCCAGACTAAGGAGGAGCATGACGAGCATTTGAGGTGAGTTCTTCAGACTATGCGAGAGCATCTGTTGTATGCCAAGTATGAAAAGTGCGGATTCTGGTTATGAGAAGTATAATTTTTTGGGCACGTTGTGTCAGAATTGGGAATATTAGTGGACCCATAAAAGGTGTCGGTAGTGAGGGAGTGGGGATAAACCATGACACCGACGGAGATGCGTAGTTTCTTAGGGTTAGCTGGGTATTACAGGGGATTCATCAGAGGGTTCTCGAAGATTACGGGCCCATTAACAAATTTGACTCGCAAAGGGGTGAAGTTCATTTGGGATGATTCTTGTCAGTTAGATTTTGATGAGCTAATGGATAAGTTGACTTAAGCGCCAGTTCTTGCTTTACCCAGGCCAAGAGTGGAGTACTTGGTGTATACGAATGCTTCTCTACAGGGACTCGGTGAAGTACTTCAGCAGGAGGAACAAGCTATAACTTATGCCTCCCGCAAGCTTAAGCCTCACGAGAAGAATTTCCCCACCCACGACTTGGAGTTAGCAGGAATAGTGTTTGCCCTATGGATTAGTAGAATCTACTTTTTGGGGGAGAAATTTCTCCTATTTACAGACCACAAGTCACTGCAATACTTGTTCACTCAGCAGGAGTTGAACATGCGTCAGCGCAGGTGGCTAGAGTTTGTGAAAGATTACCAGTGCAAGATACAGTACCACCCAGGGAAGGCTAATGTAGTTACTAATGCGTTGAGCCGTAGACTAGTAGGTGAGGTAGCGGAAGTGTGGAAGGTGAAGTGGAAAGAGTTGGGACATCAAGCTACAGTGGCCAGATCCTTTATGTCCGTCATAACAATCACTCCAGAGATTGTTACGAGAGTGATCCAGGCTCAGGCCGCTGATTCTTTTTTCCAAGATCAGATAGTACGGATTTTAGCGAAGAGCGCAGAGTCCTACTCAGTAAGCTCAGATGGGAGATTATGATTCAACGGGAGATTAATGGTCATGGAAAGAGAGGAATTACGTCATGCAGTGATGACACAGTCTCATGGATCCAGATTTGCGGTACATCCTAGGGGGGATAAAATGTACCAGGATATGAGATGATAGTATTGGTGGAGTGGGATGAAGAAGGACATTACTGAGTTCGTGTCCAGGTGTGCCACCTATGAGCTGGTAAAGGTGGACCACTAGAGGCCGCTAGGGTTACTTCTGCCGCTGGAGATACCTACGCGAAAATAGGAGAGCATTTCCATGGATTTCATCACTGGGTTGCCTACTTCACAGCGGGGTCATGATTCTATAAGGGTGGTGGTGGTGAGGTTGACCAAGGTAGCTCATTTTCTTTCGTCATGAACGGATTACACTATGGGACAGTATGCCCGGATATTAATTACTGAGATAGTGAGATTACATGGGGTTCCCTTGAACATTGTGTTTGACAAAGACAAGACTTTTGTATCACGCTACTAGGAGAGCTTTCAGGTGGCTATGGGTACTGAACTGCGGTTGAGTACGACTTATCACCCAAAAACAGATGGAAAGACTAACCGTACTAATCAGATGCTGGAGGACATGTTGCGCATGTGTGTCCTTGTCTTTGTAAGGGGGTTGGGAGCCGTATCTTCCACTGGTGGAGTTCGCCTATAATAACTCCTATCAGTTTACGATTGGCACAGCCCCATTCAAGGCATTGTATGGCAGGCCTTGCCGTTCTCCTTCTTGTTGGCTAGAAGTGGGGGACAATAAGTTACTCGGGCCATAGGTAATTCAGGAAACGTCAGCCAGGGTTGAGATGATCTTGAACCATATTCGGGTAGCCCAGGACAGGCAGAAAAGTTATGCCGACGCAAAGAGGTTCTTCAGGGAGTTCAACGTGGGGGATCAAGTATTACTACGAGTCTCTCCTATGAAAGGGGAGATGAGGTTCGGGAAGAAAGGGAAATTATCTTCGAGCTGTGCGGTCAGTTCCTACGAGTTACATTGGTCTCGTGGGAGGTGTTGGTGCCTCCCACAGGGCCGTTCGGGGGCTATTTTGAGTTTTCACCCTCTAACTCCATGTTTTTAAGCCTAAGTTTAGAAATATGCAAATTATCATAGTATTCTCAAATCGGGTGTCTCGTGGCTGCACGGTCAGTTCTTACGAGTTACATTGGTCCCGTGAGAGGTGTTGGTGCCACCCACGGGGCCGTTCGGGGGCTGGTTTGGGTTTTCACCCTCTAATGTCATATTTTTAAGCCTAAGTGTAGAAATATGTAAATTACCGTCGTATTCTCAAATCGGGAGTCCAGTGGCTACGCGATCAGTTTCTACGAGTTACATTGGTCCCGTGGGAGGTGTTGGTGCGTCCCATAGGGCCGTTCGGGTGTTGTTTTAGGTTTTCACCCTCTAACACCATGTTTTTAAGCCTAAGTATAAAAATATGCAAATTATCATCGTATTCTCAAATCGAGAGTCCCGCGGCTGCACGGTCAGTTCCTACCAGTTACATTGGTCCAGAGGGAGGTGTTGGGGCCTCCCACGGGGTCGTTCGGGTTTTCCCCCACTAACGCCATGTTTAGCCTAAGTCTAAAAATATGCAAATTATCATCGTATTCTCAAACCGGGTGTCCCGTGGCTGCGCGGTCAGTTCTTATGAGTTATATTGGTCCCATGGGAGGTGTTGGTGCCTCCCACGGGACCGTTCGGGGGCTATTTTGGGTTTTCACTCTCTAACGCCATGTTTTTAAGCCCAAGTCTAGAAATATCCAAATTATCATTGTATTCTCAAATCAGGAGTCCTGCGGCTGCGCGACCAGTTGTTACGAGTTATATTGATCCCGTGGGAGGTGTTGGTGCCTCCCACGGGGACGTTAGGGGGCTGTTTCGAGTTTTTTCCCACTAACACCATGTTTTGCCTTTGTCTAGAAATATGAAAATTATAATCATATTCTCAAATCGGGAGCCCCTTGGCTGCGTGATCAGTTCTTACGAGTTACATTGGCCCCGTGGGAGGTGTTGGTGCCACCCACGGGTCTGTTCGGGGGATGTTTTGGGTTTTCACCCTCTAACGCCATGTTTTTAAGCCTAAATCTAGAAATATGCAAATTATCGTCGTATTCTCAAACCGGGAGTCCCGTGGCAGTGTGGTTAGTTCCTATGAGTCACATTGGTCTCGTGGGAGGTGTTGGTGCCTCCCACGGGGATGTTTTGGATTTTCACCCTTTAACGCCATGTTTTTAAGCCTAAGTCTAGAAATATGCAAATTACCGTTGTATTCTCAAATCGGGAGTCCCGTGGTTGCGCGGTCAGTTCCTACGAGTTACGTTGGTCCTGTGGGAGGTGTTGGTGCTTTCCACGAGGCCGTTCATGGGCTCTTTTGGGTTTTCACCCTCTAACACCATGTTTTTAAGTCGAAGTCTAGAAATATGCAAATTATCATCGTATTCTCAAACCGAGAGACCCGCGGCTGCGCGATCAGTTCCTACGAGTTACATTGGTCCCGTGGGAGGTGTTGGTGCCTCCCACAGGACTATTCGGGGGATGTTTCAGGTTTTCCCCCACTAACGCCATGTTTTACCTAAGTCTAAAAATATACAAATTATCGTCATATTCTCAAATCGGGAGTCCCATGGCTGTTCAGTCAGTTCCTACAAGTTACATTGGTCTCGTGGGAGGTGCTGGTGCCTCCCACGGGGCCGTTCAGGGGCTATTTGGGGTTGTCACCCTCTAACGCCATGTTTTTAAGCCTAAGTCTAGAAATATGCAAATTACCATCATATTCTCAAACTGGGAGTCCCGTGGCTGCGCGGTCAATTCCTACGAGTTATATTGGTCATGTGGGAGGTGTTGGTGCTTCCCATAGAGCCATTCGGGGGCTGTTTTGGGTTTTCACCCTCTAACGCCATGTTTTTAAGCTTAAGTATAGAAATATGCAAATTATCATTTTATTCTCAAACTGGGAGTCCCATGGCTGCGCGGTCAGTTCCTATGAGTTACATTGGTCCCGTGGGAGATGTTGATGCCACCCACGGGGACGTTCGGGGGCCATTTTGGGTTTTCACCCTCTAACGCCATTTTTTTAAGCCTAAGTCTAGAAATATGAAAATTATCGTCGTATTCTCAAACCGGGAGTCCCGTGGCTGCGCGGTCAGTTCCTACAAGTTACATTGGGTATGTAGGTCCATTTACCATTATCAAGAGGATCGAACCGATGCCATATATACTTGGGTTACCGAAGCACTTGCACCGTATTCACAATGTGTTCCACATCTCATTATTGAGGTGGTTTCTTTGGTATGAGTTGGCCCACACCCACATTTCGATTGAGGAGATTGATTTACGGACCGATAGTTCATATGAGGAGAGGCCTATGGCTATTCTAGACCGTAGCGAGAGGAAATTGAGGTCAAAGGTAGTTCCACTGGTGAGGGTTCAGTGGGAGCATCATAACATAGAAGAGTCTACATGGGAACGAGAGGAGGATATGCACGAGAAACATCCGGACTTATTTTTACCTTGTATGGTTTACTTTTTGAATTTCGGGGAAAAATTCCGTTATTAGGGGGGGGGGTACGTAATACCCCGTATTTTAATAATATTAAATAATTATGGGATTAATTATTATTGTTGGATTAATTAAATTAAAAAGGTTGGGAAATTTAATTGTTAATTAATTCGAATTTAAAATAATTATTAACTAGCGTGCCAAGGGTTAATACCTATTGATGAAAATCATTGATTATTAATGCGGGTATATGTAATATGGAACTATATTATTTTTATAAATTGTCGGAGTGCGAAATACAAGAGTTTGGTATTTTAAGTCAGACGCACGTGTGAGTCGTGTCAGTACTAATTGTATGGAATAAAAAGATAAATTATATTTATACAACTCGTATGGTAATTTCGAGTGCGTCATTGAGTCCGGATGGGTCGAGATCGTCAGAAAACTCTACCCAGGCGTTTTATTTGGACACCGGGGTCGTTTAAGGCCTAATTGGCACCTCGTAGGGGTATATTTGTCCTTTGGAATTTTGGATTAATAATATGGAAGAAAATTGGGAAACAAAAGATAGATGCACTAAGGTTAGATAACAATTACCAGTTCTAAACCTACGGGAGGGAAAAAAGAAAGGCATAGAGAAAGGTACAAAAGACAATTGATATTCTTGGGCCTAACTAAAATACACATGCCAAAAACTATACCAAAGTGTAGATCGCGAGACGAGGAACACACCCATACCCATATCAACAACGGATCAGACCGTCGAAATTAAGGCAAGTGTTTAATACTCGCAATTTATAGTAACAAGCATGTTCATATTGGTGTAGGTGTATTATATTCACTGTTTGATTCATAAGTTTTGATAAAAT
Organism: Sambucus nigra; assembly: GCA_949130495.1. Lineage (NCBI taxonomy): Eukaryota > Viridiplantae > Streptophyta > Magnoliopsida > Dipsacales > Adoxaceae > Sambucus > Sambucus nigra. The sequence goes on along the minus strand of OX422210.1, from coordinate 192,031,911 downwards.
TGGTGGATTAATAGAATTTATTAAAATCTAGAGATTAAAGTAGGATGAATCCCTCATGTAGATAGTTCAGAAATCCAAAATTGATGAGTATTGATGATGGACATAATTCAAATTGATGTTCTTGTATAGAAATTTGATGAACTAGGGTTTTGAATTGTTAAATTGGGGACTTTGGATTTTATAACTGATTTATGATAAATTAATTGTTCAAAGTTAAGGGAAATCATTTATACATGTTAGAACATTAATTAGGATTGTTGTTTTGGTGTTGGGGTTGAGAAATTTTGAGGAAGACGAAGTATGAATAGTAAAACATAACAAGTCTAGCCAAACCAGAGAAAGACCCCATCATGTTCGAATGAGATGGAGTCTCATTCGAATAAGAAGTCAGAGTCGTTCAAATGACCTGAAATTTTTTTCGAACGAAAGGTCCTAGAAAAGTTCAGAAATACCCATTTTTCCCCAAATCATGTACACAGTTAATTGTGTTAGGAAAACTGCTATTTACTGATATTAGCTTAATGCAGAATTATTTAGGAAGCATTACTAGGATAATACCTTAAGTATTGAATAGGTGAATTAACCTCGAAAAATTTCGAGAGTGTGAATAATCGAGTTAATTGCGTAAGTAGTAAAGAGATATATACTACGTGTAGAAAAATAAATATGGGTTGGGTGAATACATGAATTTTTATAAGGCTTCAGGAATGCCTATTATTATATGTTTATCATTATTGTGTGTATAGCATACCTACACTGCTTGCTATCGGGAGGAGGTTTCACGCAGTGGGCAGTCTTATCCTGGGTGACCCAATGGGGGGGGGGGGGGGGGGATATTTGAATTATACCCAGATCATATGAACTTGGATACGTGCTATCTGTTACGTAGGATAGTTTTAACCGTTGAATGGAGTGTTGGTATGTGCGTGACCCATTTAGCTGGTGAGTATGCTCGCCTCCAATATTTGTGTTAAGAGATTTTTGGTTTGTGAGAGACACCGAGCCGATTGTCCTTTATGCAACGAGCGATGCACCGTGACACGATAGCAGAGTATGCATTGCGCCAAGTGGTGCTAACCAAGGGGGGCAGGATTTGTATATATACATATGTATAAGGATGATTGACTATATATATATATATATATATAGGGAGAGGTTCAAAAGTGAACCAAAAGAATGAACTTTTAATGAACCTACAAAGACATTAAAAATTTGATCCATAATTTCTTGTTATAATTAGTCCGCGCCAGTGGCAATGAATAATTTTTCAATCCTCCCGCTGGCGCGGACCAATTACAACAAGAAATTAAGGATCAATTTTTTATGTCTTAGTAGGTTCATTAAAAAGTTCATTCTTTTGGTTCACTTTTGAACCTCTCCCTATATATATATATATATAGTTATAATTGCGAATAATCCTAAGGTGTGAAATTAGAAATTATGTAAATGTGGGTAAAGAAAATAACTTAAGGGGATAATGTATTTACTACTATAACAGAGAATATCTAATTCAGTTAATGGGAGTGAGGTATTAGATAACGTATTGTATGGGCGATACAAGTTTCTCTTACAAGCTATAGTTAGTAGTATATGTCTATGACCTAGTTGGGAATAATTTAGGAACTAGGTTAGGGTAGACGTATGCTAGGTGTGCACATTTGTGGAGGGGTAAGGTTCTCATGTGAGAGTTAGGAACTAATATGCATATAATAATTGCAATAATGCAGTTTTAAATACTTGCTAAAATAAATATTTTTACAAATTGGGCTCTAACCTGTTTCTTTTTATTTCTCTTCTCTTTTGCTATATATATATTATACCAGGTGTCAATCCACATGGTCACTACGAGACTTAGATGCGTGGATCATTCGACTAGCGACAGCTGTTGTGGAAGCTGTAGGATATTAATATTAGACGCTTTTATCTTTTAATTCCTCTCTTAGTTCAGACATTTCAGTTAGGGCATGTGTCACTCGTTTCCAGCTTAGTTATTTCAGAGATTGTATTTCCTTATGAGATTTTCTTTTCCTGTTGGATTGAGTATTATGATTCTATTGGTTTTAGACATTGAACTGGAATGTTTTATCCAGTTTCATTTATTTTCGTATTTAATTCATGTTCAGTATTTATTCTTATGGAATGGGAATGGCTTATATATTAAAGTACGAAATTTATTAATGGATTAATTGGGTATAATTAATTGGGAAAATGTTTTGACACTTAGCTTACTTATTTATTAGGTGATGCTAAGAATGAACCAATCAGACACTTTAATTTAATTTAGCAAAGGACTGATCACCCGGTATTTAATTAGGCGGGGTGTCACAGGTGGTATCAGAGCATCAAGTTCTAGTGTCCTTTAGGATATGTATGACTTAACATGTTTTTCGCTTAGCGATTTTTTATATATAGCCCAATCTTTAGGACTGTTGTACTCTTATTTATACATTTACGTCTTCAGCTACTTGAGATTTAATAATAACTGTCGACTAATAAATCCCTTCTCATTTCAGATGCCTCTGAGACGAGCCCCGAGAAACAAAAATGCCTAGCCAGAGCAGCCAGCAACTCAGGCTCAGGGAATGATTAACGCAGCTGACGTGGCCTCCATTATTGCTCAGACGATCAATGCAGTGTTAGCGGTGGTGTAGCAGGCCCCACCCCAGTTACAGGTGTGGCGCCAGTTCCGGTTCAGTTTCCTACTGTATGGGAGAGGGTCAGGGATATTTTCCAAAGGGAACATCCCCAAGAGTTCTCTTATGTTCTGACGTCATCTTAGCGAGCCAATGGAAGAAAGATATCCAGAGGCATCTTCGCATGTACGAGTGTACCGACATTTAGAGGAAGTTACTGGCTTCCTATAAGCTAGTGGGGGCCGCTTTGCAGTGGTGGAGATTCACTACCACCTCAGATGGGAGGGATACTATGACTATTTAAAGCTTTTGCATGCGATTTAACCGCAAATATTTTCCCTCCGCCATGCAAATAGAGATGAGGCACAAATTATTGAATCTAATGTAGGAGGGTATGACAGTGGTAAAATATGGGGAGGAATTCACAAGGTTGCTTACTATGGTGCCATATGAGGCACCTATAAAGAGAAGAAAATTTTGATATTCATGGATGGACTGACCTGGAGGATTCGTCAGCACCTCATACGTAATCTGTTGTTGGGTACTTTCACTGACGTACTCAACGCAGCCCTATTACATTGCCAAGACCATCGCTTCCATCAGCAGGGGAATAAGCGAGACGGGAAGTCAAGCCAGTAAGAACGGACATGAGGTAGTAGTGCCAGTGGGGCACCAATAGCCGAGGGGAAGGTCCGTCAGGGTGAGTAGAGTTCCCATCAGGGGGGGCCTTTCTAAGAGATATCGAACTGGTTATTCAAGGTTGGGATATGGGGTCATAAGCAGGTCTAGTCCAGTCAGTAGGGCTAATCTCGTTATTAGCAGGGCCATCAAGGCCAGCAGTAGGGCCATCAGGGCCAACATTGGCATCAACAGGGTCAGTATGGCCAGTGGAGGTGCGACAATGGCCAGCAGGACCGAAGCCAACAGGGGCAGAGGGGAGGTAACTTCAGCAGCAGGTGCTTTTCTTGTGCCATAGGAAGCAGAATTGCCCCGATAAGGGCAGGTTCCCCAAGCAGCAGGGAGCCCAGCAGGGTCCCCAGAGACCCCTCTTTCCTATCGCCCTACCACCACCATCACAGATCCCAGCTTTGCCAGCAGCCCCGATTTAGCAGGGATAGTTACAATATGGACGTGTTTATAATGTCCACTAGGTAGCACCCCAGCAGGCACCACCTATAGTTGAGGGTAAGTTTCCTATCCATGGTACTATGGGGCACATTTTATTTGACACGGGTGCTTCACACTATTTTATAGCTACTAGTTTTGGAAGGGCCACCGGGTTGCTTGCCACAGGAGAGAGTACAATGACTAGTGTAGACTGATCGCTGGGTAGTGGGTCTTTAATTTTCTTTATATGCCGATGGTTAAGTATAGAGATTTGGAGTTTGATTTTACCTGCGGATATGTTAGTCCTAGATATGCACGAGGATGATGCCATCATTGACATGGATTGTCTTACAGCTTATAGAGCCATGATAGACTATTTTGATAGGACTGCTATCTTTGTGATACCGGGCTAGGATATATTTTTGGTGGTGATGCCTCATCCTGAGGGAGGATTGCCCACCCATTTGTATTATATAGAGGAGGAGACCTCTAAGGAGATAGTGATTCCTATTGATTTGATTCCTGTAGTTTGTGAGTTTTTTGACGGGTTCCAGGATGTACTGGGACTACCACCTAGCCAAGAGATAGAGTTCATTATAGATTTGATGCCGGACACTCGGCCGATAGCCCGCTCATCGTACCGTATGTATCCAACTGAGATAAGGGAGTTACAGGATGAGATTGAGCAGCTGTTGGTATAAGGCTTCATTCGTAGGAGTACCTAGCCTTGGGGTGGTCCCTTTCTATTTGTAAATAAGGGGTATGGTTCGTTAAGGTTTTGTGTGGACTATCGAGAGTTGAACAAAGTCACGATACGTAATAAGTATCTGTTGCCCTGAATCGATGATTTGCTCGACTAGTTGAGAGGCGTTGCCTTCTTCTCAAAGATAGATTTGAGATTGGGATACCATCAGCTACGGATTAGGGAGCAGGACGTGTCGAAGACTGATTTTTTGATGAGGTATAGGTCCTACGAGTTTTGAGTCATGCCGTTTGGGATGACAAATGCTCCAGCCATATTCATGGACTTAATGAACCGGGTGTTCAAAGAGTTCTTAGATCAGTTTGTCATTGTCTTCATTAAGGACATTTTGATTTATTCCTAGACTGAGGAGGAGCATGCTGAGCATTTGAGATAAGTTCTTCAGACTCTACGAGAGCATCAGTTGTATGCCAAGTATGAAAAGTGCGGATTCTGGTTACGAGAAGTACAAGTTCTGGGGCACATTGTGTCAGAATTGGGGATATCAGTGGACTCGGGCAAGGTATCGGCAGTGAGGGAGTGGGGACATCCCACGACACCGATGGAGGTGCGTAGCTTCTTAGGGTTAGCCAGATATTACAGGCGATTCATCAGAGGCTTCTCGAAGATTACGAGACCATTGACAAATTTGACTCGCAAAGGGGTGAAGTTCATTTGGGATGATGCTTGTCAGTTTGCTTTCGATGAGCTAAAGGAAAAGGTGACTTCAGCGCCAGGTCTTGCTTTACCCAGGCCAGGAGTTATGGGGACTTAGTGGAGTACTTCGGTAGGAGGAATAGGCTATAGCTTATGCCTCCCGCAAGCTTAAGCCTCATGAGAAGAATTACCCCACCCACGAATTGGAGTTAGCAGCAGTCGTGTTTGCCCTATGAATTTGGAGATACTACTTGGTTGGAGAGAAATTTTGCCTGTTCACAGACCATAAGTCACTGCAATACTTGTTCACTTAGCGGGAGTTGAACATACATCTGTGCATGTGACTGGAGTTTGTGAAAGATTACCAGTTCGAGATACAGTACCATCCGGGGAAGGCTAACGTAGTTATTGATGCGTTGAGCCGTAGACCAGTAGGTGAGGTGGCGAAAGTGTGGAAGGCTAAGTGGAAGGAGTTGGGACATTAAGATGAAGTGGCCAAATCCTTTATGTTCATCTTGATAATCACTCCGGAGATTGTTATGAGAGTGAGCTGCTGATTCATTTTTCCAGGATCAGGTTGTACGACTTCTAACGGAGGGCACAGAGTCCTACTCAGTGAGCTCAGAAGGGAGATTACGATTTAATAGGAGATTAGTGGTCCCGAAAGGAGAGGATTTATGTCATGCAGTGATGACATAATCTCATGGGTCCAAATTTATGGTACATCATTGGGTGGGATAAAATGTACCAGGATATGAGACGACAGTACTAGTGGAGTGGGATGAATAAGGACATTAGTGAGTTCGTGTCCAAGTGTGCCACCTGTCATCTGGTAAATGTGGACCACCAGAGGTCGCTAGGGTTATTTCAGCCGCTGGAGATACTTACGTGGAAATGGAAGAGCATTTCCATGGATTTCATAACAAGGCTGCCTATTTCATAGCGGGGTCACGATTCTATATGGGTGGTGGTAGATCGGTTGACTAAGGTAACTCATTTTCTGCCGGTACAGTTGGATTACAGTACGGGATAGTATGCCTGGATATTTATCACTGAGACAGTGAGATTACATGGGGTGCCCTTGAACATCGTGTGTGACAGAGACAAGACTTTTGTATCATGATTCGAGCAGAGCTTTTAGGAGGCTATGGGTACTGAACTGCGGTTGAGTACGACTTATCGTCCACAGACAGATGGGCAGAATGAGCGTATTAATCAAATATTAGAGGACATTTTGTGCATGTGTGTCCTTGACTTTGGAGGGGGTTGGGAGCTGTATCTTTCACTGGTGGATTTTGCCTATAATAAGTCCTATCAGTTTACGATCGGTATGGCCCATTCGAGGCATTGTATGGTAGACATTGTCATTCTCCTACTTGTTGGATTGAAGTGGGGGACAACAAGTTACTCATGCTAGAGGTAATTCAGGAAACGTCATCCAGGGTTAAGATGATCAGGAACCGTATTCGGGTAGCCCAGGACAGGCAAAAAAGCTACGCCGACGCAAAGAGATTCTTTAGGGAGTTCAACGTGGTGGATCAAGTATTACTGCGAGTGTCTCCTATGAAAGGGGTGAGGAGCTTCGAGAAGAAAGTGAAATTGGCTCCAAGATATGTAGGTAAATTTCCCATTATCGAGAGGATCAGACCGGTGGCATATAGACTTGGGTTCCGAACCACTTGGACTGTATTCACGATGTGTTCCACATCTCATCATTGAGGCGGTTTCTTATGGATAAGTTGTCCCACACCCACATTCCTATTGAGGAGATTGATTTACAGCCTGACAGTTCATATGAGGAGAGGACTGTGGCTATCCTAAATCGTAGCGAGAGAAAATTGAGGTCAAAGGTAGTTCCACTAGTGCGGGTTCAGTGGGAGCGAGATGATGATATGCGCGAGAAATATCCAGACTTATACTTACTACGTATGGTTTACTTTTTGAATTTTGGGGTGAAATTCCGTTATTAGGGGGGAAGTATGTAATACCCTGCATTTTTGTAATATTAAATAATTATGGAATTAATTATTATTGTTGGATTAATTAAATTAAAAAGTTCAAAAAATTTAATTGTTAATCAATTTGAATTTAAAATAATTATTAACTAGCGTTCCAAGGGTTAATACTTATTGATGGAAATCATTGATTATTAATGTGGGTATATTTAGTACAAAACTATATAATTTTTATAAATTGTCGAAATGCGAAATACAACAGTTTGGTATTTTAAGTCAGACGCGCGTGTGAGTCGTGTCGAAACTAATTGTATGGAATAAAAGATAAATTATTTTTGTACAACTCGTATGGTAATTTCGAGTTCTCCATTGAGTCCGGAAGAGTCGGGATAGTTACAAAACTATACCCGAGCATTTTATTTAGACTCCGGAGTCGTTTTAGTCCTAATTGGCACCCCGTAGGGGTATTTTTATCCTTTGGAATTTTGGAGTAATAATATGGACGAAAATTGGGAAATAAAAGATAGATGCACTAAGGTTAGATAAGAGTTATCAGTTCAAAACCTATAAGAGAGAAAAGATAAAGGCACAGAGAAATGTAGAAGAGACTATTGGTGTTTTTGGTGCTTAACTCAATAACACAAGCCAGAAACTATACCAAAGTGTAGATCGCGAGACGAGGAATGCACCCATTCCCATATCAACAGCGAATCAGACTGTCGAATTTAAGGCAAGTGTTTAATTCTTGCAATTTATAGCAACAAGCATGTTCATATTATTATATTCATTGTTTGATTAATAAGTTTTGATAAAATTGGAGGATTAATGGCATTTATTAAAATCTTGAGATTAAAGTAGGATGAATCCCTTATGTAGATAGTTTAGAAATCCCAAATTGATGAGTATTGATGATGGGTAAAATTGAAATTGATGTTCTTGTATGTAAATTTGATGAACTAGGGTTTTGAATTGTTAAATAAGGGATTTTGTATTTTATAACTTATTTATGATGAATTAATGGTTCAAAGTAAAGGGAAATCATTTAAAAATGTTAGAAAATTAATTAGGATTGCTGATTTGGTGTTGGGGTTGAGAAATTTAGAGGTTTTAGGACTGAAATTTTAAGGAAGACGAAGTATGAATAGTAAAACGTAATAGATCTGGCCAAACCAGAGAAAGACCCCATCTCGTTCGAACGAGATGGAGTCTAATTTGAACGAGAAGTTAGAGTCGTTCAAACGACCTGATAAATCGTTCGTATGACAGGTCCCAGAAAAGCCCAGAAATTTCCATTTTTCCCCAAATTACGTACACAGTTAATTGTGTTAGGAAAACTTCTATTTACTGCTATTAGCTTAATGCAAAATTATTTGGGAAGCATTATTAGGATAATACCTTATGTATTGAATAGGTGAATTAACCTCAGAAAATTTCGAGAGTGTGAATAATCGAGTTAACTGCATAAGTAGTAAAGAGATATATACTATGTGTAGAAAAATAAATATGGGTTGGGTGAACACCTGAATTTTTATAAGGCTTCGGGAATGCCTATTATTATATGTTTATCATTATTGTGTGTATAACATACCTACGCTGCTTGCTATCGGGAGGAGGTTTCGCCCAGTGGACAGTCTTATCCTGGGTGACCTAATGGGGCGAGGGGGGGGGGGGGGGGGATATTTGACTTGTACCCAGATCATATGAACTTGGATACGTGTTATCTATTACGTAAGATAGTTTCGACGGTTTATGGGAGCGTAGGTATGTGCGTGACCCATTTAGCTGGTGAGTATGCTCGCCTCCAATATTTGTGTTATGAGATTTTTGGTTCGTGAAAGACACCGAACTAGTTGTCCATTATGCAACGAGCGATGCACCGGGACACGATAGCAGAGTATGCATTGCGCCAAGTGGTCCTAACCAAGGGGCGCAGGATTTGTATATATATGTATAGGGATGATTTGACTATATATATATATATATATATATATATATATAGTTATATTTCTGAATAATCCTAAGGTGTGAAATTAGCAATTATGTAATTGTGGGCAAACAAAATAACTTAAGGGGATAAAGTTTTTACTACTAGAATAGAGAATATCTAATGCAGTTAATGGGATTGAGGTATTAAATAACGTATTGTATGGGAGATACGGGTTTCTCTTACGAGCTATAATTAGTAGTATATGTCTATGACCTAGTTGGGAATAATTTGAGAACTAGGTTAGGGTAAACGTATGCTAGGTGTGCACATTAATCGAGGGGTGAGGATCTTATGTGAGAGTTCGGAACTAATATGCACATAATAATTGTAATAATGTTGTTTTAAATACTTGCTAAAACAAATATTTTTACAAATCGGGCTCTGACCCATTTCTTGCTATTTCTCTTCTCTTTTACTATATATATATATATATATATATATATATATATATATATATATTATACCAGGTGTTTAGCCACAGGGTCAGCACCAGATTTTGACGCGTGGATCATTCAATGAGCTGCAACTGTTGTGGAAGCTGTAGGATATTGATATTAGACGCTTCTATCTTTTCATTCAGCTCTTGGTTCAGACATTTCAGTTAGGGCATGTGTCGCCCGTTTTCAGCTTAGTTATTTCAAATAGTGTATTTCCTTGTTAGCTTTTCTTTTCCTGTTGGATTGAGTATTATGATTCTATTGGTTTTATACTTTAAACTGGAATATTTTATCTAGTTTAATTTATTTCAGTATTTAATTCATGTTCTGTATTTATTTTTGTGGAATGGGAATGACTTATATCTTAAAGCATGGAATTTATTAATGGATTAATTGGGTATAATTAATTGGGAAACTACTTTGATACTTAACTTAATTATTTATTAGGTGATTAATAATGAAAATTATTTTTCGACAGTGATGCTAAGAATGAGCCAACCGAATACTTTGATTTAATTTAATAAAGGACTGATCACCCGATATTTAATTAGGCGGGGTGTCACACATGTATCGGGGAAGAAGGTTACTTTCTGCATGGCACTGTGAGTGGAGTGGTTGAAGATCAGAGGAACGTCAAGTCTCGTGTGTGGATCGAGTCGTTGAGTAAGACTACTGTCTATATCTTTGTAAGACCATATTCATAGTGATTGTCTGTCTTGGGCCGTCCGAGATTTTTTTCATTCTATTTTTTCTCGTACATTCGGTGTTGTGAGTATTCTTTACTTTATTTTACTTGATTTAATCACTAGATGGATGTTTAGGATTAATCAAGTTAAAATTTGGTTAAGTTAGAAATTGTTCACAATTTGGTGGGAATTGAAAATAGTAAAAAGGTTTTTCATAAAAATAAAAATTATTTTGTCATCCTGAAAACACTTTTTGCATAAGAAATTAAAAGGAACCATCAGAGAAACAAAAGTGGCGCAATGCTAGGTAGCTAAAAGATTTATGTATTCATTGACATTAACTATAAAAGTATAAAATGTTTTAATTAACTTGGACCAAGAATAAGTCCCCTTAAGTTTATGAATGAATGAGGGATAAGTCACTTGTGGTAGATATTCGAGTTGGAAACAAGGGCTAATGATGGTCTAGCTAACATTTAATTCATCAATGGGAGGAGCTGGTAGAGACCCATAGTAGACCAAAGTAGGGTGATGAGTTTTAATAATAGGCTCTTTGGCACAAGGTACAGCTTCTCCACCCTCAACCATAGGTTCAACACAAACTTCAATACATCCAACTATATCCATGACGTCCACATCATCAACTAGAGACTTATTAACTAAAGCAAAAGAAACAATTTCCTCATAAAATGGAGGGGAAAAGAGGGTTTGGTCCGCCCAACCATTGAAGAGTCTAAATAATACGACCCATCATAATCCCTAACAGGTTCAGGTGGAACTTTTAAAGATGGTCCATTGAACAAAGTCTATCAAAAATATGAGAATAATGGATATTAAAGTCTAAAATAAGAGAAAATTCGGTAGGACTAGCTACATTCCATGTACCCCAATATCCACCAACAACCCAATCTCCATTTTGGGACTAATTAGAAGTAGCAACGGTAATAGCCCAAGGATATTCACCATTTCGTGTCGAGTTTAAAGTTGAATCGACCTTAAAAATGCTTTTGAATATTCTTGAGAAGGTATTGTTAATGTAGAGAAAAATGGAAGAAGAAGAAGAATAGACAAGATCTCGGATGAAAGGCGAGAAGACTAATGGATTGTAACAAAGATCTTCTCATTGCCAAAAGAAGACTATTTATGCACATTTACCACATAGTAATAATTAGTAAAATGTGGCATGATGGCGTGTGAAGCTCAACACTCCACTAATTTATTTATTTTCTCAAAAATCAATTAGTGTAAGGGGTGTGTTTACACCATATTAAAATTGTCCAATAGAATATTGCCACATAAAATTACAATCTGATAATCCCAACCTATATGTAATGGGCCAGTTTAATGCAAATGGTTGCTCAAATGATTGACACATGTGAAGACTTTAAACGTGACTTAAGCATCAAAAGTGGCAGTTTTAGGGGCGTTAGAGCACTTAAGAGGGAAAATCTAATTGGGTATCCACCCGACAGTTACGAAAGCAGTTGCATGCTAAGGAACCTTATAAATAAGTGGCTAGATGGTAAAGGAAAAGAGGATTCCCTCAATAAAAAAACTACATTTACTAGTTTTAACACTTTTTCCTTTTAGTTCCTTTTATTTGCTTTTTTTTTCATTGATTTACCAGTTTTTCGTTTTTCGAAGTTGTTTGTAAGGTAGATTATAGTTCTCTTTACATTTTTTGATAAGTTTATTTGCCTTTACATTCAAATTGTTTTTACATTTCTTAGTGTAACTTGATTTACTTTTCTTAGCATAATTATTTTTTCTTACTTTTTTTTTACCTTAATCTACTGCTTTATTGAATTTAATCTCACTTTTACCCTTACTTAAGAACTTTATATTTTCTTCTTTAGATTATATTTAAGTAAACTTATTTAGCATTCTGTAACACCCTGCGTGCCCGAAAAGACACGCGGCGTGCTACTGCGATAAAACTAAACTAAAACCATCAAACTAGGTATAGAGCATCTAAATTTCACGATTTAAATATAACAGAACTACAATTCTTCTATTTTCACATTAAGTTTACAATAAAGTTTCTCCCAAAATAAAAAATTCTCCAACAAAAATTACACCACTAATTTACACATAAAAAAAATAAATCTTCCAACCCAAGCTCTAAAATAATCCTCCGAAATATTCCATAGCGTCCCAATCCATGCTAGCCTGCCACTAAAAGAAAATACAGGGAAGTACACAATATGATCGGAATAGATCATCAAAAATAATTAGCACGATGAATGAATAGCAACAATATGAATGGGCATATACAAATTAAATGCAACACTCAAGCATTATATCAATATTAATTTCTCAACAACATATCAATGAATCACCAGGCCTCACCTCACCGCGCGTATGTATTTTTAACAATACCCGAATTTTGGACTTTTGGCGGGTACCCATTCTCCATGCCATATAAAAATATCATGACATTATGCTCAAATCACAAAAATATATATATCACAATGAATCAAATTAGATTCCAACACTTTTCAGATTTCAAAGAATATCACAATTCAATATGAGTGCAATCGACACAGAAATCAAATGAAATACTCTCAAGAGAATTGATGAGCATATTGTGTAAGTTTTGTATCTCAAAATCATCACATGAATCATCATATAATTTCAGTCTCAAAATCTGATCCCACCAACATGTTCCTCTCGTGAAAATAATCAAATTTCATTCTAGACCAAACTCGAGAAGACACCAAATAAGCCTTTTAATCTAAGGCTGAAATCTTGAATAAGTTTGGGGTTATGGTTTGTAGATAAAAGGGAGTAATTTTGGAAAGGTCTCTTGGTTGAAAAGTTTGAGAAAAAGTGATTTGAAAAGTCAATCCATGAATTAGTTGTGATATATAAAGGATTAAGAGTTTGATTAAGATAAGAGTTATAATAAGATACAAACACTCAAAAAATTATTACGGACGATCGGACCGTCAAAATGGCTTGAAATTATAACATGTTGTAGCCAACGGCGAGACAGCGCTGTTGTGAAAAATTCAGTCAGATCGGAAGTTCGGATTTCTAAAAAAATTATTTTTATCCTCCTTAGATCGGATCCTCCCTCGATTTTTATACAAAAAGTTATAATTTCCAAATTTTAATCCCGATTTAAATTCCACTCAAAACCTTATTTTTATATATAAAAACCAATATATTTAATCATTAAAAATAATTAAATCAAAAATTTTATTTTTCTCGAATTTTTCAAAATTAGTTTAAAAATACCTATTTAAAAAAACCAGGGTCGTTACATATTTCCCTATTAACAAGGAATTTCGCCCTGGAAATTCGACGAAACCTAGCGCTAAAAAAAATACTACTCGATTCTATTTCCCAAAAATTACAATACTAAAGTCTTCCAATCAATTCGAAACATCCTCACCATGATACCTAACACATCTTCAAAAAATTTCTATCTCCATAGAAAACACGTCTCTCACGCATCCTAGACCCGAAATCCAAGGCCCCAAGGTTGTCGTATACCTAAGCTCTGATACCATCTGTAACACCCCATGTAATTTTGGCATCGACCGCCACCAAAACTATGCCGAGCGTGAACTAAATAAAATATATTTCTTAGCATGAGATAGATATGAGACATAAATAAATCAATTCACAAGATAAATATTTGAATCAATCCCAAATGATAATAACAACTGAGCGATAAAAGATCCATCACATGCTAAAACTTTGAATAAATCCAATCTCCAAAATGATTTAATTAAAACTGAGTAATAATCAACTGTGAATAATCCAACTATAATCCTCTAACAACTTTGGAGCCGAAGGGCCCAATAAAACCATAAACTAAGTCTCAATGAAAATACGAAGGAAAGAAAACTAAACCAAACTAATATGCATAAAGTAAATAACTCCAGCTGAACCTCCAAGAATGTCTCCAAATAATCCTATGCAGCTCCTCCCAAACTTATCCAGAAAAAGTTAGTTAACGTACGAGGTCTGAGCCCTAAGCATGAATACACACTACTCTCCTCAAATATGGTCCATGAACCGAGACAACAGCGTTATACGCAATAAATATCACAATGAAATATTTTAATTAAACGAATATAATTTAAACGCGGCCAAGATAAATTACTAACCACCCCCAAAGTTCTGATAAAAACACACCCATATCATTTTAATTATCTCACAGCCCCAAAGTGTTAATTAATTAAATTAACCCAATTATTTTATTATTGTTCTCACTTTTTATTATGACGGTCCTCCCGCCCCTGGTGGTAGTCCACCAAAGTGTCACACTTCCCCTTGTCAATAGCCAGCTGAATCCATTTAAACTGCCGATTCTCTCAATATGACAAGGTTCCACACACGACACGACATAAATCGCCCAAGTTGACCCTTTTAAACTATCGGTCCCCGACACATTATGTCGCCACAAATTTCAATAACCTTTTTTAATCTTAGGCATTAATTCTCTTCTTCTCAATTTATTAAGTTATCAAATTACTCCACTCTTTTTATCGATGTGAGATCCTCAAATTACCCCTTAGTCTTATACCTAAGGGTCCCCAAGTATACATACGTCCTATCCTACATATATGATGAATAGCCAATGTAAAACACATCCTAGTCTCATGCCTAGGCTAACGAAAAGACGATATGACGTAAAAATATGCCCCACCCCGAAATATAAAATCCCCACGAATTTATACTAACTAGTCCCATATCTAGTACGCATCCTAAAAAAATAGGGTTGAGCAATATACTAACCAAAAGCCCCTCGTCCCCGCGATAGCAAATGTGTATAAAATAAATCACACAATACACAATTCATAAGAATAACATAACACTTAATCATAAAAATCCCAATTCAATTTAATTCAATGAATAAAGCCGTCATCGTTTTCAACATAATTATTTACGTTAAAAAATGTTAAATTTATTAACATGCAACAATATTCAATACGTCACAATCGCTCTCTTTGATAAGTCATCTAATTTTTAAAAGTGTAAGCGCGTCCCAATAACCATGAAAATAACCCCCATAAAATTCTAAATGAGAACCTACACCCAAGCCGTAAATATCCAAAAATCTAACCTACGCACCCAAGGGTTTCAAAGATTAAATGATATTCAGAATTTTCAACCGACGATTTTCAGGCATGAATACTCTATTCCTTTCCTTTAGTATTATGCATTTTTAGTGTCACCTAAACCCTTAATCACGTGTTTTTGATTAAAATCAATTAGTAACTTAATCAGAAAAAGTGGGCACTAAATTTTGGGACTATTTTTATGAAAATTTTAAATATGATTTAATCTTTGAAACCCTTGGGTGCGTAGGTTAGATTTTTGGATTTTTATGGTTTGGGTGTAGGTTGTCATGTAGAATTTTATGAGGGTTATTTTCATTGTTATTGGGACGTGCTTACACTTTTTAAAATTAGATGACTTAGAAAAGAGAACGACTATGACGTATTTAATATTGTTGCATGTTAATAAATTTAACATTTTTAACGTAAATAATTATGTTGAAAATGACGACGATGTTATTCATTGAATTAAATTGAATTGGGACTTTTATGATTACGTGATATGTTATTCTTATGAATTGTGTATTGTGTGGTTTATTTTATGCACATTTTCTATCGCGGGGACGAGAGGCTTTTAGTTACTAACTTGCTCAACCCTATTTTTTTAAGGATGCGTAGGGACTAGTGGGTAGGCATTGGTGATAATTTATGCTTGCTAGATATGTGACTAGTTACTGTAAAATCATGGGAATTTTATATTTTGGGGTGGGGCATATTTTTACGTCATATCATTTTTTTCGTTAGCCTAAGCATGAGACTAGGACGTGTTTGTAATGCCCCGAGATTTTTGGGACAATAATTTATTTATTTTTGGGAGAAATAAATATTATTTTAATTGGAGAATAATTAAATTGTCATTGAGGTCAAAATTTGAAGATGTTAGAAAGTGATTTAAATAACAATTCTGAGGGTGCGGTTGTTTCCGAAAGGGTCGAGATAGTCATAATTACTGTACTTGGGGCTTATTTAGGTTCCGAAATATTTTAAGTTCGTTTGGCTCGAATTAGAGTTATCGAGTCATCTAAAGTGTGTATTATCATTTAAAGTTGTGTATTTTGAGATATAATGCTTATTAAGCTTACGGGAGAACGAATCTCCTTAGAGAAAAAGAGAAAGAAAGAGAGAAAGAAAGGGAAGAAGAAAAGAAGAAGAGAAAGAGGAGAAAAGTGGGATTTCTGGCCATTACGCAATCTCGAGGAAGATTCAAACTCTACGAATTTGTGGCAAGTGATTAAACTTGCTATATAATTGTTGTGTATCATTTATTTCATGGTTTGAGGATAAAAGTTATGAATTTTTGGTTTAAAATATTAAAACCTAGATTTTGGGTAAAATCTAAGATTTGTTGTGTATATATGGATTTGAGAATATGAAATAGTTGGGATGAGTTATACAATGAATTTTGATGTTATATATATGTTTGGATTGGCGATGAAGGGTTAGAAGATGATTAAAATGCTTTTGGGGAATTTTGGGTTTTGAAGAAATCAAACCATTTCGCAGCTTGTTGAACATACCGAATCGATTCGCCCCATCCGAATCGATTCGGCTTGTTGCAAAACCTACAGGTCCTTAGGGACAAATCGATTCGTCCTATGCGAATCGATTCAGTAGATAGCAGACTTATAGGTTCCTTTGGACCGAATCGATTTGAAAGGGCCGAATCGATTCGCTATTGGGGCCGAATCGATTTGGAAACAGGGCATATTTGGGGGATATTTTTCTAGGGTGAGTTCAATCCCGTTTTGTTTGAGGTTATCGATTGGGAATATCTATATGAGTTATGAGAAATGTGTTTTGGGGACTTTTAGGGGGTTTCCCTTATGAGAAATTATTGGAGTCATATTGACTTAATTAGAGCGAATACCGATTGGAGAGTATCGTGTCGGCAAAGTGGGGAAGCCCACTATCCTTGAGAATTTCGTGGGGAGATAATTATGGATTTATAAGAGAGAGTTAGGATGCGCTTAGTGATATTGGATTTTGATTAAATCCCAATTGGGATAACTTTATAGCTTTATATAATTGATTGAACCATAATATGGATCGAGAATAGTAAATGTTGATCGATGTGCATACGGATATAGATAATATCCTTAAAATAAATTGAATTGGGAGATGTTCACACAAATGATAAATGCTGATCGATGCGCATACAGATATAGAGAATATCCTTTACGAAAATAGAATTGAGAGACGATTCATACAAATAGAAGTGAGGTGTGAACTTTAAGAGAGAAATAGTATAGGGTATGCTAAGTGGGGAAGTTATGTGAGTTATTGACGCATAGTATATCGAGAGTAAAATATACTAATAATGATATTTTTTCACTTACGCCTAAGAGCGTACTATGAGTATGTAAATAGTGTGATATATATACCTTGTGTGATGGTATACATTTATATGATGTGATGATGTATGCATATCTTATGTGATATATATATATAAACATAATAAGAAAATTATCTAAGTACTCAGAGTGGGTTTCCCGAAAGTATTAATAAGAACTTGAAATATTATTATTAAACACTAAGCATGTGAATACAAACTTTAATTTACAGATAATATTACAAGACAAGTCATAGATAAAAACTTGGAAATAAAACTTACAATTATACAGAGATTACAAACTTTAAGATTGCTGAAGAGGTTTATTTATTACTAAGTTAATATTGATATAAATGGTTTAAGCACACTCTGGAATGATCTTCCGTTTATGAGTTTTCCGGTGTCCTGTGATTTGCCATTGTCGCCGTTTTTAGCCATAGGCGTTGATATTGCCGTAGGCTGTGTAACCTCTCGTTAGGTTTTGGCTTGACTGGGCTGCTACAGTTCTCTGTAGTACTGTGGACTTGAGGATTAATCATAAGCTATA
Source organism: Sambucus nigra (assembly GCA_949130495.1). Lineage (NCBI taxonomy): Eukaryota > Viridiplantae > Streptophyta > Magnoliopsida > Dipsacales > Adoxaceae > Sambucus > Sambucus nigra. The sequence goes on along the minus strand of OX422210.1, from coordinate 192,013,759 downwards.
GTTCAATCTGTGTCTGTTTCTAACGTTCATATCACTGTTCAACCCCTGTAAAAAATAATGGTATCAGAGCTTCTTTATTAATATATTATTATATAATAAGATAAATTATTTAAGGAAAAGAGTGGAATTACACAACATAAGTTTACACCGATTAATTTTATATGCGAAGTGAAAGAACTCAACTTAAAGAATTACTAAGGTACGAATATAAAAACTTAGACTTTTATACACGTAGAGCTATAAACTTTAAAAACCAAAAAGATTTTGCAAGTTTTCTTATAGTAAATTGGATAGTAATAAGAATACAAGAGAAAATTAATCAATATAAACTAGAAATCGAAATTCTAGGAGAAAAAGGACGCTTAGGCTAATATATGATCACTGAAAAAGAATTTCTACGAGGAAGATTAATAGCAGAATATAGAATTTTAGATAACGCAGTAAAAGAAAAAGCTAAAAACATAAAAAATAAAAATCATATTCAAGCTACTATTAACAAGTGGATAATCAAGATAGCACAAGAGAGAATTTATCAATATCAATTAGAATTAGAAATTCTAATAGTCATAGGCTTAGTAGGCTTAACTAAGTTTTTATATTCGTACCTTAGTAATTCTTTAAGTTGAGTTCTTTCACTTCGCATATAAAATTAATCGGTGTAAACTTATGTTGTGTAATTCCACTCTTTTCCTTAAATAATTTATCTTATTATATAATAATATATTAATAAAGAAGCTCTGATACCATTATTTTTTACAGGGGTTGAACAGTGATATGGTCTGGTATCTTAGATAATTTTCTTATTATGTTTTAATATATTAGTAAAGGATCCTTGAGGAGTTGTTTTACAAGTTAATATTGATATAAATGGTTTAAGCACACTCTGGAATGATCTTCCGTTTATGAGTTTTCCGGTGTCCTGTGATTTGCCATTGTCGCCGTTTTTAGCCATAGGCGTTGATATTGCCGTAGGCTGTGTAACCTCTCGTTAGGTTTTGGCTTGACTGGGCTGCTACAGTTTTTAATAAAACCAACCAAAGCAAATCAGCCACAAAAAGATGGCTAACTTTTATTGATAATATAACAGGTAAAGGCTTCACACCAACTTTTGAACATATAAAAGGAAAAGATAACCAATTAGCCGATATATTATCTAGATTAATTACTAACCCTTCTTAATCATTTTGCAGATGTCTTTTCAAGGATCTTCTTCAGGAACAAAAGATAATACTAACCAACTGTTTACTGTTCTTAATGCTAGACAAAAATTCAGGTCCAAAAAGATTTTGCAAGTTTTCTTATAGTAAATTGGATAGTAATAAGAATACAAGAGAAAATTAATCAATATAAACTAGAAATCGAAATTCTAGGAGAAAAAGGACGCTTAGGCTAATATATGATCACTGAAAAAGAATTTCTACGAGGAAGATTAATAGCAGAATATAGAATTTTAGATAACGCAGTAAAAGAAAAAGCTAAAAACATAAAAAATAAAAATCATATTCAAGCTACTATTAACAAGTGGATAATCAAGATAGCACAAGAGAGAATTTATCAATATCAATTAGAATTAGAAATTCTAAGTGAAAAGGGTAGATTTTAGTATATGTGGACAGAAAAACAACAGCTAAGAAATTCAATAGAACATAATAGAATTTCAGTTAAAAATCTAAGAAAATATTTAAAACAAATAGTCGAAGCTAAACGTTACGACTTAGTCGAACAAACAATATATATAATAGAATATACCCAAGAAAGACAATTAGCAAAAGAAAATCAACTAGCAGTTTTAATAGAAAAAGGTCGATTTTAAAATTAATGATAACTAAAAAACAAATCTTAAGAAACGAAATCGAACACCGACGTAGTATAATTAAAACTCAATATAACTTTTTAAGACTTATTTTAAAATTCGAAGAATATCATTTAGTAGACAGCACTATTTACGTAATAGAACAACAGGAAAAAATAGTTTTATCTTTAGAAATTAAATTAGGAATATTAAGCGAACAAGGAAGATTTTAAATTCATGCAAAACGAAAAACAAAGCATTAAAAATTCGATAGATATAACAAGAAGACTAATAAATATTAGTAAAGAATTCCTAAATATTTTAAATCGAAGTAAAAATCATAAAATCCAACGCAACACACAAATAAAAGAAGAAACAAAACAAAATATTATTTATCTACAAACTAGATTAATATATTTTGAAACAAGACTAGGAATATTAGCAGAAAAAGGCCGGTTAGGATAATTTTATGAGCAATAATAACTTAATAGAAAGAATTAGAAAAATCGAAGAAAATCAAGACTACATAAAAGGTTATTTAGACGTTATTAATAGTAATATTACAATAATAAAATTAGAATTAGAAAAATTCATAAAACACGAACAGAAAAAAGAAGAAAAGGCAAAAGAAATCGCTAATATCGAAGAATTAGTTGAAAAATTTAAAAATTTAACAACTGATCCTAAACCCCTTAAAAAGAAACTAAACCTATTTTATTCTAAAGATGACATCTTCATCAACAAGTAAAGGAAAGGAAATATATCGTATAGAAAATATATATGATCAAGATGAAAACACTCAAAAATACATTGAAAAAGGAATTCAAAAAACAAAAGGACAACATTTATATCAAAATAATATACTAGAATTAAAAAATAAATTATATAATCACACTAGTCAAAGAACAATATCTGCTATCAATAGTGAAGTAATTTTAGACCTAATAACTAACGAATCATCAAAAAAGTTAGATAAAATAGACGCAAAATTTATGCATTTAGGAGTAATAGTCATAGGCTTAGTAGGCTTAACTAGGCTAGAAGCAGGAACTAAAGTATTAGTATATATTTATGACGATAGATGGGATAACCATAAACAAGCACAAATAGCTAGCGCTGAAGTAGACTTATCACATAATGCAGCAGTAATAGGATGTATACCTAATTATTGTATAGATATAAATGAATTTAGTAAACACATAAAACTAGCAATACGAACACGAGGATATAATATGACTGGAAATTATAATAATCTTTTAGTACATACTTTATTTATGGGAAAAGTATTTAATCATTATAAAATAAATTTTAAAGCAGAATTTGACTGTATCGTAAAATCATTTAATAGTAAATATGTCGAAATGATAGAAGCACAAAAAATAGATAGTAGTATTTATGAAGAAGTAGAATGGAAACTACCTAATTTACTTACTTCTAAACCTAAAAAACCAGAAAAAAATAGAATATACGAAAATCAAGTAGGACAAAGTAGTATTAAATTCAGTAGATATAAAAATATAGGAGAAGAAGAAGAAAACACAGAATTAATTGAAGAAATTAATGTCTTAATTGTAGAGGAACAAAAAGATCACTTATTCAATCTATTAGAAGATAAAATATATGATATTATACTTAATGATTGTGATAATCTAACTACAGAACAATTAGAACAAAAATATGGCAATAATAAAGAAGACATAATTTCAATATATTGTGCGGAAGGAACTAATGATGACAATAAACAAAAAATAATAAATATCGGATTAGATAAATTTCTAAACGAAAATGAAATAGTAAAAATATTAGAAGAAATAAATCCAGCAGAAGAAACTACTGAAACCTCAACATCAACTTCAAAATCACCCACTAGCGATTTTTCAACCCATCAACATCTAGGAGCAACACGAGAAACATATAATGAAAATCCTAAACCAACACCAGGTAATAAAAGTAGAAGTAGATATGTATTTGACACTAGTTCTAATATAAATCAATATGGCAGTATATTAAATTTAGATGACGTAAACCCATTAGACTGGGAAACTGCAATAGAAGTTTGGGAAAAAGGATGTTTTAGAACTACTACTTTAATAGAATTTACTAACAAGAGCGAAAGTGAATCATATTTTGAAAATACATTACAAGGTAGCGTATCAAATTGGTATTTAACATATAAGTTAGGATCTGACTATTTAAATTTTAAAGAAAACTTTAATATCGAAAGATTTACTAATCTCATTAAAGCCTCTTTTTTAGGAGGAAATAGACTAATACAAATCACTGAAAAACAAACAGAAGCACTTCGAAATTTAGAACAATTACAAATTTGTAGGCTCGAATATATAGGAGATTACACTAGAAAATATATACACTACTGGACACAAACGGGTAGAACTAATGATATAAGTTTACTAGATAGATATATACAAAAAATACCAGGAAAAATAGGAGAAAAAATATGGAAAAACTGGCACAAAGTAGAAGAAAATAGAACAGATGCATCTATAGGAGCACGAGTTAATATGGTTTATAATACGCTAAAATCCGAATGTAGAAAATTAAGAGAAAGTAAAGAAATTAGGAAACAATATTATCATACATGCCAACAATTAGACTTACCACCTCAATATGGTTGTGATAAAAAGCGTATAATAAATAAACATTATAAACATACAAATAAACACAAATTTAAAAAGAAATATAAAAAGTATAAACTAAGTCCTAGTAAAACATTTAAAAAACCGTATAAAAATAAATTTAAACGAAAAAGACCATGGTACAAAAAACGAACATTTCATAATAATAAAAAGGACACAAAAGATACCCCTAAAGGAATAAATAAAGTCACAAATTGTAAATGTTTTATATGTGGAGATCCTAACCACATTAGACCAAATTGTCCATATAGAAATAAACCCAATAATGTTCCTAAAATTCAAGAAAAAATAAATATTTTAGAAGATATAGAAAACGAACTTGAAGATACTATAGAGTTAGAAAGTATTTACGACGAATATGAAGAAATAGACAATATTAGTATATATAGTATAGAATCCATAGAATCTAATAACTCTAGTGATAATGATATAGAAATCTTAGAACAAAGTTTAGATAGCTTAAACCTTTGTTATAATATAGAAGAATGTACTTATAAATATAATCAATTTCAATTATTAAAGTTAGATTGTATAAAATGCAAAAAAGAATATCGAAATCTTTATATATGTGAAAATTGTAGACAAAGATTATGTATCGACTGTTATAATATAGAAATACTCAAACCAAAAGAACAAGTAAATAATACTAATAAAACAGCTTTAATAACATTTCCTATAAAAATAAAATTTGCTAATAAAACCTTAGAGACAACAGCAATGTTAGACACAGGAGCTACTAAAAGTTTAATTCATAAAGATTTAGTAGAACACGAAGATGCTAAAGAATTAAATTACCCTGTTTATATACATCAATTCAATAAAGATGCCATACCTATAACTCAATGTATACAAAATATACCTATATATATAAATGATGAACAATTTATTTTACCACAAACATACATAACAAATGTAAAAAGCCACCATCCTTTTATATTAGGATTAAATTTTATTCAATCGTTAACCGGAGGATTTATATATACACCTTCTGGAATACAATTATTTAAAAAAGGAACACATATTGTACCTAACAATCAATCTAACACTATAAAACACGAAAATAAATTAATCCTCAATAATAATATAATATTAGAATCAACTGAACAAATTGAAGACATAAAATGCAATAATGAATTAGATATAGAAACAGATTATTTAAATAACTATTTACAATATCTTGAAGAAAGTGATTGTCTCAAAATAAAATGCAATAATCTAAATAAAATTGTTTTTAAGAATACTAAATTAGAATTAGAAGATTTAATAAGATTAGCAGAAAAAACAGAAATCATAGGCGAAGACCCTCAAAAACATTGGAACAAAAACAAAATAGAAGCCAAATTAAATATCATAAATCCTGATATAACTATAAAAACTAAAGATATTGCTTGTGAAATAATCGATCAAGAGGAATTTAAAATACAAATTAGAGAATTATTAAATTTAAAAGTAATACAGAAAAGCACTAGTAGACATAGAAGCCCCGCTTTTATGGTAAGAAATCATAGTGAAATTAAAAGAAATAAAGCAAGAATGGTAATTAATTATAAAAGATTAAATGATAATACCTATGATGATAGCTACAAGATACCGAATAAAGACGAATTAATTAATAAAATCCAAAATAAAAAATACTTTTCTAAATTTGATTGTAAATCTGGCTTTTGGCAGATAAGAATGCAAAAAGAGTCAATAGAATGGACAGCATTCACTTGTCCAGAAGGACATTTTGAATGGCTAGTCATGCCATTTGGTTTAAAGAATGCACCACAAATATTTCAAAATAAAATGGATACTATCTTTAAAAAACATTCTGACTTTTGTATAGTATATATAGATGACATATTAATATTTAGTAATAATAAGCAAGAGCATAGAAATCATCTAGAAATAATTTTTAAAGAATTTATTAATCAAGGATTAATTATCAGCAGTAAAAAGATGCAATTAGAAAAACAAGAAATAGATTTCTTAGGACTTTTTATTAAAGGAGGCAAAATAGAATTACAGGAACATATTGTAAAAAAGGTTTTAGAATTCCCAGATAAAATAGAAGAAACTAAAAAATTACAAGCCTTTCTAGGCTTATTAAACTATTGTAGATCTTTTATACCAAATTTATCTAAATTAGTAGGTCCATTATACAGTAAATTAGGAAAAAATGGACAAAAATATTTTAATAACGAAGATATAAAATTCGTTCAAAAAATAAAACATATTATTAGTACATTAGAACCATTAAATTTACCATTAGAAAAATATTATAAAATAATACAAACTGACGCATCAGCATTAGGTTGGGCATGTATATTACTACAAAGACCTCATAAAGAAAGCAATAAAAACGATGAACAAATATGTAAGTATTGTTCTGGTAATTTTAATGAAACACAAGGACGATTACCATCTACTGACCTCGAAATTTTAGGAGTTATAAATACAATAGAAAAATTTCAATTATTTTTAGGCAAAACTTTTTTAATAAGAACAGACTGTGATAATATAGTCAAACATTTTAATAAAACCAACCAAAGCAAATCAGCCACAAAAAGATGGCTAACTTTTATTGATAATATAACAGGTAAAGGCTTCACACCAACTTTTGAACATATAAAAGGAAAAGATAACCAATTAGCCGATATATTATCTAGATTAATTACTAACCCTTCTTAATCATTTTGCAGATGTCTTTTCAAGGATCTTCTTCAGGAACAAAAGATAATACTAACCAACTGTTTACTGTTCTTAATGCTAGACAAAAATTCAGGTCCAAACTACCAGTAAATGAAGACCAACAAAAAATGCTTGATAATCTCTGGTTTAACAGAGAATATAATAAAGGTTCTTTTATTCACACAATGAATTACGTAAATACATATTTTCACAATACTAATAATTATGTGAAAACTTTAGAAGCACAAGTAAAATACTATAAAAGCAAAAGTGATCCACAGCTTATTAAAGATCACGAAACAGTAATAAAATATTATAAAGTCTTAAATCTAAAAAATCAAGAGAATGCAAAGAAAATGAAAACAGTAGATCTTTATTCTAATAATATATTTTTATCAGCCTTTGACCCTTACCACAGATTTATATTAAAAACTAAAGTTGAAACTATTCTACCAAATGAGATATCTGAAAAAATAATAAGATTTGCACAAGAAAAAGATATTAGTAATTGGTTATATATTCAAAACTATTTTCGCTTCAACCCTGAACCAATTGGATGTAAATACAAATATGAACATGTCCATCTTATTTATTTTCGTGTTTTATAGTGTTAGATTGATTGTTAGGTACAATATGTGTTCCTTTTTTAAATAATTGTATTCCAGAAGGTGTATATATAAATCCTCCGGTTAACGATTGAATAAAATTTAATCCTAATATAAAAGGATGGTGGCTTTTTACATTTGTTATGTATGTTTGTGGTAAAATAAATTGTTCATCATTTATATATATAGGTATATTTTGTATACATTGAGTTATAGGTATGGCATCTTTATTGAATTGATGTATATAAACAGGGTAATTTAATTCTTTAGCATCTTCGTGTTCTACTAAATCTTTATGAATTAAACTTTTAGTAGCTCCTGTGTCTAACATTGCTGTTGTCTCTAAGGTTTTATTAGCAAATTTTATTTTTATAGGAAATGTTATTAAAGCTGTTTTATTAGTATTATTTACTTGTTCTTTTGGTTTGAGTATTTCTATATTATAACAGTCGATACATAATCTTTGTCTACAATTTTCACATATATAAAGATTTCGATATTCTTTTTTGCATTTTATACAATCTAACTTTAATAATTGAAATTGATTATATTTATAAGTACATTCTTCTATATTATAACAAAGGTTTAAGCTATCTAAACTTTGTTCTAAGATTTCTATATCATTATCACTAGAGTTATTAGATTCTATGGATTCTATACTATATATACTAATATTGTCTATTTCTTCATATTCGTCGTAAATACTTTCTAACTCTATAGTATCTTCAAGTTCGTTTTCTATATCTTCTAAAATATTTATTTTTTCTTGAATTTTAGGAACATTATTGGGTTTATTTCTATATGGACAATTTGGTCTAATGTGGTTAGGATCTCCACATATAAAACATTTACAATTTGTGACTTTATTTATTCCTTTAGGGGTATCTTTTGTGTCCTTTTTATTATTATGAAATGTTCGTTTTTTGTACCATGGTCTTTTTCGTTTAAATTTATTTTTATACGGTTTTTTAAATGTTTTACTAGGACTTAGTTTATACTTTTTATATTTCTTTTTAAATTTGTGTTTATTTATACGCTACCTTGTAATGTATTTTCAAAATATGATTCACTTTCGCTCTTGTTAGTAAATTCTATTAAAGTAGTAGTTCTAAAACATCCTTTTTCCCAAACTTCTATTGCAGTTTCCCAGTCTAATGGGTTTACGTCATCTAAATTTAATATACTGCCATATTGATTTATATTAGAACTAGTGTCAAATACATATCTACTTCTACTTTTATTACCTGGTGTTGGTTTAGGATTTTCATTATATGTTTCTCGTGTTGCTCCTAGATGTTGATGGGTTGAAAAATCGCTAGTGGGTGATTTTGAAGTTGATGTTGAGGTTTCAGTAGTTTCTTCTGCTGGATTTATTTCTTCTAATATTTTTACTATTTCATTTTCGTTTAGAAATTTATCTAATCCGATATTTATTATTTTTTGTTTATTGTCATCATTAGTTCCTTCCGCACAATATATTGAAATTATGTCTTCTTTATTATTGCCATATTTTTGTTCTAATTGTTCTGTAGTTAGATTATCACAATCATTAAGTATAATATCATATATTTTATCTTCTAATAGATTGAATAAGTGATCTTTTTGTTCCTCTACAATTAAGACATTAATTTCTTCAATTAATTCTGTGTTTTCTTCTTCTTCTCCTATATTTTTATATCTACTGAATTTAATACTACTTTGTCCTACTTGATTTTCGTATATTCTATTTTTTTCTGGTTTTTTAGGTTTAGAAGTAAGTAAATTAGGTAGTTTCCATTCTACTTCTTCATAAATACTACTATCTATTTTTTGTGCTTCTATCATTTCGACATATTTACTATTAAATGATTTTACGATACAGTCAAATTCTGCTTTAAAATTTATTATGAACGTTAGAAACAGACACAGATTGAACTATAGCTTATGATTAATCCTCAAGTCCACAGTACTACAGAGAACTGTAGCAGCCCAGTCAAGCCAAAACCTAACGAGAGGTTACACAGCCTACGGCAATATCAACGCCTATGGCTAAAAACGGCGACAATGGCAAATCACAGGACACCGGAAAACTCATAAACGGAAGATCATTCCAGAGTGTGCTTAAACCATTTATATCAATATTAACTTGTAAAACAACTCCTCAAGGATCCTTTACTAATATATTAAAACATAATAAGAAAATTATCTAAGTACTCAGAGTGGGTTTCCCGAAAGTATTAATAAGAACTTGAAATATTATTATTAAACACTAAGCATGTGAATACAAACTTTAATTTACAGATAATATTACAAGACAAGTCATAGATAAAAACTTGGAAATAAAACTTACAATTATACAGAGATTACAAATTTTAAGATTGCTGAAGAGGTTTATTTATTACAAGTAAGAGGTTTGGTAGTAGGAATTGCTGCTGATGAGAGAGTAGTGTGTTGATGTGTGTTGAGAGGTGTGTTCAGAGAAGTAGAGGAGCACTCTTTATATAGCAGAAGAAAGAGGCGTCGATCGAATCTTGCACAGTGATATCCGTGAATGCACAGTAAAAGTAAATAGTGCACAGTAGATGAATAGTAGGGGTCGCACAGTAGTTGCACAGTAAAGGTCGTTTCACTGTTTGCACAGTAAAGGTCGTTTCACTATTTGCACAGTAAAGCCGCCGTGCGTCATTGCATGCGTCATTTATTTTGTCGTCTGCTGATGGTAGGCTTACGTATTAGTGATTTATCTCTTGCATCTTTAATATTTATGATTGCATCTTTAAGGTTCCATCATATTATCGATATTGTGCCTTGATACAGAATCCATTGAATCATCATCTGAATCTGTATGCCTGTATGCTAAATAATGATAGTTACTTTCGCGTTCACTGAATAGTGCTTCTTTTGTGTCTGTAGAATTTGGAGATTTATTAAAATATGTTGTATTTCTATTAAAAGGGTTTTTTGGAATAAATATTCTCATATTAAAATTTTCTTTTATCATGTACCAGGGGTCAGCTGGTATTTCGTTCATTATATTGTAGACTTTGTACATTAGTAATAAATTTTCTGTTGCTTCTTTTCCTTGTATTAGGGAATTATCACTACTAGCCTATACATAATAATTAGATATTTTATCTTTTCGATGTTCGATAAATATATTGTGCCTGCTATGTATTATTTGACCAGTTCCAACCCATTCGGGAGGAATACTTTCAATTATTAGTAAAATATAAGGGGAAGTAACCCTTTTAGGTTGTAGTTCTGCTAGTGCATCTTTTAAACTTTTTGGGAAATTAAAATCAATATTATCCCATGGAGGGGGTATTAATATACTACTTATCATACCATATTCAAGTAATAAACTTATAGTTATTTCTATTGCAATCTCTGGATTATTTGGAAATATTAGATTGGGTCTGGTTATTATGAAATTTTGAAATTTATTTGATTGAATGTCTAAAAATATCATAGTATCGTATTTATTGATGGCGTTAAGATGGACATGTTCATATTTGTATTTACATCCAATTGGTTCAGGGTTGAAGCGAAAATAGTTTTGAATATATAACCAATTACTAATATCTTTTTCTTGTGCAAATCTTATTATTTTTTCAGATATCTCATTTGGTAGAATAGTTTCAACTTTAGTTTTTAATATAAATCTGTGGTAAGGGTCAAAGGCTGATAAAAATATATTATTAGAATAAAGATCTACTGTTTTCATTTTCTTTGCATTCTCTTGATTTTTTAGATTTAAGACTTTATAATATTTTATTACTGTTTCGTGATCTTTAATAAGCTGTGGATCACTTTTGCTTTTATAGTATTTTACTTGTGCTTCTAAAGTTTTCACATAATTATTAGTATTGTGAAAATATGTATTTACGTAATTCATTGTGTGAATAAAAGAACCTTTATTATATTCTCTGTTAAACCAGAGATTATCAAGCATTTTTTGTTGGTCTTCATTTACTGGTAGTTTGGACCTGAATTTTTGTCTAGCATTAAGAACAGTAAACAGTTGGTTAGTATTATCTTTTGTTCCTGAAGAAGATCCTTGAAAAGACATCTGCAAAATGATTAAGAAGGGTTAGTAATTAATCTAGATAATATATCGGCTAATTGGTTATCTTTTCCTTTTATATGTTCAAAAGTTGGTGTGAAGCCTTTACCTGTTATATTATCAATAAAAGTTAGCCATCTTTTTGTGGCTGATTTGCTTTGGTTGGTTTTATTAAAATGTTTGACTATATTATCACAGTCTGTTCTTATTAAAAAAGTTTTGCCTAAAAATAATTGAAATTTTTCTATTGTATTTATAACTCCTAAAATTTCGAGGTCAGTAGATGGTAATCGTCCTTGTGTTTCATTAAAATTACCAGAACAATACTTACATATTTGTTCATCGTTTTTATTGCTTTCTTTATGAGGTCTTTGTAGTAATATACCTGCCCAACCTAATGCTGATGCGTCAGTTTGTATTATTTTATAATATTTTTCTAATGGTAAATTTAATGGTTCTAATGTACTAATAATATGTTTTATTTTTTGAACTAATTTTATATCTTCGTTATTAAAATATTTTTGTCCATTTTTTCCTAATTTACTGTATAATGGACCTACTAATTTAGATAAATTTGGTATAAAAGATCTACAATAGTTTAATAAGCCTAGAAAGGCTTGTAATATATATATATATATATATATATATATATATATATATATATATATATATATATGTGTGTGTGTGTGTGTGTGTGTGTGTGTGTGTGTGTGAAGCATACCCCCTCTATGCTATCATGGGAAGTTACGTGAGCCCTGGCTTGAGGCGGAGGGCGCATATAGTGCCCACGTCATAGCATCCATTTATTATTGTGTGATTTTTATTAGGGGTGAGACGTGGTGGGTATGTTTCGTCTCATTTCCAAGGAGGAACTATGACCGCTTCCTGTATGTTGTGTTATGGTTTTTGCCAAGGTGGTGTGAGATTCCGACCGTTGGTACCCAGGATGATATGTAAGTGATTCCCTGGTAGATGATAGCATTGAGAACCTGCATCCTTGAGCTATAGCTCGTTGGGATACTTGTGTGAAGATTAACCCACGAACTAGGTGGTGGAATTTAAAAGGAGAGAAATTAGAACTATTTAAAGATAAAGTATTAAATGAAGCAACATGGAATTGTGAACAAGAAACTAACATAATGTGGAATAAGATGGCCACATGCATTAGGAAAATATCAAAAGAAATTCTTGGAGAATCAAAAGGCAAAGGGCCACAGTCTAAAGAAACTTGGTGGTGGAATGAAGAAGTACAGAATATAGTAAAAATTAAAAGGGAGTGCTTTAAAACATGGAAAACAAATAGAAATGAAGAGAGTTTTGAGAAATATAAATGGGCTAAAAAGGAAGTTAAGAAAGTGGTAAAAGATGCTAAGTTAAAAGCGTATGATGATATTTATACAAAATTAGGAACACAAGAAGGGGAAAAAAGTATTTATAAGCTTGCTAAACTTAGGGATAGGAAAACAAAAGATTTCAATAACGTTAAGTGCATCAAAAGTGATGATTCGAGAGTCCTAGTCAAAGATGATGAAATTATGGAAAGATGGAAAAATACTTTGAGAGGTTATTAAATGGAGACAATGGGAGTAGATTAGATATAGAGGAACTTAGGGAGACTCGAGAAGATATATTTTTTCGTAGAATTAGGACAACAGAGGTCAGGATTGCCCTAAAAAAGATGAAAACAGGGAAGGCTTTAGGACTAGATGGTATCCCTATTGAGGTTTGGAAGTGCTTAGGGGAGGATGGAGTATCATGGCTTACCAAATTATTTAATAGAATTTTAATGACTAATAGGATGCCCGATGAATGGAGAAAAAGTATTTTAGTACCTATTTATAAAAATAAAGGGGACATACAAAGTTGTTCAAATTATCGTGGTATCAAGTTAATGAGTCATACAATGAAACTTTGGGAGAGAGTGATTGAATATAGATTGAGATTGAAGACAACAGTATCTGAGAATCAATTTGGGTTTATGCCTGGGAGGTCAACAATGGAAGCAATCTATTTATTGAGGAGATTAATGGAGAGGTATAAAGAGAAAAAGAAGGATCTTCATATGATTTTTATAGATTTGGAGAAGGCGTATGATAGGATACCCAGAGATATAATATGGTGGGTTCTACATAAAAGAGGAGTGACTCGTAGATATATTGACGTGATCAAGGATATGTATGATGGTGCGATGACTACAGTAAGAACATCAGCTGGAGAAAGTAGTGAATTTTCAATTACGGTAGGGCTACACCAAGGTTCAGCATTAAGTCCTTATCTCTTTGCTCTTGTTATGGATGAGTTGACTGGACAAATACAAGATGAGGTGCCATGGTGTATGCTATTTGCAGATGATATTGTTTTAGTCGATGAGACTAAGACGGGGATAAACGCTAGGTTGGAATTGTGGAGAGAAACTTTAGAAACAAGAGGATTTAAAATAAGCAGAACTAAAACAGAATATGTGGAGTGTAATTTTAGTAGTAATAGGAGGACAAATGGAGATGTGGTGAAATTGGAGGGTCAAGAAATACCTAGAAATGATCATTTTCGTTATTTAGGATCGATTATACAAAAAGATGGAGATATTAGTGATGATGTTACGCATAGGATTAGAGCAGGCTGGGTTAAGTGGAGAAGTGCGACCGGCGTTCTGTGTGATAGGCGTATACCTTTGAAGTTAAAAGGAAAATTTTATAGGACGGCCATTAGACCCGCCATGTTATATGGGACAGAGTGTTGGGCAACCAAGAAACAAAAAGTGCAGAAAATGAGTGTGGCGGAGATGCGAATGCTAAGATGGATTTGTGGTAAAACTCGAAAGGATAAAATTAAAAATGAACAAATTCGTAAAACGGTGAAAGTAGCTCCTATAGAAGATAAATTGAGAGAAAATCGACTTCGATGGTTTGGACACGTTAAGCGTAGACCAATGGATGCTCCTGTAAGGAAGAGTAATTTAGTTAGTATTGATGGTAACCCAAGGGGTAGAGGTAGGCCTAAATTAACTTGGTGGGATATTATAAAAAAGGATATGATATCATGTGGTGTAACCGAAGATATTGCACTGGACAGAATGGAATGGAAAAATAGGATTCATGTAGCCGACCCCAAATAATTGGGAAAAGGCTTTGTTGAGTTGAGTTGAGTTGTGTGAATAGTATATTAATTGTATATGATTATGTGATAGCATATTTGTCTCTAGAGTAAAGAAACATAAGAAGATTGCCTGAATCTCATTCCAGGAGATTTTAACCGGACTTAAAATTGTGATGAATCATTTATGAGAAAATGAAGAGTAGATAATTATATATATATATATATATATATATATATATATATATATATATAGTACTTTGGGTATCGAGGGCATAATGGACCTCAACGACCAACATTACCAAGGAGTAGTGTATCGGGGGGTTCCTTGTTTGGATTTCGCTTACGAGACGTCCCACACACGAAACGCAGTGTAATGTTGGGAGTGGGGAGAAGTTAGTCCTTACTGCTCATATTTATATATTAGTATATCTCGACAATCGACAGTGTCAAGGAGTAGTGTATCGGGGGGTTCCTTATTTAGATTTCGCTTGCGAGTCGTCCCACGCACGAAACGCCGTGCACTCTTCAGAATTGAAAATAATAAATTAATTACATTAAATAACAATTTGGGTCATATGCGTCATGCATTGAGGGAATAATGAATCTTGATAATCAATACTGCCAAGGAGTAGTGTATCGGGGGGGTTCTTTGTTTGGATTTCGCTTGCGAGATGTCGCACGCACGAATCGCAGTGCAGTATTAAGAATTGGGAGAAGTTTAGTCCTTAGCATTTAGATGCTAATAACTCATATATATATATATATATATATATATGTCAATAACTAGAATATGAGTAATTCTAGTAAAAGAGAATGTTTATGTATATTTTATATGTTTAGAAAGTGGGCGAATAATTGAGAGTGGTAATATTTGAAGTTGAGAGATAATGTAGATGGATTTTAATTGAGTATAAATTTTAGGTGTAAGTTAGATTACTTTTCCCCTAGATAGATTTGGGCAATTAATTGGAGATCATGTGCATACGTCTAGTTGCGCGCTTTTGTTGAGAGGCTAGTTGGATTTTATGGAGAGGGCTACTCCACCTTAATCATGTCATAATGGATTTATAATTATTATGCATTTTAATGGACTTGCAATAAAATGTTTTCACCTCGGGCTCTGACCCGTTCATATTTTCTCTTGCGTTGTATATCTATTGTATTATTCTAGGTGTTCCTTCACAAGGATGCCATTGATGTTATCCATCTAGTTTAGTCGTGGAGCTGTGGTAGTAGCGGACTGTTACGGTATTTTGATATAGTCGATTCCTATCTTTTGTATATCTAGAATATGATTCAGTTTGTATATCGGGTTTATACCCAAGTGTTGTATTGTAGCACTTTTATATTTTCTCTCTCAGTTAATTGTATTGTTTGTGACCTGACAGCATATTCGGGAAATTCATTTTGTAGATTTTATTTTGTACGTTGTGTTGTACTCTTTTATATCATTTGAGCATGCGTGTGTCTCTTATCATATATAGTCATGTTGTTTGTTAGTTGTTGTATGGTTTGTTTTAGTAATGAAAATAAATGTTTTAAATGTTTTTGAATACCCTCTTTTTGTGGGAATGGGTAGTTAGCACTGTTCTAAAAAATCCGCCTAGGCACGCTTAGGTTTGAGGCTTGGAAGAAACGCCTCGCCTTAAGATTTTGACCCCTTATGCTTGGTAAAACCCTTAAGGCGTTCTTTTTCTCTAAAAACAACAATGCTTTAGTGAAACGATATCGCCTTTTAAAGATTTTTTTTGCAAACCGGGCTATTATCGCATCCAAAATAATCAAATAGCATTTTTATTTGCAAATATTCAGACATATTTTTATGATATGTACAATTTTAGTATTTTAATAGCCTTGTTATGGTTAGAAAATATTAAAAAATATTAAAAAGACCTAAACGCCTTTTCACGCCTTTTACGCCAAGGCCCGCCTAGGTTTCTAAGGCTTAAGGCTTGACCTCCACGCCTCGATCACGCCCCGCATTTTTTTAGAACCTTGGTAGTTAGCTGTGTTTATTTTATAATCGTCAGTAGATGCTGAGAATGATCCACTTGAGATTCCTGATTATTTTAGTATAGGGCTTGCCACCCATTATTATTTTGAGTGGGGTGTCACAGTGTTTTACATTGGTGATTCATCCTATATGTAGGATAGGACGTATGTGTACTTGGGGACCCTTAGGTATAAGACTAATGGGTATTTTGAGGATCTCACATCGATAAAAAGGGCAGAATAATTTGATAACTTAATAAATTGAGAAGATGAGAATTAATGCCTAAGGGTCTGTTTGGTTGCAAGTGGGCAAAAGAGTGGGCATGGCAAAAATTGCCTAGGCAAATTTTACCTAGGCAAATTCACATGAGGCTATCAAACAACCATTAGGCGAAATTAAAACCAATCCAATTAATTTATTTAAAAACAGTTTTTACACTATATTCAAAAATGTTAAAAACAGTTTTTACAATATTTTTATATTACAGTTTTTTAAAAAAATTGTAAACCATTTTCTTAACAATTTTTTATAATATTAAAATCACTTTTTGAAATATTACAAAACAATTTTTAAATATTCAAAACATTTTTTTTAATTATTTAAAATATTTTTTTAATTTTGTTTTTAAACTTTAAAACTGTTTTTATATAATATTCAAAACAGTTTTTAAAATTGTTTTCTAATATTAAAAACAGTTTTTAAAATATTACAAAACAATTTTTAAACATTCACAACAACTTTTTTAAACTATTTAAAACAATTTTAAAAAATGTGTTTTAAAACTTTAAAACAGTTTTTTTAATATATCCAAAACAGTTTTTAAAAATGTTAAAAACAGTTTTTACAATACTTTTATAATACGGTTTTTAAAAAAAATTGTAAAACATTTTCTTAACAATTTTTTCTAATATTAAAAACAGTTTTCAAAACATTAGAAAATAATTTTTAAATATTTATAACAGTTTTTTTAACTATTTAAAACACTTTTTAAAATTATTTTTTAAAACACTAAAACTGTTTTCATTATATTTTCACAATAGTTTTTAAAAATGTTAAAAACAGTTTTTACAATATTTTGTTAATACGATTTTTTAAAGAAATGCAAAACATTTTCTTATAATTTTTTTATAATATTAAAAACAGTTTTAAAACATTGTAAAGCAGTTTTTAAATATTCATAACAGTTTTTTAATTATTTAAAACAAATTTTAAATTATTTTTTAAAGCATTAAAACCGTTTAAGAAGTTGGCAAATATTTTCCACTCAAATAGGTAAGCAAAATTTGCCCACAGATTGTGCATAGGTGGTGTTGTACATTGGCAAATAATGCCTAGGCAAATTTTGCAACCAAACGACCAAAATGTGGACAAATTTTCTTATTTGCCAATTTTTTGGCATTTGTCTAGGCAAAAAAGGGCAACCAAACGGATCCTAAGATAAAAAAGGGTATTAAAATTTTTGGCGACATAATGTGTCAGGTAGCGACAGTTTAAACGGGTCAGTTTGGGCGATTTATGTCGTGTCATGTGTGAAACCTTATCATATTGCAGAAAATCGATAGTTTAAACGTATTCGACTGGATATTGACAAGGGGAACTGTAACACTTTGGTGGATTACCACCGGGGCGGGAGGACCGCCATAATAAAAAGTGAGAACAATAATAAAATAGTTGGGTTAATTTAATTAAATTAACACTTTGTGGCTGTGGGATAATTAAAATGATATTGGTGTATTTTTATTAGAATCGTTGGGGGTAGTTAGTAATTTATCTTGGCCGCGTTTAAATTATATTCGTTTAATTAAAATATTCTATTGTGAAATTTATTCTGTATAATGCTACTGTCTGGGTTCACGGACCCTATTTGAGAGGAGTAGTGTGTATTCATGCTCGGGCCTCTGTCCTCGTGCGTTGACTAACTTTTTCAGGATAAGTTTTTGAGGAGCTACATAGGATTATTTGGAGACTTTCTTGGAGGTGCAGCTGGAGTTATTTACTTTATGCGTATTAGTTTAGTTTAGTTTCATTTCCTTCGTATTTACATTGAGACTTAGTTTATGATTAATTGGGCTATTCGGTTCCAAAGTTGTTAGAGGATTTCAGTTGGATTATTCACAGTTGATTATTACTCAGTTTTAATTAAATCATTTTGGAGATTGACTTTATTCAAAGTTTTAGCATGTGATGGATCTTTTATCGTTCAGTTGTTATTATAATTTGGGATTGATTCAAATATTTATCTTGTGGATTGATTTATTTATGTCTCATATCTGTCTCATGCTAATAATGATATTTTATTTAGTTCACGCCCGACATAGTTTTAGTGGCGGCTGATGCTAGAATTACGCGGGGTGTGATACTTTCACAGGAAACTCTTCCCTAAGGTAAGTAGAAGTCTTTTTAGTTGAAGCATCGAATGATACACAATCGCCTGATTATTGCAAGGCTAAGATAATCAATTGATTGACAAGATCACAAACTTTCCAAGCAAGCTTGTACACAACTAAAACACCCAAACGAATCGAGCTAACAAATAATACTTAAATAAGTTGGGTCGATGTCGTGTCGCTTCTTCGATGAGGCCTGTAAATGGTTTATGAAGCTTTGCTTTTTCTTGATCTCATATTAATGATTTGATAAAGAGGTTTATCATTAAGCCCCTCTTATAATATGGAATCATTATTTTATATGATATAAATTCAAAATTTCAAGTTGAGATAAGGATGAATTAAAATTTAAAAACGTATCAAAACTACAAGATTATCCAGCTTCAATCATAAACCCCAATCAAACCAAATTACCTAATTACCATAGAAAACTGCAATTCACCCGATCCCTGCATTCTCTTATCAATCAACCGTAACTCCTAATCCCAATATGATTCTCACCCATATGTCAACACAACATTCACAATTCAAGTCTCAAGTATCCAAAGAATATCCTAAAGATAATAATTAGACTTGAAGAAAAATACTTAATAATTTAATATCTAACTTTCCAAAGGAAAAAAAAATCATATTTTTAACATCCTGGTGTTCTCATTTGTTTAGATAAATCATTTGAATGCATTCTAAAATATATCAATCAAACCAAAGTGGTTTAAATAAAAGGAATCTTGACATAGGTTTTGCTGAGAAAACCACCTTTTAAATGTGAGTTGAAGAAGATGATGAATCTGATATAGTACCCCCTCAATTAGCCCAATTATCTTCCAATTCCTTCTTGCTTCTTCCCCAAGTTTTCTTCTTCTAACATACTTCTCAATTTGCCCATTTCTCTCTTAAGTGGCCTCTTTTAAGTTTACGGTTAGCTTTTAGGGTTTAATGAGGTATTAGAAGTTACTACTATTAGATTAACTTACCTTTTAAATGCTTAGTCCCAAAATTCTACTTAGTTGTTTTAAAAGTGGGCCTATGGACTCTAAAACCCAACTTAAACATGATCAAACTCACCCCTTATGGGTTACCCCACCCATGGGTGCACTCTCCCATAATTTTGAGCGTATTTGGGCTCGTAAATACGCCTTAAACTCAATTTAAATCCAAACAATATTTCTAGTCATAACAAATTATGCTATTACTATTAACAAACAAAACATGAGAAATACACTTACACAATACGGGATTTAACATAGTTAAGTTACTGTTTATTTTATTTTTATTTATCAAGTCCAAATAATTAAATTATTAAGTTAATCCAATTTTATTTTATTTCTCCAATTTATATAATTATTAAATATTCAGAGTATTCCACAAAATCAGTTAAAAATGGCACCCAGGCATTGATAGTAAGAACTTTGACAACCAATAATAAACAAGAACTAATGGAACCAAAATAAAAAATAACCCTAATGTTTTATTAAAACTTTAGAAAAAGAAGTTTCAAAAATGAATTTTGCTATTAAATTCGTTTCTTTAAAATATTTTTTTAATAATTATTCTCATTTTCAAACATTAAATAACTTGTTCCTTTAGTTGTTTGTAGGTGAATATTGGGGCTAAACAAAATTTAAATGCCATTTAACGCTCAACATAGTTTGATTCGATGAATTTATTTCAAAATGGGGGTTAATGGTATAATATGAAAAATATCATATGCTCGACAAATTAACGGGATCCAAATGCCAAATAACTTTTTTTTAAATGTAAATACTAACGATGGAAAGAGCAATGTAGGAACTACCATTTTTGTATCCAGGTTTTAATGTTAAAACTATATCTGATTAGTTCAAAAAAGATTTCACTATATAATATTTGCTCAAGAATTATGATGTATGAGAACTCAAAATTAGCCATAGCAAAATGAGGTACGATACGATAACACGACACAAAATTTTAATTTATGTGGTGGACCCTTAATGATTTTGGGTCATATCAGTTCCACCTCAATAAGAGATGATAGCTAAAGGGTCGGATTAGTATTAACCCCTTTCTCCGTTAATACCCGATAAAATCCGTCAAACCCCATTAATTTCAGTAAATAAAATATATCATTGAGACTTATAAATAATTTAAATAACTTAATGCTAATTTAGTCATAACGAATTTTATTAAATGAGAGAGTTAATAATGTCAATAAATTAATCGGGTGTAATTATGTTTAAAAATAAGTTAATATATCAACTTGTATATAATTAAAAATAATTCATTATTTTAATAAATAATAATGAATGAATATGACATGACACGATTCATTGACATAATAAATCAAATTTAAATATAATGTTTTCGCATGATAAAAAAATCTTTTATTTAATTACAAATTCGATTAAATTCTTATACCCATAATGTCGAGATGTCTATTTATGAAATGAAAAGAGTCTTAAACGCAAACAAATGACAATATGAAAACATGGAAAGGTTCCACCGTACATATACAACAGTCTCAAGATATGCGATCGGTCATGTCAACAATAAAGAACCCCCCTCCTTTTCGCCCCTAAAATACATAGCGATGGAAGGCAACAAACAGCAGAAACGAAAAGATCAACTGTGATAACAGAATAACTGTAACGCTAACAAGAATCATATATATTTATAATGACGGGATCTATTTTTACATTATTTATGGGTACGTTTAACCACCACCCAACTAGCTCTAGGAATGTATGTGCTCGGGACTTTGGACAGGAACAAGAAATCTGTGAAAGATCTGCTCTTATTTGGTCGGTTTCTATGTGTTCTTTCGTGGCTCCACAGTGCTTACTATTCACTGCTTTATGATTCATGAACTTTATTCATAGAGCTTTGAGGTGATAAACTACCCTCCACTGGATTTGATACCAAAGAATAAGAAGCTTTAATTAGTTTTTTAATGACATCGGGTTTCTTTCCTCATGAGTTGCTGAACTGAAATAAACACAAACATAAAAAAACAATAGTCAGCACGAAACTAGGGAAATTACATGCAAATTACGTATATATATACAAAATAACACGAAGTTCTTTTATTTTCTCGTTGTATATTGAGGCTTCAGGCCATCTCCACTACCACTATGATAAAGCCCAAATAGTTCCTGAACGATTCATTTGCCGTCAAAGTTGACTGAATTCTTATCTAAATTTTTTTATAAATTTGTATTTACGATAACAGGTTTAGAGTATAACACGCTTCAATTAGTTGCCAACTCATTAATAACTGGACATATTAAAGCCCATTAATAAATATAACATGTCAAAGCTAAAATCAACCCTAATAACTTCGTGTGATGATTCTGTTAAGTTGACATAGTTTTAAGAACTATCAACCTTACATCAAACTACCTAAAAGAATCAGAGTAATCAAAGCATTAAGTTTGTTTACATATTAAAGTATGAAAATAACTACATGACTGTGACTCGAAGGCTCACCAGATATTTGTAGGGCGAGTGTTCATATGTATTAATGGAAAGAACACAAGTTGCTGAACCCAGATTGACTGGTAACTTTTTTACTTTGGCCATCCAAATCCCATAAGAGCTGCCCAATGCCCTTAAAAAGAAGAGCTCTCAAAGTTAAAAATATAGCTTCCTATTGTTACATATTATTATCCTGTTATTTCTGAGTATATTTTAATTGAACTATATGTTTGTTATGGCTTTTCATAGTTGGAAATATACCTGGGCTTGAATATTTGTCATTTGCCCTTGAAGAAATTGAAGTGACGCTGAAGTGTCCAGAAAAGGATAAGAATTAGCTGTGGGCTGGGTAAGGCTGACTTGTTGCACATGTGGCACTGGTGACTCCAAGCTACTCAACCTCTGAATATTGTTGAGAAGAGAGAGAGAGAGATCAAAAAGGATAATATGTAACAAAATAAAAATTTATTGAATACATAAATAGCGATACATATCTATTATGGAAATTTTATTTTCTCATACCTCAGGTCTAACCATGATTGTGTCCAAGTCCATTCCAAAGTCATAGAACATGGGATTCACAGAAGCAAGCTTCATAGAGAGGAACTGAAAGTGGGAAAATCATAAACGGATTAGTTAGTTGAAATTGTATTTTCCCAGCTCGGAGAGAAAGAAGCAGTCAATTGGTAAATAAATAGAGTTAAAAAAAAAAAAGAATATTACCTCTACTTGATTTTGTAGGGACTGGACATAATTAATTATTTCATCCAACATAATGGCCTTGCCTGTTACCTAATTTTCAATCAAGCCACATGCAACTGTCAGAAGTCTTCCACAAGGATTTTAATAAACCATGTATAATTTTACAAAGAAAGACGAAGTGCTCAATTTCAC
The DNA here is from genome assembly GCA_949130495.1 of Sambucus nigra. Classification (NCBI taxonomy): domain Eukaryota; kingdom Viridiplantae; phylum Streptophyta; class Magnoliopsida; order Dipsacales; family Adoxaceae; genus Sambucus; species Sambucus nigra. Next base: position 191,990,170 of record OX422210.1, on the reverse strand, counting down.
CTTATCACACCCCGGAACAAGACCTTGCAACAGCTTCATTCTCGCACTTATTTTCTCTCTCCTCACCTGAAAACCATTTATACAAGAAACTTATATAAATACCAGACTGTGACATTATTATATACTTGAGTATTTTTTAATTAGGTATATTTTGCGTGGTCAATATTGGAATATTACCCTCTCTGCAAGGCTGTGGCTGTCTGTCGCTTGCCCCCTCCTTGCTCTTACATGAATGTAGTCAGTTGGAGCTTCTTCTTGTGAGATTTTCTTCTTTTGAGCTCTAGATTTCTTCTCTTCAACACCTTTCACGGCACTATTATTGTTCTTTTGCTTTTTGCCTTTTACTTCTCTTGTATCCTAATACAACAAGCCAAGTACAAAAAACAAGCTATAAAGTAATTTACAACAGAAGCCCAACGGATGAAAGAGTTATTAACTTAAGAACCTACCCACATGCATATATACCTCTTCTATCCTTGAACTATCACAATATTTACAAACACTTCTCTGAATTATTGATTTTTCATAAAATTTCAGGCGGATTGACCTTGAGCCTGCATTAGTTTTTGCTATATTCATATGTTCTTTTGTATACCGCTTCTCATGATCGTTTAAGATATTTTTATAAAGTTGTCAAACACTTTCATTCGTCTGCAATTACCCAATGTGTAAGTCGCTAAAACGGATTTGTAGAGACACATAAGGATAGGAGCTTGGTTTCGACATTAGGAGTAGTTGAAATCAGTCCCATAATTTAAGGGCTTTTTAGCAATTTACCCGTATATTTTGTACTTCCCAAATATCAATTTTTTGTGTAATTTACCTTAGAGTCGGAAGAATTGAGAGAAGACCCATATTTGTATTTCCTCTTCTGAGTGACTTGCTCACCACTCTCAAGTTTATCAAGCACCATTGATGACGAATCTGTGCTGTGTTTATTTGTAACACAAGGTTCGTTGTTGTTGGTGTGAGAAACTTTTGGATTGTTATGTTCAAGGATGCTGCTTTCACGAATACTTACGTCAGCAGAGATTTCCTGAAGCGGGTGTGATTGGTGAAATTGAGAGAAAATGGGAGTGGTGGTGTTTGGTTCCTCGGAAAAGTCAGAAATCCTAGTAGCAGGGTTTGAATAAAAACTGGAGTCAAGAAGAAAAGGGTGGTGGGGTTGATATGAGAAAGCTGCCATTTTGAATTAAAAAGAAAGTTACCCAGGGAAGAGAAATTTCGAAAGAGGTACCTGTTAAGGAAAAAGTTGGGTAGGAGATGGGCTTTATATAGGTAGAGGAGAGAGAGACGCCACTGAAAATTTACAAATCCTTTAAGGCTCATCCCAATGCATGTTTTTATAATCACATTAATCACATTTGACTGGTCTCTCTCTCTCTCTCTCTCTCTCTCTCATGTCTCGTCTTTTCTTTTCGGTTTGGTTTAAAGATTGCTATGTACGCAGTTAAATTAACTAGGCGAAACAGGCGCGTTATTGTACTAAAAATATTTGTAAAATTGTATTCACATTTTTTTTTACATATCACGTGATGTTCTGGTAATTTTAAGTGTATTTTAATTAATTCATGTTTACATTTGTAATTTTTGCTCATCAATCATTATTTTGATAGCGTCAAAAATTGAGGAATCAAATTCAATTCACCTCGAAAATTCAGTGACATCCTTATACTACTGGACCAGTATTCTAAAAGGCGCGCCTAAACTTGAAACTTGCGAGAAACGCATCGCCCACGCCTTATTATGCTTTATTCAAGATTAAAACGCACTTTTTTTTAAAACAAAGAGCCTCAGTGAAATGATATCGTCATTTAAATTTTTTTTTTTACAAATCGAACCAATATCTCGTCCAAAACAATCAAAATACATTTTATATATTGATTATGGAGCATGAATATGAGAAAGATCGCTACCAAACATACGGAAATATTTTCAAAATTCAAGGTATGTATTATTTTATTATATTATTAGCCTTAGAATAATTAAAATAATAAAAAGGAAAAACGTCTTTTTACGCCTAGGGTCCTAAGGCTTGAGGCTTGACCTCTATGCCTTGACCACGTCTCGCGCCTTTTAGAATCTTGCACTGGACTAATCACATGAAAGGATGTTAAGTAAAAATAAAGAATTAATTAAAAACTTTAAAAGTATTTGTAATTATAAGTCATGTACATAATATTCTACAAAAATATAGAAAAGTTTCTATTTTTTATTAAAAAAATAAATTTTCTTATAAAACAGTTCTATCATTTTTTAAATAAAAAAGATTTTCTTTTAAATTTATTTTTTTATATATAAGATTTATTGTACATAATTTATTAAAAAAGAACAGTAAAACAATTTTTATATTAATAGATTTTTTTTATATTAAACAGTTAAAACACTTTTTTAACTTTAGAACAATTTCTTAAATTCGGAAAATAGTTAAAAAAGGTAAAAACAATTATTTTATAAAATTCATTTTTAGTTCAAAAGTTAGAAAATCATTAAAACCATTTCTTTTACGCATAAAATAAAATTTAAGAAAAAGTTTCTTAGTAAAAAAAATAGTAAACAGTTAAAAACATTTTTTAACAGTGTAAAATAGTTGATTTTTAGGGTTAACAATTTTTAGTTATGTTAAAAAAATATCTTTTTTATAAAACAATTAAAATAATTTTTTGAAATTAAAAATAAAATTAAAAATAAAACTATATTTTATTTAAAAGATATTGTATGTAATTTATAAAAAAAAATAACACAATTATATAAATGTAGCCAAAAATACTGTACGTAATTTTAAAAATACTTTACTTAAGTTATTTAAATAAATATTGTGCGTAATTTATTAAAAAATAGTAGTTTTGAAGAGGAAATAAACAGGTGGAGAAATCAAAGAGGGGGAGAAGAAGGAAAATAGGTTCCCAACAAAGATTACACGTGATAGATATGATGGAAGTGAATTAAGATACCACGTGACATAATATGGTGGAAGTGCATTAAAACTCCATGTATATCATTTTATATTGTACGTTAGAGTAGAATATACACCCGAGGAATTTCCCACACACTTATAAAATATGTTAAGTACACAATATATATGTTGCACAAGTAAAAAAAGGCAGCACTAAACAAACTACCCCACCATACTTCTCTAAAAACTGGAAATATAACAAATCACCATATATCTGGCATGTAGCACACATAAACACACACTCAGAATCTTCACTTCACACACATTTATGAGGGAGGTAGCAAGGTGATATTTAGAGCTCTGCATATATTAATTTAAACAACTATATCAACCCGACACAAAATAGAGAAATACTAAAATATACAAAAAGTTAAAAGTATACTGAGGATAAAAGAAACTATAGGAAAATATTGAAGCCAGGTATATGGAAAAAGTGAGATTTACAAACTCACTTGATAGATCTAGACTTGTATATAAGGGACAATAAAAACTAATATGTTTCCATGAATTGATTGAATACAATTGAAATGAAAACTAAAGTTCGACCATTGCAGAACATATCCCTTTCAAATCACATAAAAACATACCAATCAAAATAAGTGTAAAGAAAGAAAATTAGAATGTTAGGCTGAGATTTTTATCAAACACAGGCCATGTAATACATAACATGTTAAACCTGACCTTGCAAATACAACCTAAAAATACTGATAATAAAAAAACAATAGATGAAAATTTATATTTGTAAATATAGGACGGGTGCTTGAAGCACAGAAGACATCTTCTCCTAGACTTCTATAGTCCTCTATGTCATCGTGATTTTGTTCACCCCCAAAGATCGATCTCTTCCTCAAATTATTGGAAAAAAAATTATAAATATAAGCAAAACAAATTTGTAAAATATAAATCCAAATGTAAAAGTTATACCTTTTAAGAAAAACTCAAAAGTTTATGGCTTAACGGAGAAAACGACAGATAGATCTCTAACTTGTGTCGTTGTGATATGGGCGTTAGATATATCATTTGTTAAGGAAATCTATATGTCGTTGTTATATGGGCGTTAAAAAAACTCAAAAGTTTGTGGTTGAACTTGTGTCGTTGTGAACAACAGATAGATTTCACATTTTCAACCTCTTCAATCCTTAACCCCTTGATATTTAAACTATAGAATTAAGGTAAAGGTCATGTTCCTTCCTATATTTAGATTTTTAGGACAACACTTTTCAAGTTTATAAATCTGCTCCCTGTAGTACAATAGCATTTATAAATCTAGTCCCTGTGGTACAATACCTTTATTTTTTTGGTCCGCGCCAGCAACACTATTTTTCATGGTAATTTTAGCGGAGGAAGTAAATTTATAAAATTATATGGAGTGTCCTATTTTTATCACTTTGAACATTATGATGACCTTTTCTCCAAACCCCCTGATTAAAAATCATTTCCTTCCTAAAACCAGACATCAAAACCTAATTCGGAAGAGGCTTAGGGTTCCCATCCAACGTCCAAACCATTTCGCATCACCACATTTCATTTGAGTTCGACAACTGGTAGCCCCCAGTTGAATTCCAGATCACCGGAAAAAACTCAAGATAGCATATTCATAGCAAAAGTTATGATATGAATGGCGTGTTATAAGGAGGTAAAAAATGAAAGGGTGGGAGTTAGAAAAGAGCGAGGAAAGAGAAAAATTAGGATGGGTGAGAGAGAGGGGTAAATTTGTTTATTGAGAAAATCAAAACGGTCCGAATAAATCACAGCGTAAATAGAGCAGAGAGAGCGAGGGAGGCGTCGTTTGAGTTGTTTGGCTTTACAGTAGCAATTATTTACACTACCAATTGCACTTTCCAATTACACTTCAATACAAATGACGTGGACAACCTCGTTGAAGATCAAAATTTATGGCCTGTATAGCATTTTATAACATATAAAAGATAAAGATTAACTTTAGAAATTAATATATTTGAGAATGTATTAATCAGGGGAGAGTTTACATATAGGTCCATTTAAAAAGATTTTTTCTAAATAAGTTTAATTGACTTATCAACCATCAAATATATCATGTTTTGAATTTTTGAGATTTTTATTTGACAAATTTACTATTTTTAAACCAATCACTCATAACTAATCGAGGGAAAGTTACTTAAGTGGTTGAACTTTTTATTTTCTTATTTTTTAATTTTTGAATGAATATAACTTTTGATTTACAAATTCATTTTTTGCAAAATTAACATTTTGAAATCTACTCACCGAGATCCTTTTATCAAGATTCATGAACCCTATAAAATTCTAAGAAACAAAAAATTACGCAGATAGTAAATATTTACTTTGTTCACTGAAAAATAAAATACTTTATATCTGAAATATTTTCATACACAATAAACATTGAATGTGCTAATATTACACAAACAGTAAATATTTACTATCTGCCTAAAAATAAAAATAAAATACATCATTTTTATTACTAATATTTGATATTTAACATTGAATATGAATCTTATTTTATAAGGCTCGATTAGTAGCTTTCAAAAATATCAATTTCGTAAATTTTGGATTTGTATATTGAAAGTTATAGTTCTTTAAAGTTTGAAAGTGAAAAAAATTAACTACCACTTTAAATTTTGAGGGAATATCGGAAGATGAGTATATTAGTAAAGAAAAAAAATCATAAATTAAAAAATATGACTTAATTAACGACGGACTAGTCAGTATGACATAAATGAGAAAATACTCTTCAAATCACTATACCAAAATAGGCTGATGGTCATGATAAGCTGGTCACGGTCTTGGTTCGTGACCAGCATAAAAACACATATAATCAGTTCCATGACCATAGACTTTCGTGACCTAAACTGGAGCTAGTCACGGTCTAGAGCCATGACCAGGTTGGGTCATGGCTATGGTTCATGATCAGTACGTGACCATTATGGCAGTAAAATTGCGCCAAAAATTCCCTCCATCTGTGGTCATGATCATTGGTCGTGACCATATCCAGGACCATGGCCAAAATTCCTTTCAACTGTTGTCACGAATTGGGACCATGATCATTTTTAATTGGTCACAACATTGAATCACGGTCATGGGTCATAACCAATCTAATTATGATGACAAGGTCACGGATGATGGCATGGTAAAAAAAAGGGGCACGACATGTGGTCACGGCCCTGAGCCGTGACCAGCCTCTTGATTTATAAATCCCCCAAACCCTTAAGCCATTTTCACCGAAAACCCTCCTATCTCTTTCTCTCTCTATCAACTGTTCCTCCCCTCTCTCTGTCTCTCTCTTATTAGAATTATTTTAAATAATTCTCCAGTATGTGATCCATAATCATATTAATACTAAGAGTCACTTTGGTTAATGAAAGGGTACTCCAATTACCAAGAGTCAAAAGGACTCCTGGTCATCTTCCTTGATGGACGGTTGATATTGAGTGACTATTAAAGATTTAGGTCCTGTCCTTGCCTATAAATAAGTGACCGATTTCCATCATTCAGACACTCTGAAAAGACAACATTAAGGAAATGGAGAGAAATCTAAAATCTCAAGGAGAGTAAATTTTAAAATAGTGTTTTGACTATATAAGGAGATCTAGCAGCTGAAATATGTTGAAATTGGAGTATGTTCTCGCCGTATACAAGATGAAGCCATGTTTCGGAATTCAGTTTGATCAAACATCATTAAGGTTGACTGCTTCATCAATCTTTCTAGTTGTGACATGATGGATGTATGTTATTTTAATACAATTTTATGTTCCACATAATGAATATATGTGATTATCATAATGATCCAAGATCCTTTAATTAAGAACAATTATGTGAGAGAATTTAATAAATAATGTATTCTTAATTAATATTATGGTGTTATTAAGAATGATTTTACATGTGGTATCAGAGCTAAAGTTTAAGATCTCGTGATTTTTCGTTTTCTTACAATGAAGTCTAAATTAAATCAATTTTTGTGTGTGCCTGGAATTTTTGTGATGCTTTTCTTCTGTCGCATATACTCACTAGTCATAATGAACGGTCAAAACTTGATCGGAATTTTCGAAAACTCACACGATCGACTGAAAACGTTGAAATAAACAAAACCCATTGTTTACAATGGGCTCCACCCTAGTTTTGCATTTTGACGTCGTTTATACCCCTAAAAACACATTTTTGCCAAAAATTGATTTTACGATTCTGCGAATTGGAGAGTGATCCTGAAGAGATTGTTTAAGTCACTATAGTGATAACTCAAAAATTTTCATTTTAGAAAAAAGAAATTATTTTTTTACATTTTATGGTATATATCACTACATATATTTTTTTATTAAATGGTTGTTCTAATATTCATGTTATATAATATTTGTATTGACCAAAAGGTTCAATATAAAATTTTGAATATTAGATGTATGTTTATATATTTGACAATAACATTTCGGTAAATTAGATTATTGCGCATAATCTATATTTGGTAGTCCAAAGGTCTTAATGTAATTATGAATTGATGTTTCGACACTGATATTTATATGATGTTAAATGGGAAATACATTAAAGTGTCTTAATCTGTAATTGTAAATATTAGATTATTGTGTATGTATCTATATTTGGACTCTTAATTATACATTAAGTTATGAGTATAATATTTTTGGGGCCATTGATTTTACATAAATAATGTTTGTGATAATGTCTCATTCCAGAAAAATTATTTTTGAATTTCGTCGACTGTTTTGGGATTCTGGAGTAATTTGCTACAGTTCCATGATGCTAACACATTTTTTTTTGGCAAAATTTAAGTTTTCCCATATTTCATGTATGTTTTGTCTAGAACTGTAATAAAACTTTGTTCTAATCATCCTGTTTTAGTTGAATATTCATGCCAAACACCGGCCAACATATTTCATAGGGTAAGATATTAAACTTGTGTTATTTTTAATATTCGTATTTTGACGAGTCTCTTGCCAAAACAGGCAAACAATTCATATTATTGAATATTATATCATTGTTAATATTCATATTTTGATGAGTCTCTTTCAAACACAGGCCAACGATTCATATTATTGAATATTATGTTATTGTTAATAGTCATATGTTGACGAGTCTCTTTCCTAACACAAGCCAACGATTCATATTCTTAAATATTATGTTTAGTCTCGTGCTAAACACATGTCAATAATTTATGTTATTAATTATTATGATATTCGCGGTTTAATGAGTCTTCTGCCAAACACAGGCCAACGATTCATGGAGTTGAATATCAAAATTATTATTTAATCTAATACTAGTAGTCCCGTTAAGTTGAATCAAAAGCCAAACACAAGCTACAATTCATATGTGCGGATAGTAGATTTATGATTTCATTCGAATTCTAGTATTCATGTTAAATTGAATTAAATGCCAAACACGTACTACGATTCATATGCATGGCTACTATATAATGTATTTCGATCCGATACTAATATTCTTGTTAAGTTGAATTATACGATAAAAACATTCTATAGTTAATATATGTGGATATTAAATTATTTTAATGTTAATGTCTAGTTTAGATTAGATTAGATGCCAAACACGGGTTATGATATAAAATCATGGACATCACGTTAATTTATTTTAATGTTGAATTGTTGGTGTATGGTCATTCACTTAATCATAATTAATGTTGTTGAACATCAAACACAGATGCACATGTATGACAGCTATGATTAACTGAATATTGATGGGTAACAATATTTTAAGAAATTACTGGACATCAAATACATATGCCTTTGATTTTTGAAATCATTTAGGACATTACCAACTTGATATTTTCTTTTATAAAACATCAACAACTTAGTGTTATAACCGTATTGTGCATTAGTATGACCATGAATGATTTGTATCAATATTTATGATTTGCTACTCATACATAAGTGATGAAGTGAAAGCAAATGATTCATGATTTCCATTTACTATAATTCGCGAAATATCTCATGCAAACTCATTGTCTATTTGATTTTCACATTATGTCTAGTTGTTCGTGAATTTCAAATTAAGAAATTGACGATTATATAATTTATTAGTTTATTACGGGTATTTTACACATTTATACTTGTCTCTAATATTTATATAATGTAAGGATTGGTGTTCATTATTATACTCCATTCCATAACAGATAAATATTGGACTCACACATTCATATCATGCAAATGTTGGTTGCCTACTGGTCCATGTGTGATATTAAACTCTAGGATTTATGATGTTGCATATATATTACAGTTTATTCAATTTTTGTGATTTGGTAGCCTATAGGTCCAACTACAATTATTGAGAAAAAAATTAAGTGGTACGAAGTCAATAATGGTCATCAAATGCAGATGTCAATGTTTCTTTCATCATGATATTACCAATTAAGTTTATGAAACGCAAACATGAATATTTAGTTCATTGCTCATGCGATATTTAATAAACATAAGTGAAAAATTCATTGACTTGTGTATATAAGTCTTTACTTAATGTAATATCCATATTATGAAATATTTGATAATCACCACAGTGAACCAACTATAATGAGCATGAACATTAAATGTAAAGATGATAGCAGTAGTAACATGTGATGCTTATAATTGCGGAGTATATTGAGTTTAATCATCAAACAAGATTATTTCTTACAAGTAGCTGATTTTGAAAGATTGAATGAACTCTATATATCATATACATTATTCAAGTATATATCATGTATATTTGATACTCAAGTATCTATAATCATCATATAATTGCTAATCAATGGTTATAATGAGAAAAATAAAATGCACATTAGGTATTGGAGAGATATTAATGTATGTGTTGTCAAATCAAAGCATTAGTGTATTGAGAAATTTGTCTCATATCTTTAACATGTTATGGTCTGATTTTGTTTCTCTCGATTTTTATGTTGGATTTTTTTATCCCTCTATTGATGATCAATATTGTACAGAACACTCCATATAATGTTTGAAGAAATTAAACAAATTAAGTTTGTTTACAAGTTGCACACTCAGACTAATAATGATAGAGATAATATGTATCTTTTATGGTTTGAAATGAGTTTTCATCTTAATAGAGTGTGCAAGTTAAACTTATTGTGTTACAAAACTTTTAATGCAAGGATTGTTTTTAAAAAAACTAGAAATGCAAATAAGATTTCTTCTATTTTATTCTTGGAGAATCAAGCCATTTGTTCATAATCCTCAAAGCTTTTAATTTTCTTGAAAAATATTTGTGTAGACTTGATTGTGAGGGATATTTTTTTAAAGGCATTTCTCATTCCTTCTCAAAGGTTATGGTATTCCTTTGATGTTTTGTATAAAAGAAAATTTTGATATATTTATTTTAAAGATTGTTTTGATACTGCATCATAATCATAGTATTATTGATGAAACTCTTTAATCTTGTACCCAATTCTATCTTTGATAAATTTTTATTGACAAGATTTTTGTAATATATCTTATAAATATTAATAGTTGAGTTATGCCCTTAAGGTATTACGATGTCTAATATCATGATAACCTATGTGGCCCAAGTAGGAGATTGTGAGAAACTTCCTTTAAAGTGGACCTACATAGATCACATAATTGTCATTAACATGTACTTACTACATTATAGAAAACCAAATGTCAAATTCATTATGAATGGTGAAATTAGTGAGAGTTGCAAATCATGAATATGGTTATAAAGGAAGGGAGGGTACTTATCCCATTACCGATAATTTTCTTCAATACTTGTTCATTAGTTGTTGGATTGTTTAACAATAAAGAAAAAATAAATGATCAACCAATAAATCATGGTATTGTCACTGTAAGACAAACGTAGATAAAATCATAAGGAATAGTATTAAGAAGATCCTAAATAGAGTATACTATTCTTAATGATTATGTGGTGTATCTTCATGAATATGAATTTGGCATAAGGATAAATAAATATTTGGTTTTGTTTTCACAAATCATAAGAAGTAAACTTACTGGACTACAATAAGTTAAGGATATCATTGAATTACATTTAAGTCGGATATGAAGGGGTCATCAAGACTAAACACGATGCTAATTATAATTAAATGAATAAAGTTAAATTGTAGTAAAATATTTTATTTGTAATGAGGAAAATGCTATAAATGAACCTTCTCATTTTTTCAAGGATGTAAAATTTTTATGAAATGAGTAACTCATTATGATTGAGAGTTACATTTAGCGCATTTGAAAATTATTATGCTTATGATATTTTACTCATGTTATGAAAAGATGATTGTATAAACTTAAGTAAGTTTTCAACCTATTGTATTGTTAGAAATAATACCATTACATTTTTTAAACATTATTTATTCAATTTATACACCTTATGATTAGTGGAAGTAAGTTTATATATTAAAATTATTGTAATGTAGAGAAACAAAATGTTACATGAAATTTTAATATGTAATGGATGAAGTTATGAGATGTTAAAATATTATATGCTTACATTTAAGTTGACTGTTCACTTTTTGGATAATCAATTATTACAACTCATATTTACTGGGTTTATGGAAAGTATGAAGTTCACTCTTATCTTCTTATATTTATTTTGGTGTAACGACCAATATGATGGAGTGCAACACAATCCATTGATTGTTATGGTAATCTGAATCTGTAGAATGCTTTGATACTACAACTTATTGATTATAGCACAGTAAGAGGGTAGTTTAATATGGGGAAATACCCGGTTTATGTATGTGTTTGACTTGAGCAACTTAGGTTGCGCCTACGTATCCGTTATACTCGGAATCAAAGTCAGCGTAGTTCGTGGGTTCGTACTATTCGTCGAAAAACTCATTGTGGTAATTTTTCGGAGATATGGGAGGTGTTGAAACTCTTCTCAAATAACTCATCTCAAAATTCTCTCTAAAACCTCATAAGATAAGAAAATCACCCTCCTCTTCCAGAAGATCTCCTTCAAATGTATGGGGGTGAGGCTTATTTATAGCAAAACTAACCCAAGTGGGTCGCCACATGTCAAATGACTCGTGGTGATACATGTCCTATTTTAAGTGGCATGTGTCCCATAACATATGTCAAAACTCTCAATACTATAATGTTGTCTAGTTAATACGTAAATATTATACAAATATGCGTGATATGTTCGACGCGCATAATAACACTCCAGTCGCATAAACACGTGGACTTTTGTCAATTTTAATCATCTATAATCTCATTGAATAATTTAAAGAGAGGCTTATCATTAAGCCCCTCCTACATTTGCCCCCTCGTACATATAGTTGATATATTGATACATGTCTGAAATATATCGACTGTATATACGAAACAACTTTAGTCAGTTTTCATATGTTCGATCGACCCGTGAATCATGGGTAATAATCTCGTACCTCATTTAATATTGATGACGTACTTTTACCTCATATCTCACATTTTATGATATACTACAGTCACATATTTCATATCTCAGTTACATGATATAAATCAATCTTATATCACATATCTTAAATCTCAATTATTTTTAGGCTTTGATCTCATAGGTTTTTCGAAGGACCTCGTTTATCATTCTTTTCATATGAATGATATACTATGAGTGTTGCCCCCATTAATATTTAAATGAACATGCACCCACGATTTTACTGTGGTTGTTCGTAACTCTGCTTTTGGTAAAAAGTATTTATCATGGACACATAACAACTATTTCAGCATTCTCTATTCTCAACCAAGCTTGGTGGAAGTATTATTATGGTTTACATAATAACTACTTCGTCGTCCTCGATTAAAAATATTTTTTGACTTGTTTTAATCACGATGAGGTTTCTTGTGCATGTACGTATTATTGACTCGCTCAAATTACCACTTTTTAATATTTTTTGCAAACTCACACCTACATGGTGATTTAATGATGAACACACACTTGTTAGGATTTTTCATCCACCGTTAGAGGTGACTTAACAATGAAAACACACTTGTTAAGGTGTTTCGCAAACTCCACCGTTAGAGGTGTCTTAACAATGAAAACACACTTGTTAAGGTTTTTTGTAAACTCCACCGTTAGAGGTGACTTAACAATGAAAACACAATTGTTAAGGTTTTTCGCAAACTCCACCGTTAGAGGTGACTTACCAATGAAAACACACTTGTTTAAGATTTTTCGTAAACTCCACCTATAACGGTGACTTAACAATGAAAACAATTGTTTACAATTTTTGTAAACTCCACCTATAACGGTGACTTAACAATGAAAACACACTTGTTAAGATTTTGGTAAACTCCACCTATAACGGTGACTTAACAATGAAAACACTTGTTAAGATTTTTGTAAACTCCACCTATAATGGTGACTTAACAATGAAAACAATTGTTAAGGTTTTTTGCACACTCCACCGTTAGAGGTGACTTAATAATGAAAAGACACTTGTTAAGGTTTTTCATAAACTCCACCGTTAGAGGTGACTTACCAATGAAAACACACTTGTTTAAGATATTTCGTAAACTCCACCTATAATGGTGACTTAACAATGAAAACACACTTGTTAAGATTTTGATAAACTCCACCTATAACGGTGACTTAACAATGAAAACACTTGTTAAGATTTTTGTAAACTCCACCTATAACGGTAACTTAACAATGAAAACACTTGTTTAAGATTTTTCGTAAACTCCACCTATATCGGTGACACCCATAAAGGTGACTTAACAATGAAAACACTTGTTAAGATTTTTCATAAACTCCACCTATAACGGTGACTTAACAATGAAAACACTTGTTAAGATTTTTGTAGACTCCACCTATATCGGTGACACCCATAACGGTGACTTAACAACGAAAACACTTGTCAAGATTTTTTATAAACTCCACCTATGACGGTGACTTAACAATGAAAAAACTTGTTAAGATTTTTATAGACTCCACCTATATCGGTGACACCCATAACGGTGACTTAACAACGAAAACACTTGTCAAAATTTTTCGTAAACTCCACCTATAACGGCGACTTAACAATGAAAACACTTGTTAAGATTTTTGTAAAACTCTACCAATAACGGTGACACCCATAACGATGACTTAACAACGAAAACACTTGTTAAGATTTTTCATAAACTCCACCTATAACGATGACTTAACATTGAAAACACTTGTTAAGATTTTGTAAAACTCCACCAATAACGGTGACACCCATAACGGTGACTTAACAACGAAAACACTTGTTAAGATTTTTCATAAACTCCACCTATAACGGTGACTTAACAATGAAAACACTTGTTAAGATTTTATAAACTCATTCTTCTGTACACTGTTTCAGGACGGGATCCTATACTTGCCGAATGACAAACTGAGCGTGGTCCTTCGTCTGTTTCCATTAATGACCAACTTCTCCGGACGAGCCAAGTCACAACGACCGTGGTTCAACCACTTACCAATTTTATCGGGTTTTTTGGAATATAATACACTTCTGAAGAAGACTTACCACAATACTCGCAAAGTTCTTGTAATATGATGTCATATCTGAAGGATGACTACGACTCTGTCAATCTTTAAGTGACAACTATTTAATCTATCTAAACTCTTTGCGAAAGAAGTTGAAGAAGATTTTGTAACAATCCACTTGGACATTACTATACTTTGGAGGTTCATCAATATAACTTTGGTGTGGATGATGTCGTAGAAGCTTTAGACTACAAGCTACGTTACATTATAATATCCATTTGCCCCCTTTATTTTATTTTATTTTATCTCAAGATAAAATAAAATAAAATAAATTACATATATCATTTACAACTCCCACTCGAAAAAAATGATAGCAACCTAATTATTACATTTCATGGGGTGTATCTCAAACTATCATGTCTTTGAACAATGACTTGATATTTGCGTTGCTACATAACTGCTCATTCAAAAGCCTCTGCAAAATAATATCTTTCTGACACAATAAGATCATATTGTAAATGGCTAGTAAAAACTTAGGAAATATTCAAGTATAATTCTCATCATGCCCCCTTTATTCTATTTTATTTGATGAAATAAAATATAAATTAAATAATGTTCGGGGATATTTGTGTAATGAATCATAACAACCCATACTCGTAGGTGTATCGCGCATAATTTAATGTCGTTTAAGCACACGTCCTATCAAATTTAAGAGTGCGTAAAATATCGAGATGAATTTCTAAATTGTGAAATCTACTTAAGCTGTTTCATAATATTTTAGTCATATTTCATTATGGTCCCCAACTACAAAATACATTTATGAAATGTTTTATGAAAACTCGGTGTTTAGATGAAGATTCATTATGCTCCCTCTAGCTCATTTTTAGCTTTATATTATAGCATAGCGCCTAGATATATCTTGCTATTAATTCTATAGAAAACCCCAATAGTTATATCTCTGGTTGCATGGTTCATCGCGTACACATGCTCCAGGTGTATTGTAAATAAATTCCAAAATAATGAGTCATGTTCAATATGTCCTGAAATCGTTGAATAACACTTATAAATGTTTAATATATTATGTTAAAGGAAATGTCCTATAAACATAATAACCGCATGACGTAATTTATATTTCTTAATAAACATGCACAAATATCTTTCGAGGAAGCACAAGAAACAATATATATGATTCACCAATAAGTGTGATAAAGATATTCATTTTCAATTGTGGTGTCTATGCATGTCATTTTGATATTTTTTTACCTTTATTTTATTTGAATCACTGGCAACAATAATACTCGTAACAATCAATAAATAACCATCTCGTGAATAGACATTTTAATATAACACGACTCATAGATTCGAGGTTTCTCGAAGAATCGGACATAATAATAATTTTTTATAATTCAAGAAGCAACACTCCATATAACATTATGGTTATAAAATTATGAATATAGCAAAATCTGCATTCACGGCATATGTATACGTGTATATAAGAAGTATTTCATTTTTTTTAAAGCATACTAATTTTGGAATTATTACGAGTATCTGAATGGCCACTTGACTCTCAAATGTAGAAGCAGATATGAGTGTAGGCCCAATTTATGTGATCATTTACCCAAACACAACGACGAAGTGGCACAACATCAAAACGCGAGGGAACATCTAAGCATATATAAAAATGAAAAAAGCGAGGGAGCATATATCCAAACTCAAGGGATCTCTGTTGAAGTTTGTTCTAGCGCCGTTAGAGATCCAGCAGGAAAACTCAGGTGCGATGGTCACTGGTATGGTGATTCAGTTTAGGGTTTCTTCGAACCGGTGCCTCGGGGCTTTGATCGTAGAGATGAAGCTTCCTCGTCTGGTAAAAAAAAATAAGGTTTGTTGGTTTGTTTTGATTTTTACCTTGTAAAAAACTCATGGTATATGCTGTGTCGATTTGTAAAATCTTTGGCGAGTTGGTTCACGATGAATCAATTTGTTCCCAGTTAAATCTGAGATGGGTAGCTCATATGGTGAATCGGGTTTTGAGTTTCTTCCAACGAGTTTCCTCGAACATGAGTTACGATTTAGTCTGAGCCTCGGCAAGAGGTTCCTCGGATCAAGCTCCGTCAGTTTCTAATCGAGGTATGTCGGTATAAGATTCATCGACTTTCCATTCTTTGAATTTGTCCAGTCTTGTCAAGATGGATCAATTTTGGTTATTTCAACCACGACGAGTCTGTTTTGTACCAAACCAAGGTTTCTCGATTTCAATTCCCAACTGACTCAATTTCAAACATTAATAGATTCTTTCTCTCTCCTTTTCTACTACTATGTAACCTCCATCTAAATGGTCTATCATTTTCATGTAGGTTCGTCAGTTTCAAGCTCCCACGGTGGACTGTTATTTTTTTTTATTGAGGTTCGTTTGATTTCAAGCTCCCACGGTGGTTCTCATTTTCATGGTGGTTCTTCGGATCTTAAGATCCCACGATGATTCATTCATACCCACTGAAATCTGTGGTGTCTCGGATATCTCATGGTGTATCCATTTGAATGTTAGGTGGGTTATTGTCTTTCACACAGTTCTCGTTTTCGATTTATACCTCAGTGTAAACATATTATGATGAATCAAAATAAAAGAAATTCAGTATGTATGTTTGTTGAGTTATAACTCAGCTTTTTTTTTTAATTTTGTCAAACCAATTTCAGTAGGAGCTTCCTCCTGTTTGACTCTTTTAGCCATGCTATAAAAATTTTCCAACTAAAAAATGAACCTCTTCTTTATTTTGTTTTATATCCCGAGCCTCTGGTCTTCAAAACGTAATGAGCTTTTCATTTGTACACCTAACACCCAATATATATTTTATTAAATATTTACACAGCTGTTAGACAAATTCTAATCTGACACGCAAGTATTTTTTTTGTTTTTAAAGACATATACTGTGCTACCTATACAATTTATAGGTCTGATTAGACATAACTTTGGACTATATTAATAAAGTAGCATAACATTAAATCGTGAGTGACATGTTTGATATATATTTTGTGTCAGAACACTCTTTTCACCGCCCATTAGGTACACTCTAATGACATATTAGTTGTACTTTTAATTTTATACGACTTGTTAACAGTTATCTATGAAAGCTCCTCATAAATGCCAACAATCTCTAAACGTGCAAAAGCCATAAAATAATACTTTATAGGAATACGGTCACCCCTTTTGGTCATAGTTCTCTGTCAACATTTATTAAACATTACAAATTGATTCAATCGAATCAGGAACTATTTGACAGGGAAGTAAGTTATACATTTAACTACTAACAAAAATAACTTTAACTCAAGATATCAAATTCTTCCTTTGTTTCTAAAATAATAATGATCTAAGCAACAACAATCATATTTTGCATTTAACGGTAGATATAATGGTTTCTCATAACTAAAGTAATCAGTGCTCATATTGTGGTATACCAGTATGTATGAAAATATCAGCTAACATGTGATTATAAATATACCACACTAAATTCTTTTATGTAAAGTATATAAGATCATAAGATATGAGGATTAGATTTCTTATCTGAAATAAAGAGAAAAAAATTGGTTTGTCAATCCATGTCCTCCGTCTCCGTCCACTTTTACGAGTACGAACGAGGCGTTACATGATAAAAAGTCGCGAATACCTCCCCAACAGAGTCGCCAAATGTAAGAGGGTATTTTAATATGGGGAAATACCCGGTTTATGTACGTGTTTGACTTGAGCAACTTCGGTTGCTCCTACGTATCCATTATACTCGGAATCAAAGTCAGTGTAGTTCGTGGGTTCGTACTATTCGTCGAAAAACTCATTGTGGTGATTTTTCGGAGAGATGGGAGGTGTTGAAACTCTTCTCAAAGAACTCATCTCAAAATTCTCTTTAAAACCTCATAAGATAAGAAAATCACCCTCTTCTTCCAAGAAGATCTCCTTCAAATGTATGGGGGTGAGGCTTATTTATAGCAAAACTAACCCAAGTGGGTCGCCACATGTCAAATGACCCGTGGTGACACGTGTCCTATTTTAAGTGGCATGTGTCCCATAACATATGTCAAAACTCTAAATACTAGAATATTGTCTAGTTAATACGTAAATAATTGATGAGTGCATTATTTTGTATATTTTATACCCAAATTTATACTTTGTTAGCCCCATTTTAGTGTATTTAATAAGTTCTTAGGACTATTTTGTTAAAAAGAGAAAAAAATGTGAGAATGATTGAATTCATATTGAAAATGGTAATTTTAACTCAAAAATGGGCACTTCGATAATTTTATAATATTCTTGTTCTAATTTGTGAAAAAAGTTGCCTAGTGAAATTTTTGCAGATAATGATGGAATTTGGTGCAAATTGATGATCAATTCAAAAAAAGCGCGAAAAAGCTGATTTTTACGGTCGTAAAAAAGTCGGAAATTTTTATTCTCCGATTTGGACGAAACTCGGCATGCGTGTTCAACAAGAAAATATAAGAGTTTTCGAGTGGGGGGAAATTCCGTCCCTTATCACGATCCAAAGATTAAAGAGGTGGAGAGATAGCTACCAACACTATTCGGCCAATCAGAAAGAGTCCCACCACAACTCAAATACCTCACCACTTGTCCTATAAAAAGGACCCTTGGGATCATAATTTCGGAGACAATTAGAGAGGACTTTCGTGGAGGATTTCGGGGAGCAACTTTGAGTGATTGTAATCAATTTGAGGGCCAAGTTTTTATCATTTTTTTAGAGGATTCAAGATTGTTGTGAGAGAACTATTTGTAAGTTTGGTTTATTAATGAAGATCTCTACTCATTCTTGAAAATTCTCTTTCATTATGGTAGCTTGATTCTTATATTAGGAGGAGGGTGAAGTTTATCATAGTTAACTAATATTGTCACATTAATTTTATCGTTGTTTATTCCCTACTTGTTTTAATTGTTATTAAAGATTCGGTATTCATTTTAAAGCGACACGAGAGTGTGTTTTAGAACCTTCAAGATTGTTTTGTCAAATCATGTTTTGAGATTTAAAAATAGTAATTTTTGATGGATTATGCTTGCACTTTGATTGTTTTGATAGTCCATGCTTAAATACATTTGCGAATTTTAAAACTTGTATTTTCTAAGGGAATAGGGATTTTAGCCGTCTATTAGAGACGTTAAAAATATTTTGATCATAACCGTCATATTTTTCGAATTAAACACGGCGAGAGCCGGTTTAATTTGAGTTATAAAAAGGGAATGGCAATATTAAATTAGTGTGCAATATTAGTTACGTGATAAATGAACCCCGAATCCTAATTATTTCCTAATTATTTACAAATCTCTTGCGTTACTCTCATTTATCGTAGTTGCTTTTATTTTTTATAATTTATAATTATTCTCTACCCCATTTGATCTAGTTGGACAGTTGTAATTCTTTTAATAATTAAAATTGACAAATCCTCGTGGGTTCGATCCGTACTTACACTCGCTATTCTATAATAGCCCGTGCACTTGCGGTATTTTATAAATTGACAACAATAATACACAAATACGCGTGATATGTTCGACGCGCATAATAACACTCCAGTAGCATAAATACATGGACTTTTGTCAATTTTAATCATTAATAATCTCATTTAATAATTTAAAGAGAGGCTTATCATTAAGCCCCTCCTACAAGCACCTTAACTTAAATTTGGGGACTTGGAATTGTCGACAATGTTGTCAAGCCGCTGAAATATTATGATATTATCGTTGCAATCTTCTTTATTAAGATACATTAGGTATTATGTGAGTAACTAAGCACATTGAATGTAAATAACTTTTAAAGAAGAAATTTTAAAATAAGTGTCAATTAACACATTTGTACAAGTGTTAACATGGAAAATCCACATGATTGGACTATCACGAAAGAGATTAATGAAATACGCTTAAGATTGAGTCTTAAGTATAGCAGATAAAATCTTGATGTGGTGGATTTTTTAATGCTTATGTTGACACTGCCATATGATATCATACATTTTTCAGAATCATTTATTTATGTAGTTATTATACACATGCATGTGAATGAAATAATGTGACAGAAATAGTCTTTTACAAAGACATTATTGGACCATTATTGAATAACCCTATTTATAGACCTTATTGGATAAGTTATTAATGTTGTGGTACATAGAAGTGATCATGCTCTTGAATTAGCATGTGAGCGCCATGTCTCGTATTAATGAGTTGTTTGATTACAGTTTTTACAAAAAACCATTTAAGGATGACTAAACGATTATTGAGCACTTTATGATAATTATGAATAAAGTGAGAGACTGTTAGATATATTTTAAATAATTCTCTATTATGTGCTCCATAATTATATTAATACTAAGAGTCACCTTAGTTAATTAAAGGGTACTCAAAATCCTAAGAGTCAAAACATTTCTTGGGTATCTACCTTGATGGACGGTTGATATTGAGTGACTGCTGAAGATTTAGGTCCTATGCCTATAAATAAGTGACTGATTTCCATTATCCAGGCACTCTAAAAAGAAAACATAAAGGAAAGGGAGAGAAATCTAAATTCTCAAGGAGTGTAAATTTGAAAATAGTGTTTTGGCTATATAGGGACATCTAATAGTTAGATTACGTTAAAATTGGAGTATGTTCTTGCCATATATAAGATGAAGCCATGTTTCGATATTTAGTCTGATCGGATATCGTTAAGGTTGACTGCTCCATCAATCGTTCTAGTTGTGACATAATAGAGGTATGTTATTTTAATACCATTTTACGTCCCGCATAATGAATATATGTGATTATCATGAAGATCCAATATCCTTTTATTAAGAACAATTATATGTAAGAATTTAATAAATAATGTATTCTCGATTAATATTATGATGTTCTTAAGAATGATTTTACATTTGTATCTATCTATCTATTATTTGTATTAGTGTGTGTGTGTGTATATATATATCTATATTATTGTTTGTATATGTGTGTGTATATGTATGTGTATGTATACACACATGTATATGTGTATATATGTGTGTATATATACAATATGTGTATATATACTATGTATATATGTGTGTGTATATAGAAAGTGTATGCGTGTGTATATATATGCGTGTATATGTGTGTGAGTGTACGTGTATGTGCATATTTTAACTAATTTAAAATTTTCAATTCTTAAACTCTAATTATTGAAAAATTTCCCATTGTTTTTAAAACTAATTTAGTGAAATAATACCCTGAATCCTATTTACTAAACCCTAATTTAGTGAAAAACTACCATAAACCCTATTTACTAAGGCCCAATTCATTAACCAAATTGATGATATTTACTACGATATATTTTTATTCTTGGTATATGTTTTATCATGTAGATGATAGAAAGAGTACGGGATAATTATTAGTTGTTGGTTTGGTTATTGGATAGTGATATTGGATTGCTTGGATTGATAATACACATTAACTTTCAATCTGTCTCATAATGAACCCTAACAAAATGTGTTTTAACACTTATGACGGGTTCTAGTTTGGATTTCACCTCAGTGAGATCTAACAGGTACGGGGTAAAGAGAATGGTTGTGACTAATCAAAACCTTAATCAAACTAATATACCCTTATACCTTATATGTTAAAATAAGATAAACTCAAATTGGATCGGTTGAAAAACAATAACTAATTAATGATTATTAGAGCCATTATTTTTAGGACTCATATTCACATCCTCGTATATTTTTCTCAGAAAAATGAGGCACGGCAATAATCACTGACGACAAGAGTACGAGAGGTTGTAATTGGACCGCACTTATACCTGTTTTATTAGTGCGTGCCATTTAGCGGGTACTCCTATTGATAAGTATGTGAATAAGAGATCGAATAATTTAAATACCCTGCAAGTTGTGGAGTTGATACCTATTAAGAGTACCAGTTCGATCCTATTTTATTATCCTTACCAGAAAGCTAGGATTATGGTGTAGAGAATATATTATGCGTGCATAATCCCGAATTATCCCTAACCTTTCTTATGTTGTTAGAGAATGTAGAAAACAAAATTCACCCGTTATGGATACAACTACGTACATAGAGCATTGAGCTAGAATGTGATGTCTCACAACATATGCACGTTAAATTGAATCTTTCCAATAAGTTAAAGAATATGGGATCCCGAGTTTACGTCACGGATATCTATACATCAATCATGGATACGCTTCCTCCTAGTTGGCCACGTGAAAAAAATCATATGTTTTAAAAACTAATACCGAATGGATAGAATCCACAAACATTGAATATATTTTAAAGTCTTACTCTGAAAAGGTATATACATATATATAGCCATAAACTTGACTAGTTAGTTATAATTTCATATTATTATAATTTTTATTCGCTTATTAATTTTTATTTTTGTAGATAATGTCGGGCAACAATGAATAAAATGTACCAAGTGACGAGGTAATACCCTAACCAATATTCTCATCTTGTGCTCACCAACGAGAATTATTATCACCAATCACTGAGAAATTCTCAACTCCACCATTAGTTCAGTCCACTACTCTAAGTACGACTCCAAGTACAAGTAGAAAACAAACCCCCATTGATCCAATGCCCCCACCCAGTCAAACCAGAAGAAGACCATTAGGATCTCCCTTATTTAAAATAACCCCACTGGTGATAAGAATGACCTTTAAAGATTTAAATCCCATTGTTCGTCTCTTTGAAAAACGAATGAGGGAGTTGGGGGAGCAGACAATAGGAACCTAGTTGATTAAGCCATCAAAGATGACATTTTTGTCCAATTGTGTAAGAGGTTTTAATTTCCCAACCATTTAAAGCAAAAGGTTTTTTCCCAGATTGCTAAATAGCGAGAACATACTGGAGAAAACTTTGGCAAAGACATTTTCTAAAGCGGGAATCGAGCCACGACATTTTAGCGCTAAGAGACAAAGTGCCTCCAAATATTGAAATGTCAGTTGATCACTGGAATGATTTTATTAAAAATGAGCGAAGGACAAGTTGGTGAATAGGGAGAAAAACAAATAAAATAGGGAAAAAAAGTTGATGTCCACAAGCTGGGCTCCAAATCATAAAATGATTTAAAGAATGAATGGCCGAATAGGACAAAGGGTGGTCTAGATGCCGAAAAATAATCAAATTAGACCAAGTTGTACGTGCATGCCCGACGGGACAAAGATAATAATTTACTGCCGCACTTGGGTAGGAGTCTCGAATCAATAGAGGTCATTAGTAGTCCGTCAAGTTTGAGCATTTATGATGACATAGAAAATGATGCCCTAACCCAGATCTTTGGAAATGACAAAAAAGGGAGGACGAAAAGTGTTAAATCACATATGTTATAAATAAAATAAAAACACACTGGACCTCTCATTGAGGAGCATTCTTCAGTCAAGAATCGAATCTCGATAGCCAAAAGGAACATTAGTCCAAGACGGATGTGGATGTTCATGAGATTAAAACTAACTTGGGCGCCTTGGCGAGTGAAATTAGGAAACTTGTGTCCTTTTTTTACCAATGTCAAGTTTTCGACCCCCAATGCCTCATCGATATTTCCCTTACCCTCATTATCAAGGTTTGCCCTTTCCTCCTTCTGTCAGTTTACCCTCACAAATGGTGCCTCCTTTAACATTCCCAACACAAATCTAGCCTCCTTTGACATTCCCCTTCCTAGTACCTACGCTTGCCATAGGTCTTGGATCATCGTCAACCACTCACAGTGACTATGAAGAATAGTTATATTTCAAGTACTTGACCAATAGTTGGATTGTTGGCGTGTGAACACTCATCTCCGTAGTTGTTGGAACTAAAGTACATAACTGACCTTTGCAAAAGGGTGAGGCTTAAGTGATGGTTGATGAAAAATACACCTATTGTGAGAGATATACATGTGCATGTTGACAACGAAGAAGGGAAACAATTGAAGTATTATGCAAATTCTTTTATCACTTGGCCAGTTGTTCAGTTAGTCAAGTTGTAATAATAATTTTTTTTAGTTGTAATATTATCACTTGACAAATTTGTTTAATTTGAGTTTAAATTGTGACATTTTCGTAATTTATTTAATTTCTTGTATGAAACATGACATTTGTTTTAACCTATTGACATATGACTGAAATTTGAATATTATTTAAGGGATTTATCACAATACAAAGAGTGGATAGGGGAGACTAACCGAATAACAAATAATCATGTAAAGGGCATTCAAGGATTTGTTAAATACGCTGAAAGAATCTTAAAAGTGATAAGATTCCGTGTTCGTACACCCGTTGTATGAACGAAAAATATAAATCTTTAGAAGACATTGAGTTTCATTTACTAAAATGGGAAATTTGTCAATGCTATAAGATATGGTCATACCATACCTTATGTTTCGAAAGAATTACTGGTACCCGACCATGTAATAGAACCCAAACGAGCGAAAGTGGTATATGATTCACCAACACATTGTCCATTAACCAACCTAATTGTTGATTCTTATAGATTCCACCACCATCAAAACCACCCACCTATGGATACAGATAATGGACATTGTGACCAAGTAAATGAACAATTTGATGTTGAATTACCAGAAGATCGGGAATACATACAGTTGAACGCCAATGTGCCTAGACCATTGTATAAATATTGCGATTAAGATCACTCGGTATTATATGAAAGGATTGGCTTGCATGATTTGGAGAGCCAATTTGGTTTGTCTGGCAATAACGTAACTAGAATTCTTAAGTGGGTTAAAAAAATTCTCCTAAAAGAGAACACATTACAACACGATCATCCTAGCATGAAGAAGAGCTTGAAGGGTTTGGGTTTGAAGTAAAAATCTATTCATGTATGCAAGTATGATTACATATTGTACCGCAACAAGTGTGAAGATAAGGATGAATGTCCCTTATGCAGTGAGCCTAAATATGTGGCTTGTGAGAATGGAAAGGACAAGGCTGCAAAATATCGCAACTGCTCGCAAGTACAATAAATGGTTTTGAAGTATTTTCCACTTGGGCCACGGTTAAAATAGTTTATCACTTTACCATGGATAAGGAAGTCCATGACCTGGCACGCTGTGGGTGAAAACTTGATGCATCAATCGGTTGATTTATGTAACACCCCGCCTAATTAAATACCGGGTGGCCAGTCCCGTACCAAATTAAAACAGAATATACAGTTGGCTCATTCTTAGCATCACTGTCGAAAACATTTACAACTCACCCAATACCCAATTAAGCTGGTGTTAAAAACTTTCCAAATTTAAATTTCAACAAAACCATTTCTAGTTTAAGAATAACACAACACATTTTATTCTACAACACTGATAACCCAATAAATAACACAAAAGAATTTAAATGCAATTGGAATAAACATTCCCAAATAATATAAATCCTTTACAATAATCCCAACAATGTTAAATGTATTAAAAATTCTCGAACACAATAGTATTTGACCTCGATAGAAAAGATAACTGAATCCTTTGGGCGACATGCCCTAACTAAGAATACTGTGAATCAAATGAAGATAGGCGTCTAAGCAAAACTCCATAAATCCATAGCCTGTCATAATCCGCTAAAGTTGGCATCCCTGTTGCTGGACACCTGATATAGAGATGCAATAGAAGATAAAATATGCAAGGAAACGGGTCAGAGCCCGAATGTGCAGATGATTTTTAAAATAGCAAGTATTTAACAAGTGCAATAAAGCATTTATTATGGACATGTTAGATCCAAATCTCACTTGTTATTTTACCTCTCAACTAGAGTGCACACTTAACGTTTCCTATTAACCTCCTAGTTAATGGTTCCTCTTTTCTAGTCTCCATATTATAATTCCATTCCCATATCATAATCCCCGTATGTACCATACCATACGTCACATTATTATTCATTTACATTTCTCCTTTATATGATTAGTTTCTCATTAACATGAATCATTACTCATTAATATGAATCGTTTCCCATTAACATGAGTTAAGCTTTTCAATTCTATAAGCATAAACATTCATTAACTTAATTCCATTATCTTTCTCTATTCACCGTTATCTACAATTACCACTGTAGATAGATTTAACCACAATATATATCCATTCAATCATTTAATCCATTATATATTCATTCATATATAATACGACACCCCGAGTCACAGCTGCGGTGCAATGCATTACTCTGCAATCATGTCCCTTCATCGCTGGTCGCCGAATAGGGGACTAAAGGTTCGGTAAGATTCCACGAACCACAAACAACAACAAACAAATTGGAGGCGAACATAGTTCTCGTATCCATGGGTCACGCACATACCTACGTACCCACAGTCAGCGAACTTATCAACTCCCCAATAAGTCTTTCATATACCTATGTTCTCGAGCGACAAATCAAAGATCCCATGGATTCATCAGGATATGACTGCCCTCACGCGCAAACCTCCCACCGATAGCAAGTAAGCTAGGTATGTCATACACATAAATCATCAATCAATCCAATAGGTATTATCATACCTATAATATAATATCAATAAGGTAATATCACTACCCTAAGATATTTCCCATACGTAGCATTATATCTCTTTTAAATTCCACGTATTAAAATATCATATCTTTAATTCATAATTTAATTATCCTCGCATCCTATAACATATCTCCACTCCCGACGTCATTCTCTCAAAGCGAAATCCAAACAAGGAACCCCTCCAATACACTACTACTAAACTTTGTATATCGAGGAGGTCCGACAACTTCGACTATGCGATCGGGATAACCTCATACTTCTTTCAACCAAATGTGTTCTAAACTCCATCTCTATCCAGGAGTCATACCACTACGCTCTTCTACTACACTCAGTCCTTGCATAATCAATAATGAGTTTAAACTCAGTCCTTGATGTTCAAATTGTAACCCTAAGGCTACCCTCACTCATTACACATGGTTCAAATAGGTTTTTCCTCAACATATATTCAGTAAGAAGTCACTAATATCCTACTGGTCCATAACATCATTTCTCCCGAATTACTACGAGTTTAAATTCTCCATTTAATTAAGGTTTAAACCGATAGTTTCAAATCTCTTATAAACACATCTTCTTTCACTTAGGATTAAACCCTCTTGTAAACTTAAGGATACCCAGGTGTTATATTAAATCATCCTTACTGGTCCTATCTTTAATCCTCATACATCCCCATTTGGAATTTAATAAATGAATCTAGCAACCAAAATTCCATTCAATATAATTTTCATCATTTTAATCACTTGAATCCAAATCAAATTAATTCAAATCTTATCAAGGGTTTACTGATATTTTCTAAGTCCCATAATATCCAAATAATAATCACCAAAGATCCACAAAAGGTTTGGGATAAGAATCAACATTTAAAAAGAAACAACTTTACATATTCTGGGGAGGTCGATCGATCGAAGGCAGGGGTCGATCGATCGATCCCTCATGTCACAGCCTGGTTTTCTGCATTTTCTGCAACTACGGGGTTCGCAACTTATGATCATTTAAACCTTCATATAAAAATCCCAAATGACTTATAATCTTTACTACATGATATATCAACATATATGAACGATTTCCAATACTCTAAACATCATAGAATCATCAAGGGATTGGATTAAAAAGCATGTTTATCTCCTTATTTCCAGAAAATTATCAACATATCAACTTCAAGAACACATCAATGGTTTTCATAATTTCTTCAACAGTTTCATGACTATTTCGTGGATTATTATCAACCTAAAACATGAGTTTAATTCCTATATCATTTTAGTTTCCAGAAATCCATTTAATACTCCATTATTTCTTCCAAACATGAATAATCTTCTCTTTTCATACTATTCTAACATGGACAATATACAAACTTAAATTGCCATTATTAAACACTTGCCTTTACTGAAGGTCTAATCCTTTGGTGTAGTATATCTCAGTTGGTTGTCCCTTCTCCGGTCAAACTCCGGTGGTGGTTGGTGGTGGTGAACCTTGGTTCTTGTTCTTTTCCTTCCCAAATAGGCTTTTCCCTTCCCAAGCACCCTTACACTCTCTCTAGGAAGATGGCTTCTCTAATTTGTGAAGTGGATATGAATAACCCCCATACACTTAATCTACCAATACTTATAATAGGACAAAATCCAAAATCACTATTCATCCCACTTAGAAAAATGACCAAAATGCCCTTTCGGGTTGTCTATTCATTTCCAAATGACCCGAGAGTCAAAATTAACATCCAAATAGACTTTTATGACAATTTCGAACCTTCCGGACGCAACGACACAGTCGAAATGACTATAAGGTTGATAGAAAATGAATTTCCTTTTTAATTTAATAAACTAGTCCCGACACGCCCCATACCGCGTCTGACTAAAAATATAAATTACCGAATTTATATCATACAGTCATATCAATGACATCACATTCACATATTACCTAAATATCTATAAGTAATATACAGAATCATCCATTTTAATATCCACAGTCCGGATAAAACCCGAATGAATGAATTAATAATAAAATCCAATTAATCCATTAATTTAAAAATGACCCATTTTAAAAGTTATTTAAAATCACGGGGTATTACATACTTCCCCCCTTATAACAGAATTTCGTCCCGAAATTCAGGAATATAAGTCATACAGTAAGGTCCACTCCGAGTATAAATCTCTCATCGCAAGAAATCTAAGACGTACCTCCCATACAGTACATTAACAAAAATCCCTATCGATGTTATACACCAAACCTCACCATATAGTTTCAACTGAATCAAATTTAGACTTTACCTAATCTTCCCTATACCGTCCTCGTGAAAAACTTTGGGAAAAATGCTCCTCTCGTAGTGAACAAATAAATCCTGAAGTCTCAATTACTTACCTTTTTCACAATTATGAAAAATACTACAATTCAATCATCCAGGGCGCCCATACACCCTCTCGTACCGCTTTCAATATTAAAAGTTTTCGCAAAGGTTATAAACTTGTTTCCCAAAGACCTAACTTATTTCGAATCCCAACGGTTATTAGTTTCATGCATGGGGTGTCTCGCAAGCAAAATCCAAACAAGGAACCACCCCGATATACTACTTCCTAAAGTAGTCGGTCATCGAAACTCCTAAGGTCCTTAGTCAATAATATAAAATTTTGTTTTATAAAAAAAAATATCAGGTTTATCGATTTAAAACAAAAATTTGTTTTTTTTTATTTTTTTTTCGATTTCAAATAGAGTCTACGCATCTACTCTCTTATAGAAGACAAGATGCAGGATAGGCAATGCACGCCGATAGTCACATCACGCTCGAACATGCCCAAGGTAAGTAATCCCATAAAAATCAAACCCACGTGATAACAAGTAATATATAGGTGTCCCACACCCCTCAGTGAGTCTACTTAAATAACGATGCCATAGGCTAAGTTTAACAACCCTTTAGCCCACACAATATCAATCACTACAAAAATCAATATACGCTTCATAATTCCTTAGAAAGGAAACATACCCTCATTGCGGGTGATGGTTGTTGAATCCCAATATTATAACTTTGCTCCGATGAGTCAAGAAAAATTTTACCCCAAATTTTCAGTTCTAGTTAACCACACTCCACTATATACCCAAGCCTTTCAATATATTTCCTTCGTTAGGGAACATAAACAATTCACACATTTCAAGAACTTCTACTGATGACTCTCCTCAATTTTTCCATAATAGGGGTGACCTCGACTATGGTCATCGTATTCGAACATACTTCATAACCTCCTAAGTACGATCTCCGCTATCCGTCCAATGGCCCTCATCTGCCATACGTACGTAATGAAAGATTCCCCAATAAATGTTGTCGAATTTTAAAGTTCCACCCATCAGTGAACATTAGGACTCTCCTCTCCTTAGTAGGTACTTCAGCTGGTACCAAGTTAGTTAATATTGTAAACTCTTCCTCATATTCTGCCACAGTTTTCTCTCCCCGTTTCAAATCAAGTAGCTTCCGCCTCATCTCTGTCTGGATGGCGGAAGGAAAATACTTCCCATCAAACCGTATCCAAAAGTCTTGAATAGTCATTGTGTTCCTCTCCTCCATAGTGGTCGTAGCTTCCCACCATTGCAAGGCTTCCCCAACTAGCTTGAATGTAGCTAGTATTTGACATTGAACCTCAGTGCATTCGATCATTCTCAAGTGCCATTGGATATCTTTCTTCCATTGGCTAGCAGTCACAACATCTGATCCTCCCAGAAACTCAGGTGGGTGCGCTTTCTGAAAGGCATCCCTCGCTCGTTCCCATGCAGTAGGAAACACTTCCGCTTGCGCGGGTGGCACAGCCGGTGCCGGTGCTGGAGCCTGCTGAACAGCAGCCAAAGCTGCACTGACTGCCTGAGCGACAATTGCAGCAACTTCGGCCGCAGTCATCGTACCTTTGTAGGCGTAAATAGAAAAGAAATAATCCTACTCATAGGGCTTTACATCAAAGAACGCTAAGCTGAAAACACAGTAAGTCGTACAAATCCTAAAGGACACTCGAACCGGATGCTCTGATACCACCTGTAACACCCCGCCTAATTAAATACCGGGTGGCCAGTCCCATACCAAATTAAAACAGAATATACAGTTGGCTCATTCTTAGCATCACTGTTGAAAACATTTACAACTCACCCAATACCCAATTAAGCTGGTGTTAAAAACTTTCCAAATTTAAATTTCAACAAAACCATTTCTAGTTTAAGAATAACACAAAACATTTTATTCTACAACACTGATAACCCAATAAATAACACAAAAGAATTTAAATGCAATTGGAATAAACATTACCAAATAATATAAATCCTTTACAATAATCCCAACAATGTTAAATGTATTAAAAAGTCCCGAATACAATAGTATTTGACCTCGATAGAAAAGATAACTGAATCCTTTGGGCGACATGCCCTAACTAAGAATACTGTGAATCAAATGAAGATAGGCGTCTAAGCAAAACTCCATAAATCCATAGCATGTCATAATCCACTAAATTTGGCATCCCTGTTGCTGGACACCTAATATAAAGATACAATAGAGGAGAAAATATGCAAGGAAACGGGTCAGAGCCCGAATGTATAGATGATTTTTAAAACAACAAGTATTTAACAAGTGCAATAAAGCATTTATTATGTACATGTTAGATCCAACTCTCACTTGTTATTCTCACCTCTCAACTAGAGTGCACACTTAACGTTTCCTATTAACCTCCTAGTCAATGGTTCCTCTTTTCTAGTCTCCATATTATAATTCCATTCCCATATCATAATCCCTGTATGTCCCATACCATACGTCACATTATTATTCATTTACATTTCTCCTTTATATGATTAGTTTCTCATTAACACGAATCATTACTCATTAATATGAATCGTTCCCCATTAACATGAGTTAAGCTTTTCAATTCTATAAGCATATTCATTCATTAACTTAATTCCATTATCTTTCTCTATTCACCGTTATCTACAATTATCACTGTAGATAGATTTAACCACAATATATATCCATTCAATCATTTAATCCATTATATATATATATTCATATATAATACGGCACCCCGAGTCACAGCTGCGGTGCAATGCATTACTCTGCTATCATGTCCCATCATCGATGGTCGCCGAATAGGGGACTAAAGGTTCGGTAAGATTCCATGAACCACAAACAACAACAAACAAATTGGAGGCGAACATAGTTCTCGTATCCATGGGTCACGCACATACCTACGTACCCACAGTCAGCGGACTTATCAACTCCCCGATAAGTCTTTCATAGACCTATGTTCTCGAGCGACAAATCAAAGATCCCATGGATTCATCAGTATATGACTGCCCTCACGCGCAAACCTCCCACCGATAGCAAGTAAGCTAGGTATGTCATACACATAAATCATCAATCAATCCAATAGGTATTATCATACCTATAATATAATATCAATAAGGTAATATCACTACCCTAAGATATTTCCCATACGTAGCATTATATCTCTTTTAAATTCCACGTATTAAAATATCATATATTTACTTCATAATTTAATTATCCTCGCATCCTATAACATCTCTCCACTCCCGACGTCGTTCTCTCAAAGCGAAATCCAAACAAGAAACCCCTCCAATACACTACTACTTAACTTTGTCGATCGAGGAGGTCCGACAACTTCTACTATGCGATAGGGATAACCTCATACCTCTTTCAACCAAATGTGTTCTAAACTCCATCTCTATCTAGGAGTCATACCACTACGCTCTTTTACTACACTCAGTCCTTGAGTAATCAATAATGAGTTTAAACTCAGTCCTTGATGTTCAAATTGTAACCCTAAGGCAACCCTCACTCATTACACATGATTCAAATAGGTTTTTCCTCAACATATATTCAGTAAGAAGTCACTAATATCCTACTGGTCCATAACATCATTTCTCCCGAATTACTACGAGTTTAAATTCTCCCTTTAATTAAGGTTTAAACCGATAGTTTCAAATCTCTTATAAACACATCTTCTTTCACTTAGGATTAAACCCTCTTGTAAACTTAAGGATACCCTGGTGTTATATTAAATCATCCCTACTGGTCCTATCTTTAATCCTCATACATCCCCATTTGGAATTTAACAAATGAATCTAGCAACCAAAATTCCATTCAATATAATTTTCATCATTTTAATCACTTGAATCCAAATCAAATTAATTCAAATCTTATCAAGGGTTTACTGATATTTTCTAAGTCCCATAATATCCAAATAATAATCACCAAAGATCCACAAAAGGTTTGGGATAATAATCAACATTTAAAAAGAAACAACTTTATATATTCTGGGGAGGTCGATCGATCGAAGGCAGGGGTCGATCGATCGATCCCTCATGTCACAGCCTGGTTTTCTGCAACTACGGGTTTAGCAACTTATGATCATTTAAACCTTCATCTAAACATACCAAATGACTTATAATCTTTACTACATGATATATCAACATATATGAACGATTTTCAATACTCTAAACATCATAGAATCATCAAGGGATTGGATTAAAAAGCATGTTTATCTCATTATTTCCAGAAAATTATCAACATATCAACTTCAAGAACACATCAATGGTTTTCATAATTTCTTCAACAATTTCATGACTATTTCGTGGATTATTATCAACCTAAAACATGATTTTAATTCCTTTATCATTTTAGTTTCCAGAAATCCATTTAATACTCCATTATTTCTTCCAAACATGAATAATCTTCTCTTTTTATACTATTCTAATATGGACAATATACAAACTTAAATTGCCATTATTAAACACTTGCCTTTACTGAAGGTCTGATCCTTTGGTGTAGTATATCTCAGTTGGTTGTCCCTTCTCCGGTCAAACTCCGGTGGTGGTTGGTGGTGGTGAACCTTGGTTCTTGTTCTTTTCCTTCCCATGTAGGCTTTTCCCTTCCCAAGCACCCTTACACTCTCTCTAGGAAGATGGCTTCTCTAATTTGTGAAGAGGAGATGAATAACCCCCATAAACTTAATCTACTAATACTTATAATAGGACAAAATCCGAAATCACTATTCATCCCCCTTAGAAAAATGACCAAAATGCCCTTTCAGGTTGTCTATTCATTTCCAAATGACCCGAGACTCAAAATTAACATCCAAATAGACTTTTCTGACTATTTCGAACCTTACGAACGCAACGACGCAGTCGAAATGACTATAAGGTCGATATAATATAAATTTCCTTTTTAATTTAATAAACTAGTCCCGACACGTTCCATACCGCGTCTAACTAAAAATATAAATTACCGAATTTATATCATACAGTCATATCAATGACATCACATTCATATATTACCTAAATATCTTTAAGTAATATACAGAATCATCCATTTTAATATCCACAGTCCGAATAAAACCCGAATGAATTAATTAATAATAAAATCCAATTAATCCATTAATTTAAAATATGACCCATTTTAAAAGTCATTTAAAATTACGGGGTATTACAATTTACTCATATGGAAAATTTTAAACATACAACACCCTTAATTTGGAAAGGAACCACACAATGTATGTCTTACAATCTTAACCAATGAGTTTAACCCTTTCAGTAATTTAATTACTAATCGGAGTTATTATCAAGTTCTCATGAAGCCTCCCTTCGGAACTATGCGTGAGAAAGGAGTTTAAATTTCTATTTTTTTATTGATACTCAGGCCGAAGGCTCCCAACAATGATATTGATATACTCGTATCCCCGTTAATTTAAGAACTTAAAGAGTTGTGGGATATAGGCATGATGACATTTGACTCTCATAAGGATGATGAGTTCACACTTAAAGCAATAGTGATATGGGTGATCCACGACCTTCCTGTGTAAGAACATAATTCTTATCATGTACTTTTGTTTTAATTGGCTTAATTTCGGACAAAATAAACTAAGTCTAGGCTAGTTTTATTTATGGAGTTTAATGAGTTTAATTGAGCCTACGACAAAGTTCAAGTCCAAGAATGTGCGATCTAAAGCATTGAAGAAGATTTCAAGTCAAGAGGTGTTGCATTTGTTTAAGATCACTCAGATATGAATACTTATAAGCATTGAGTAATTTTGTGTATTGATTAAATGCTGGGTGATTTAAATAATTGGGAATTAAATCTTTTTATGTTTTAAAAATATTTCTGAGTTGCAAAAAGTTTAAAGAAAATTCGAGGATTTATTTAAAAGGAAAAATATTATCTTTTATCACGGTCGCTCGAACGAGACTGGGAGTCGTTCAAATGAAATCCCTATGTTGCGCGGACGAGATCCCCATCTCACTCGAACGACCTGCTGTGCTGCTCAGTTATAAATAAAAAAAATTTATCTGCGAAAGTTTCATAAGGCAGAACAATTTCGAAAACATATTCCCATATAGTTTTTCATCATCCGGGGTTTATTTAAGATCGTATTACTCAATTCCAAAGTTAAGTGATCTTGAACGCGTTTACCGGAAGATAATTCATTCACTACACTGTGTTGCACTTTGTGAGGAGATCTCTACAACCGGAGAGCTGCGCGCTATTGTAGAGGGAGTTCTTATGAAGTAACTTGTGGATAAGCCGTCTTCTTCTCTATTGCTGACCACCTGGAGTTCCTGGGGGAGATTTCAGCCGAGACATCGAAACCGACACCTGCGAGTATTTCGTATGTCACCCTATTTCATTGTAATCCATGTAAGTAGTGTCTTACAAATTATAGTGAAATAAAAAGGTTTTGCCCTTCAGGGATTTTTCCTGAAATTATTTCTTTTATCGCATGCTTTATTCATGGAATGGATTTAATCACTTAGATGCATGTTTAGGGTTTAAGAAGTTAAAATTGGCTTTAACAAAAAATTGGAACAATGTTGTTTTTACCTAAATTACACAGTAAATGGCCGTTTCAAATTGGTATTAGAGCTTGTTGCACTATCTTATTGCGTTTGTGATCCCGTGTCTTTAGGTATGCCTTTCAGTGGTTTTGATGATTTTAGAATTCACTTGTTTGAATCATCTAATTGGAAATCTCACATGAAAACTGCTCTTAAAAAATTGGTTAATAAGGGTGATTGTGAAAAGTATCTTTGCTGCGAAGGTTTTGGTCACAGGATAGATGAGTGTCCCACTAAACTTAGGGAGAATTTTAATAAACTGATAAATTGTGTTTCTACCCTTAGTGATAGTGACCCAGAAGAAGAAAATGTTTTTGCTAGTAAGCGTGAACTTCCCACCTTTGTGGCTAGTCATGTAAGTGATAAAGACTTACCTTTGCACGATTCTTCCGCAGCCACAGAAGTTGATACACCTGTGAGTGAGGAGGAGGTGAGTGAGGATGAGAGCGAAGACGAGAGAGATTTACAAACTACTTTCAAAGAATTGTATGGAGAAATTTTAAAAGCCAAGAATGCAAACGTGAAACTTGGGGCTATGTTGAAAGAACGTGCCATAGAAATAAATAATTCCAATGCTTTAATTGAGGATCTTAGGGCACAAGAAAAGAAAATTCGAGAGAAGCTAGAATATGTCGAGGGTGAGAGGGATAGTCTTTGGGGGTTGATGGAGACTATGAAAAAGGAAATTCTGGAGTTTGAAAATTCTACGCGTTTACTTGAGTCAAGGATAGGTAAGCTTGAAGAAAAACTGAGAGATTCGAGTAAAGTTAAGTTTGATTTGGAGGATAGGTCT
Source organism: Sambucus nigra (assembly GCA_949130495.1). NCBI lineage: Eukaryota > Viridiplantae > Streptophyta > Magnoliopsida > Dipsacales > Adoxaceae > Sambucus > Sambucus nigra. Next base: position 191,953,691 of record OX422210.1, on the reverse strand, counting down.
GAAAAGTTAGACAAAATCTTAGGCACCGTCAAAATCAAAGATAATCGACGTGGTTTTGTCTTCGACAATCATGTCGCACCTGCTCCCAAAGCCAATACCATGCATACAAGAGAGCCACCTAGGAACTTTAGGAGAGAGCCACCTAAAAATGTGAGGTATAACCGACCTATAGGACACGCTCCTCACCGTATCTACAGTTGCACTCATTGTGGTAGGAGAGGTCATCTTAGACGGTTTTGCTGCGATCATAAGAACACTCCTAGAAAGTCTAAAGCCATTCCGATTCCCAATGATCTTACTCGTCGATTCACACCTACTTGGGTTAGGAAGTTGGATTTTGAAGCGTTAGGTATAAGGCTTGGTGATTCTCGCATCATTGCTCGTGGTTCTCCTCATCTTTCATCTTTCGATTGAGCTTGTTCGTTGGCTTGTCATACACTAGTATTGACATCGTGTGTTATATTTGGCTAGTGTTATGGCATGTTTCTATTTTTTTGTTATTTATTTGAGTCTTTTCGAAAAATATTAAAATATTTTTCTTTTTATAAAAACTTTTGAAAATATAAAAAGATTTTGTTTTTTATAAAAACTTTTGAAAATACAAAAAGATTTTTGGTTTTTGAGTCGTGAGGTTACATGGTTGATGTGGGATATTGGTGTGCTTGATTCCCTCCTTTCATTATTCATGTGCCTAGGACTTTTGGTCATTATTATTGATGCCTAGAATCATCTTAACCTTTGCACTATGGGGTTGTTTCGAAGTTGATATGCATTTTGATTTGACTTTGCTTATATGCCATCCTTGCACACATGCACGAGTTTATATGAATGTTTGACTTCTCTTACATATATGAGTTTGATGAGACGTTCTTATCTCAATTTTGTCATCTATGCATAAGTAAACTTAAGGAGGAGGTGTGCTTGTAAGAACCGTTTTCCGTGAGAATTGATATTTAAAAATATGATGAGTGATCACGAGAAAGGGTTGTGAGAGTATAAAATTGACTCGTCGTGAAAGCCACCGTTTTAAAGAGCCCAAAAGAAAATAAAGGCAATAAAAATTCAAATGCCAATAATTGGGGCCATTAGGACTTTCTCTAAGTTGAGATTGATAGATTTTTCTAAAGATCTTAATAAATTCATACATATGAGGGAGTTTGGTTGGAAATTAATTAAACGGGTTTGCATCACAAATCCTATGTTGAAACATCGCATCATGACGCTATTGTTTGTAGAATCGTCAAAAATCCGAACTTGTATGCACGTTGATTAAGTTTAGTTCATGAAACTCACTCTTATATTGTCTCAAATGGCTTTGATAAAGTTTGATGATTTCTCGCTATCAATTAGAACTCCTTGATCTATTCGGTATATTGAAATGATGACTCATTTGTTGTAGTTCACTTCTAATCAATCCACTTTCATAGTTGAGCACATTAGTACCATGTTAACATGTATTTCCCATTGGTCACTTTTTACACTATATTCCATTTTGCAGTCTGTTTCTGTCTTCCAAGTACTGTTTTCGGATAATTTTTTCACTGGGCAAATACTGAATGTTTTTGGGGTGTTTCTGGAATTTTAAATTTTCTCGTTTGAACGACATCAGTTATCGCGTGAAGCTGTTGTTCAAGCGACATCCTCAAATCGTTCAAGCGATTTATCCAAGTCGTTCGAGCGACATCTAACGAGATAAGGGTTTCTTTTAACATCAGTCGTTCTATCTTCTCGTTCCCTCAAATCGCATTTCATGTTCAAAAAACGGCGACAGTAGCAAACCTCCATTAATAGTGTTTGAAGCTTCATTTTTTTTCTGTGTGCTCTACCTCTCCTGTGCATCAAACCTCCCTTAATCTGTCTTTAAAGCTTTTGTTTCGTGTTATACTCTCTGTTATCATTCTAGATCTACATTTTTCTTTCTTCGTACGAAGATCAACCATTGCTGCTCCTACCGATGCTTAGTTGTATTTGTTTTATTGTATCTGAGACATTGTTATTCCTGATGTATTTATTTATTCTCAGATATGATGTACTCTTCTGGACCGTTGTATCACTATTGGTTTATTTTATATCATGGATGTACAGTTTCGTTTACAGTTTAGTGATTCTCTTATTATGCTTCAGATACTGCTCTTTTCTTATCCATTGATATACTAATAATGTTTCTCCAGCCATGTTGTTCACTCTCATATATTGATGCTAGACTTTGTGTGTTTGTCCCACCTTTAACTATTCCAGGCAAAAAGGGGGAAAGATATGTGATTTAGGGGGAGTATTTATTATAATATTATATTTGTTTATTCTTCCATACTTCTCTTAGGTATTTGTTTGTGTCTCGTGTGTGTAGGTATTATTTTCGAAGATTCAGATATTTAATGATACATCATATTCAGAGACAGATTCAGATGATTGCTGCCGTTTATTCAGTTTCACTATGTCCTGTACTTTTATGTTTCTGAGTTTTAAGATAGGACATGTATTTGTTTATGGCATATATCATCTCTGTTTAGTTTTGTCTCGGAATAGCTAAAGGGGGAGATTTGTAAGAACATAATTCTTATCATGCACTTTTGTTTTAATTGGCTTAATTCCGGACAAAATAAATTAAGTCTAGCCTAGTTTTATTTATGGAGTTTAATGAGTTTAATTGAGCCTACGACAAAGTTTAAGTCCAAGAATGTGCAATCTAAAGCGTTGAACAAGATTTCAAGTCAAGAGGTGTTGCATTTGTTTAAGATCACTAAGGTATGAATACTTATAAACATTTGAGTAATTTTGTATATTGATTAAATGCTGGGCGATTTAAATAAGTGGGAATTAAATTTTTTTATGTTTTAAAAATATTTTTGAGTTGCAAAAAGTTTAAAGAAAATTCGAGAATTTATTTAAAAGGAAAATATTATTTTTTTAATACAGTCGCTCGAACGAGACTGGGAGTCGTTCAAACAACATCCCTATGTCGCGCGAACGAGATCCCCATCTCGCTCTAACGACCTGCCGCCTCGATTTTCGTTTTTTCATTTTCTTGGATTCTGTGTTGCTCAGTTATAAATAAAAGAAACGTATCTACGAAAGTTTCATAAGGCAGAACAGTTTTGAAAACTTATTCCCATATAGTTTTTCATCATCCGGGGTTAATTCAAGATCGTATTACTCAATTTCAAAGTTAAGTGATCTTGAACGCGTTTACTGAAAGGTAATTCATTCACTACACTGTGTTGCACTTTGTGAGGAGAACTCTACAACCAGAGAGTTGTGTGCTATTGTAGAGGGAATTCTTATGAAGTAACTTGTGGAGAAGCCGTCTTCTTCTCCACTGCTGACCACCTGGAGTTCCTACGGGAGATTTCAGCCGAGACATCGAAATCGACACCTGCGGGTATTTTGTATGTCACCCTATTTAATTGTAATATGTGTAAGTTATGTCCTACAAATTATAGTGAAACAAAAAGGTTTTTCCCTTCGGGGATTTTTCCTGAAATTATTTCTTTTACCGCATGCTTTATTCATGGAATGGATTTACTCACTTAGATGCATGTTTAGGGTTTAAGAAGTTAAAATTGGTTTTAACAAAAAATTGGAACAAAGTTGTTTTTACCTAAAGTACACACTAAAGGGCCGTTTTATCCTGCTTATGGGAATTTGTCCGGTTACAATGTTCATGGTTATTATGGATGTCCCATACGTGGCGAGGAAATTGAAGCCAGTTGGTAATATCATAATGATAATATGAGTTATATGGGTCATCGTAGATTTCTACCGACCAGCCACCCTTTCAGGAATAACAAGTCTAACTATTTTCATGTCTATCATGAGTGTGGACGGAACCTGATCGACTTTCTAATAATGAGATTAAGGAGAAGGCGACGACTGCGACTACGAGGAATAGGTACATAGGTAAACACCCTCAGTTTGTAAACCTAAAACGAATAGATAGGGGGGATCCGAACGACCCTAGCAAAGCAAACCATGGTCCAAAGGATCAATATTTTATTAACTTATATAGTATTGGAAATATCATCTTGTAAGACATGTAATTGATTCCATGCATATAAAGAAGAATGTTTCCGAACATCTAGGAACATTTCTGGGTGGATCTCATTCAAAAGATGGAGAGTCGGTCCGCCGCGATCTACATGATATGAAAATAAAGAAGAAATTATGGTTAAAAAATGACCCTATAATATGAGGAGTTTCTATCTCCCCGACTGCGTTCACTTTGACTACTAGTGAGAAAATATCCTCTTAAACACGTTGTTTAACTTGAAGACTCCAATTAGTTATTGCGATAGTTTACGTAGGATAGTAAGCTATTAAACAAATTACTTAAAACAGTGCAAGTCTCACGATTAGAACATAATCATCCAGTTAATCCCTATGCTATTTGGGCATTGCTTCTCTAAAGATAAAGATCTCCGTCAGGCAATTATGAAATTCATTTTGTGTTTTGTCCTACTTTGTGCAAAAGTGGTAAACAAAGAGCACCTTAAATCTATGAAATCTACTTTAGCAGAGGTAGTTTGTGTATTAGAGTATACTTTATTCCGTCACTCTTCGATATCAGCATCCACCTGCTTGTGTATTTATGCAATGAGGCTCATTATGTGGTCCCGTTAGGTATCGCTTGATGTATCCTTTTGAGTTCTTGATGAAAACCATCAAATATTACATAAAGCATACACGGTATATTGGAGGGTCAATTGCTGAAGAATGCGTTATTGTAGAATCATCGATATACGCTCGGGAGCATATGCTAGAACAAGAGCTGAGGAAGTTTCTCGTGGAGAAAGAGTAATAGAGGAACCTGATGAGTTTGAGGATGAATTACCTTTTGGGAACATTAAAGAGGTGAAACTCATAAATCTAAAATACGAGCAAGCATCTCGTTATGTATTTGAATTGAAAGATAAAGTTGAAGATTAGAGAGAGTAAGTATCTACTAAATTATTCTTGTTTGGTTATATGCATTTTATACATTATGATATAAACTTTACAATTTACCTGTAGGAAGTACAAGAAAGAAATTTTCCAAAATCAAAGGAGAAATTATACGACAAATGATTTTAGGGCATGTCCAGGTCAAGAAGTACCACTGGCTCATGAAGAGATGGAGATTGTCGGCCGCAGCATGACCGACCCCCATACGGTCGAAACTGTGGTCAGGGGGAGGTCAACTGTCGACGTTGTGCAGCAATTGGGGAACCCTCAGTCCACCCTTTGGATGTGGCTATGGATAACCTCGGTCGGGCGGATATTGCTAAGCCCTGGAATGACTCTATTCAAAGGATGGAAGAGAAGATAGGGGATCTCATAAAAAGTCGAGACTCATTATAGAGGGCGTACTTAGAGGGTTCACCATTTGTGGCAAGGATTGTCAACTTTCTAACCCCTACCAAATTTAAACCTCCAGTGGTGTCTCCCAAGTATGATGGAAGTACCAACCCAGTCTATCATATTGAAATGTATCAGTCAACAACATAAATCTATTCAATCTCTGATGAGATGAGGTGCCGAGCTTTCTCAAGCACTCTAACTGGGGCTGCACATATCTGGTTCACTTTTCTTCCTAAAAATTCAATTGAGAGTTTTAAAGGTTTGGCCAAGCGGTTCATTCACAACTTTTGTTTTGGGGTAAGGCCTCAGAAGAAGATGACCCATCTGCTTTATGTCAAGCAGGAGAAGAATGAAAGCCCCAGAGACTACATTGCGAGGTTCAATAAGGAAAAGTTAGAGGTAGAAGATTATAAAGAGAGTATAACCATAAAATCTCTCATTGGGGGTCTGCACAAGGGAAAGCTCTTATGGAAACTAGTCGAGGATCCTCCCAAGCCAATGACCGAACTGTTGGCAACTAATGGAATGTTAATGAATGCAGAGGAAGCAATGGCAGGGAAATATGAGGATGAAAATGGAAGTAGTAGTGGGATGTTCGAGAAAAAAATGATTGGAAGAAGAGGGCTGCAGACGATAAGTATGCAGGCTATACTCCTCTAACTGTGAGCTGGGAACATATCCTCAACGAAATAAAGAACAATGGGTCTCTGAAATGGATGGGAGAAGCTGAAGGCTCCTCTACATAAAAGAAATAAGAATTTATGGTGCGAGTTCCACGAAGATCACAGTCATCTAATTGACAACTATTTCTCCCTGAAGTACGAGATTGAAAAAATACTGAAGTCTAGAAAGTTGAGAAAGTATGTAGATACAAGAGCTTCAAAAAATGGTCGATCCGACCCCAGAAAGAAAAGAAATGATAAATACCGGGTAGACACCCCTGCCAGGAAAGATGATGCCTCAGATGACGACGGTGATGACCCTGACCTCCCACCAAATGCTGACAATGTCCGAGTAAAGAGAGTAAACATGATCTCTTTTGGTGTGAGAACTATCTTCGAGGGTATAGCAAGGAATGACTCAGAGATATCTGATCGCAAAGCTCATTTGGCAGAGGAAAAAGCAGTGACCAAAGCCGAGGTTATGAACTTGGCTTCGACAGGGGTCAAGCTTGAGAAGAGAAAGAAGGCAGACATATACACACTCATAGTCGGCTTCTCATGACTTGATTTCAATGGTATCTTAGCCCCTTACGATGACCCTCTAGTCATCACCACAAGGGTGTATGTATGTTAAGTTTAGAGGATTCTTAATGTTAGGGGGAGTTCTGCAGACGTTATATTTTGGCCCTATTTCAAGAGCTTGGGTCTCAGCCAAGCTAGGCTTATCCCTTATTATCACCCCTTGATTGACTTCAGCAGGGAGAAGGTCCACCCATTGGGAATGTATAAAATGGATGTGAGAATGGGAGACGAATGACCTAAGAGGTTGACCAAAAAAATCAATTTATTTATGATGGATAAAAATATCTTCTCAGCCTACAACCTCATTATGGGACGAGTGGCCCTCAAGGAATTTGAGGCCGTGCGTTCAACGGTTCACCAGATGCTATTCCTGACTCCCTACGAAGTAGGGGAAGTGAAAGGTGACCAAACATCGGCACATGAATGATACTTCAACTCTGAAGAAGAGAGAGAGGCTCATAAGAAGGCAACAACCACTTACAACATTGACACCCTTGACCCTGGGGACGAAACAATGCTAAAAAAGGGAGAGGCTGTAGAGGAGATAGAATCTATCATCTTTAATGAGGATGAGCCAGAAAAAACCATCTAAATTGGCAAATCCTTAAAGCCTGAGATCAAGGAGGATCTAGTAAAGTTATTAAGGAAGAGACATAGTATCTTTGTCTAGAGCCATGCAGACATGCCAGGTATTGATCCTGAAATTATGTGTCATAAACTCAACGTTATAGAGGATGTCAATCCTATTAAACAGGGAAGAAGGATATACTCAAGAGAGAAGTACGTGGTCATCAGAGACGATGTTTGAAAGCTTGAAGAGGCCAAGTTTATTAGAGAAGTTATATACCCTGAGTGGCTGTCTAATGCTCTTATTGTTCCTAAATCCAATGGGAAGCGAAGGTTGCGTGTAGACTTCATCGATTTAAATAAGTCTTACCTAAAGGACAATTTTCCCCTACCTCGTATAGATCAGATGGTGGTTGCCACAACAGGACGTAAGCTCATGACCTTTATAGATGCATATTTTGGGTATAATCAGATCTTCATAGACTCGACTGACTCAGAGAAGACAACCTTCATTACAGACAAGGGGACCTATTGCTACAAGGTCATTCCCTTCGTCCTGAATAACACACAAGCTATATACCAATGTCTTGTAAATAAGATGTTCAAGGATCAGATAGGTAAATCTATGGAGGTTTATGTAGATGCCATGCTGACGAAGAGTCTGAAGGCTGACACTCATGTGGCCGACCTTGAAAGAACTTTTAATACCATGGACAAATACGGAATGGAGCTCAACCTGGCCAAATGTGTCTTTGGGTTCAGAGTTGGAAAGTTTTTGGGCTTTATCGTCAACTATTAAAGGCATTCATAGGCTAATTGGATGACTAGCTGCACTTAACAGGTTCGACTCTAAAGCTACAGATAAATGTCTTCCATTTTTCAAAATTTTTAGAATAGCCTTCGAATGGAATGAGGAATGCGACATAGCTTTTAAAGAGCTGAAGTCTTACCTCGGATACCCTCTACTACTATCTCAACCAATTTAGGGTGAGAAGCTGTATGTATATTTAGCTGTCTCAGAGTCAGCCATCAGTGCTACAATAGTAAGAGAAGAAGATGTAGTTCAGAGACCAGTGTACTTCAATAACAAGGCACTTCAAGGGTCTGAACAAAAGTACCCTCGAATGGAAAAGTTAGCCTATGCTTTGATACATGCTTCTAGGAAGATGAATCCATTCTTCCAATCTCACTCCATGATCATCCTCACGGATTCCTCACTCAGGCAGTATTCCATAAGTCTGAGAAGTCAGGAAGGCTAATGACCTGGGCAATTGAGTTGGGGGAATACGACATTGTTTATCAACCCAGGGTTTCCATCAAGGGATAAGCACTCGCAGATTTTATGGCTGAGCTTTCTTGGGATGAGGTCGAGGTTGAGAAGAATTATGAGGCTGCAGATGAGCCAGTGGAGAGAAACGTCGGTCGAATTTTGGATAAGGCCGAGACAAGTGATATCAGATAAAGAAGAATTGAGAATGAAGAATAAAGATACCTCTTCAATAAGGGGACCCTCTCAGAGGGTAACTTCTCTTAAAATGAAACAATTTGTAACCTCTTTGTTGATGGGTCATCCTGTGAAAGTGAAAGTGGAGCAGGGCTAATAGTATCGGCACCAGATGGTATAGATATTGAGTATGCGCTAAGGTTAAACTTTAAAGATTACCAGAATGAGTCAGAGTACGTGTCATTAATAACAGGTCTCTCTTTAGAAAAATCCCTCAGTGTCGGCCAGCTCCTAGTTCACAATGACTCAAGGTTAGTCGTGAACCAAATCTTGGGGTTATATGAAGCTAAATATGAAAAGATGGACAGATACATGAAGAGGGTGAGATCGATGCTAAAAATATTGAAGGAAGTAAAAATGAAGAGGATACCTCGTCTAGACAATAGCCGAGCCGATGAACTCGCGAGGTTGGCCTCAATAAAAAGAATAGACATAAGTAGAACAGTATCAGTTGAGATTCTGCTCAGGTCAACCATTGAAGAGGAAGAGGTTACTAAACCTTGCCTAAATTTGAGTATGGGAGCCTCATGGATGGAACCTCTTATCAGATACATCAGAGAGGGAGAGCTGCCAGAGTCAAAGTTAGAAAGGAGAAAGATGAGGTTCAGAGCCGCTAAATTCTCTATTGTGGGAGATGGCCTGTACAAGAAGGGATTCCTACTTCCTCTTCTCAGATGCGTTGGACCTTCATAGGTTCTATACATTTTACAAGATGTGCATGAGGGATCTTATTCAAGCCACATTGGAGTAAGGTCGTTGGCTAAAAGGATAATCACTAAGGGGTACTGGTGGACGACCTTGGCTAAAGATGCATCAACGTATGTAAAGAAATGTGATAAGTGCCAAAGGTTCTCCACCATCCCCCATCAGCCTCACCAACCTCTGACTTCTATCAGCTCCCCTTGGCCATTCGCAGTATGGGTCATTGATTTGGTAGGACCCTTGCCAAGAGCTGTAAACAACTATCGGTACTTAATTGTGGTAATTTATTATTTCTTCAAATGGGTAGAAGCCGAGCCAATGATCACAATCACTGAGAATAAGACCTTCCATTTCATCTGGAAGAACATCATATGAAGGTATGGCCTTCCAAACACCCCCATCTAAGATAGTGGAACCCAATTCAAGAATGTTTCCTTAAATAAGTATTGTGATAGACTAGGCATCAGACAATTCTTCTCTTCCCCTGGTCGACCTTAGGAAAATGGTCAGACCGAGGTCACAAATCAAACAATCCTTGATGGGATAAAAAAAAGTTGGAAGATGCCAAAGGAAGATGCATTGAAGAGGTATATGCTGTGCTTTGGGCTTATAGTACGACAATGAGGACACCCACATGAGAAACTCTATTTATATTAGACCATGTCTCAGAAGTTGTCATCCCAATAGAGATAGGGCTTCCAACTCATAGAGTTCAGACATATGACCCTCAGGGAAATGGGGAAGAGAGAAGACTTGATCTTGATTTGATTGAGGAAATAAAAGAGGATACAGAGATAAGACATGCAACTTATCAACAGAGAACTGCGAGATTCTATAATCAGAGGGTAAAGTCAAGGACGATAGCTGTAGGAGACTTAGTCCTCAAGAATACGTGGTAAAAAACCAATAATCTCCATCCCAACTGTCACGGTCCTTATAGGGTCATTGATGAGGTCGTACCAGGTACCTATCGGCTAAAAAATCTTGAAGGAGAACCTTTCTCCAACCCTTGGAATGCCGATCACTTAAAGAAATATTACTTATGATGTTGCAATTGTTCTTATCATTTTGTGATATATGTATCGATTTATACAGAGGATGTTAATGAAAAGATAACAATATTGTGCTGAAACTTTTGTTACATTGTATGTGTGTTAAACATCCTTAATTTGGTGAAATATGAGGTGAAACGTCATTAATTTGGTGACCTTAGACCTTTAACATCATTTAGTTGGTGAAAATACGAGGTGAAACGTCATTAACTTGATGACCTCAGGCCTTTAAACATCATTAATTTGGTGAATTATGAGGTGAAACATCATTAACTTGGTGACCATGGACCTTTAAACATCATTAATTTGGTGAATTATGAGGTAAAGCATCATTAACTTGGTGACCTCAGACCTTTAAACATCATTAATTTGGTTAATTATGAGGTGAAACATCATTAACTTGGTGACGCCAGACCTTTAACATCATTTAGTTGGTAACCTCAGACCTTTAACATCATTTAGTTGTTGAAAATATGAGGTGAAACGTCATTAACTTGGTGACCTCAGACCTTTAAATATTATTAATTTGGTGAATTATGAGGTGAAACATCATTAACTTGGTGACCTCAGACCTTTAAACCATTAATTTGGTTAACTATAAGGTGAAATATAATTAACTTGGTGACCTCAGACCTTTAAACATCATTAATGTGGTAAATAATGAGGTGAAATATCATTATCTTGGTGACCTCATACCTTTAAACATCATTTGTTTGGTGAATTATATGTCTGTTGTTGCTTACTTTTATTCCTATTATTCAATCTGGTGGATAAATGAAACATCGTAGACATGAAACAATAAGGCAACAAGTAAAGTAAAGCAACACAAGTGAAGGAAATGGAATTGCATTCATTTGAACCAAAAAGTATTACATCATTCCGAGAGAAGAGATCACAGTTCATTAAATAAAGGTTGCATAAAAATCTTCACAAAAAGTTCAGGCATGCAGAAGAGACGCTCAGAGTTCAGCTTTACCCTCAACTTTAGCCGACCCACCAGCAGCAGGGTTGTTTGGCTCTGGGACTTGATTGGTAACTTCAACCTCGTCATCTTGATGCCCACCATCCTTGATCTCAGTCACATCAAGCTGGATCGTCTCGATTGGGCTACCCTTTTCAACCTCCTGCAGGGCCTTAGCAAGCTGAGTATTTCCAAAGCTAAGGCTAATAAAGTCCTCGACCGACAGGTTGCCAGAAATTTCTTTCTTCATGGAATCCCATCAGCTCGTTGCCTTGATTCCCCTCTCTAGATACTCAAGGATAAAGCTAACAAACTCATCAGAGGTTTGATACTCCTTGATGATCGTCTCTGAAGTATCTTCCATAGCAGCCTTAACAGCAGCATCAACCTTAGACTAAAGGCTATCATCCTTTGCCTTAAGATCATTGGCATGATCAGTTTTCATTCGATAGATCTCGTCACCCTTGGCCTTCAGACTTTTCTTCAAATCATCAATCTTTTTTTTCAGATCCTCCTCAAGCTTCTCATTATCCCTTCCTTTCGGGATCAGAGGCAACCTCTTCAATATATAGTCAGACAGACGATAAAGAGAGAGAGAGTACTCTGTAAAAAAAGATTCAGACACATTAGTAACAATGAATAGCTAAGATCATAGGTAGTACAAGTGGCAAATAAATACTTGAACCATCCTATGGACTGCAAACTCAGCCAATAAAGGGACATCCATTGAGTGTAGAAAATGTTTATCATCCTCGATCATTGTGTGGCCGAGGGAATTAGAAGCTCGGACACTATTTACATTGAGGCTATCACCAATCTTCAGCTGAGAAAGTCGAGTAGCTAAAGCATCGTCTGAGGAAATGTGGATACCATGCTCAGTATTTTGAGCTTTTCTAGGCCTCGTGCGGGAAGGGTTTGCAGGTGCCTTCCTCTTCTTTGTAGTGCCTGCAGCGGACTTCCCTTTCTTTGTTTAGGCAGGGGGAGGTACATTCTTGCCACCACGCTTCTGTAATAGATTTGTAATGGTTGGCGCAAACATGTTCTAGAGATCGTCTGAAACTCCTTCTGGTATATCTGCAAAAATAAAACATCGGAGTTAGAAGATTGGATACATGAAAGGTATGAGACTTAACTTGTCATAAAAAAGTTTTATTCTAGAGCACTTACGAAGCTCAGCCAATGGGCCACCTCCAAGACCCATGTGAGATAAATAGTAATGGGTCATCAAATGCTCGTATTTGACAAGATATCCATCTTCACCCTGACTACGAAGGTCCTCTACACTCTTACGATTATCATGGCTCAGTTCAGGGTCAGTTTTGGCCGAGAAAGAGACCTTGGCCCACCTCAGGGGAGTCCTTGGAACAGATGTTCCACAAGCCTCATCAGGGCCAAACTCCCAAGACCTTAAGGCAAATAAGAACCGAGGCTTCCAGTTGTGGTAGAGGTTTGGGTCACCAAAAATATCTTCTTCTCAGACTTTCTGGATATAAAGTGGTAGTAGCCATGATGATTTTTAGCGGACGGGGGTATGTAACAAGCTAAGAATACCCTAACTGGAAGGTCAGTACGATGAACCACCTTCCAAAGAACGATAACCCCAACCAAGACCCTCCAGGTATTGGTAGAAAGCTGAGAAGGAGCGAGGTTGATATAAGAAAGGACAGTTGGGATAATGGGGTGAATTGGAAGACAAAAACTGAGTTTAAAGATTTTCTCGTAGACATAAAGCTCTTCCTCACAACCGTCGATGACCCTCTTGTCCTTTAGAGGTCTCCTCAGTTTTACCGAAGAGGGAATATCATATAGATATCAGAAGAGGAGAAGGTCATATTCAGTAACGGAGCTCTCGAGTCAATCAACTTTGGAGGTGTCAAGTTCACCCCCTTCATCATCATCATCATTATCATCAACAGTCTGAGCCTGAGCCTCAGAGGGGGCACCAAGAAAAGCCGTTACTAGAACGACCTTAATTGAACCATGAAAGGCTACAATCGGTTCTAAAAGCTCCACAAATGAAGACCTACAAGAGGTGCTAGCCTCTCGGCTTGATAAGGAACAACCAGAAACCTCTGTTTCCTCAGAAGCTACACTTCCCTTGGAAGAGCAATCCATAGCCTCTTGGAAAGAGTCTACGGACTCAGCAGCCTTTGAGGTGGACATAGGGTCTAAAGAAGTTAACTCACACAATGTCTCAGGAACCTCGGGAGCTTCAGCAAGTTTAGCAAACTCAGGGTATATGACCTTCATGGGTGGAGGAAAGATTGGTCTGAGGGAAAAGTCCTCAGCCCTATGAGCCTCCTCCTAGGCTAACTCTATCTGCCTAATATTTTTAAAGTTCTTCTCATGCAGAGATGGGAACTCTTTAATAAGTTTATACAAAGGTCTGAGCATATGGGAGACGATACTACACTTATGAGAAAAACTCAAGATGAAAATAGGTACACAAATTATATTACTTACACTAAAGATCAAAGGTTGGAAACTAAAAGGTTTCAAAGAAGAACACTAAGAATACCCTAAGTTAGGTCACCGGAGAAGATTACCTAAAGGTCATCGAAAAGCCTAAAAGAGGGAGGTTTATGGCTAAAACAACCTTGGAATAGCCTAGTATGGCCCTAGTACTATCTAACCACTGTAATCCTAACCATATAACCACTTGACAGTGGTGGAAACCCTCACCGGAAAAGGAAAAAGTCATCGAAAAACCAAAAATGCAAATTAATAACCATAAATGAAAAGATTGAAGATGAAGAACAATACCTGATGCATTTTTAGGGAAGGAAGAAGAAGTTAGAAGCAAAACCTTGAGTTGCAATGAAGTATGGAGGTTTTGAAGAAGAAAGTTACAGAAAAGCTATAGGCGGGAAAGCTAGGGAAGAAGAAAGAGAATAAAAAGACAAAAATGGTTTAAATATCCTTATAATGACGAGGCACGAATATCGAGGAACTCATCATTGCCCTAAAAAGTCTAAAAGGCGCCGTGAGAACTGCCATGCCTTGGGGGAAATGCTATCCACTTCAGTGAATGACATGTATCCAAGGCACCACTCCAAGCCTCAAGATATCACAATGTCTCTTCATTAGCCTAACTCTTATACCCCTCAGTCACCCACTCACATAGGAGACTAAGGGCTAGGGGTGATTGATATTCCCAAAGTGTTCCCTCATATTTGGAGTCACCAACCTCGACCGAACTTTTAGCCAAGACATCAGGAAGCTCACAACAGCTACAAAAAGGTCATCTTATGCAAGGTCGGCTCCTCATTGACCAACCTCGATCGTCCAGCAGCTTATGAGATGAAGCAATAGCCACCATCATACTCTGCTCAAGCCGACCTTGGATCCTACCTCGTACCCCCTCGCCTAGTCATTCAGGCCGATGTTATACTTATGGTTGGTAGGACAAAGTAATTATCGAACCTCTTTAACCTCGTACTCATCCAGGCCGAGGTTACGATAGGTGATGTCATAAGTCCGAGCACATGCAAGCACATGGAAGACTTGGAGCATGTGATAAGTCAGTTATAACCGAATCATTCTCCTCACATGAGGGAATATTTGGTCATCATTCCTTACATGTGGCACAGTCAAGTGTCCATCTATGATTAGTGTATTCAACTCACACATTCTCATTGCATGCTTGGGGGGTACACTACACCCCCCAAGAACTATAAATACATGTCTTCTCCTACCTTGCAAAAGGATCCATAATTGTAACCCTAACAGGAGCCCTGGAAAAATATACAGTAGAGAGAGAAAGTGAGAGATTGTATCATAGGCCAATAGTTCCCTCATTCTAGTGAAACTTACTTACACACTCACAGTGGACGTATGCCAAATTGGCTAAACCACTTATATACCACTCTTTGTCCTCTTCACCTCACCTTCTTCAACTAGATATTTTCTCTTGTGCTGCCATTATTATTGCTAGCTTGAGCTTATCAACACCTCATCTGGTGGTGCTGTTAACAGCTTCATTAGGTATCAAAAGAGGTAATTTTCACCTATCATGTGTGCGGTTATTTATTCAGGTGTGGAAAAAACATGCCCTAATACAAATTCATTAATAAATGCAGCCTCCTAAAAGAGGTGATGTCTTTTCAAGGCTTGCACGCCTAGCAAAAGGTTCTAATTTTTGTATGAAAGAGTATAATAAATTCCACACCAATGGCTTTTATTTAGTTTCATATCCATATGAGGAAAAGATTTTGACGCAAAATAGTGGAATTTCAAATTCTTCCTTGAATATCTGTGTTGCTAACAAAAACGATAAAAATCCAAAAGATACAGTGTTAACCTATTATGGGATAATCCAAAAAATCCTAGAACTCTATTACTTAGATTTCACAGAAATCATATTTTATTGTGATTGGGTGAAGGTGGAAAATACTACAAATGCTTGCAAAGTTAAACCTGACTCCAAACTTATTATGGTAGATTTATCAAAGATTAAGAGTAAAGATCGCATAGTCGATGAGCCTTTTATTTATGTCTTTTAGAATGTAAAGAAGGTAATATACTCGAAGTGCATAAATGATGGTAATTCGTTTATTATTGTTCATACACAAAGTGTATGACTACTCAAGAAGATGCATGAAAGGATCTAAAAGAGTTCCAGCTAGCTCTTGATGACAACTCTAATTTGAAGGATCTTTTAGTTGATTTAGAAAAAGATGAGTATCAAAATATTATTTTATCCCTATCAATCTTATTTGTATCCTATTATTATATTGACACTATATTAGCACTTTACTTTGATTTATGAATGTTTAGTTTGATGTATGAATTTTTTGTTTGATTGGCGAATGCTTAATTTGATTTATTAATGTTTAATTTGATGTATGAATGTTAAGTTTAATTTACGAATGTTTAATTGGATTTACGAATGTTTGGTTTGATTTATGAATTGTTAATTTGAATTATGAATATTAACTTGAATTATGAATGTTTTGGGGAATGAACACCTTGAACGAGATGCTTTACTTGATAATAAAATCTTGTGAGTTTGTGATTGGACCAAATTGACCCATCTCAATTTCCACGTGTTCTTGTACATGCACATTTACTAATTAGTTTCATTGATATAATCTTCATAAAAATAAAGGAAAATTAATATCCCACATGGGACAAAAATCAACATTAATAATATCCTCAAAATTTGAAAACTCTTAGTGACGGGGTTTTCCTGTTATGAAACTTATCCTTGATAAAACTCAAGGATATTAGTGGATAGGAAATTTCAATTTTCAGAACAGAACAACCTCATCACCAACTTCCAGATTCCAAATTTTGAGGATATCATTAATGTTGATTTTCATCCCATGTGGGACATTAATTTTCCTTCATTTTATGAAGATTTTATCAATGAAACTAATCAACAAATATACATGTACAAGAATACACGGGGGGTTCCAAGATCAATTTGGTCGAAGACAATAATTAATGACTTTCTTGGATCACATGAACTAGGTATTCTTTACTTTACTAACATTTTTATATACACGCTATGCATAATCTTTTGAATATTTTATTCCTATATAAGCACACTTAGGCTTGAACACCTCGCACGTGACCAACATAACTCATAGAAACTCAATGCATAGTCATGGGACTCCGGGTTTGAGAATAGGACCGAAATTGCATGCTTAAGCTTAAAAACTTACCTTTAGTGGGCAAAAACTTAGAACAACCCGCAAATGGCTCCGCAAGGGGAACGAACATCTCACGTGTGACCAATGTAAATTTTCACAACTGATCGCATAGTCACGGGACTGTCGATTTGAGAATAGGACCGACATTTGCAAATAGGCGCACTTAGGCTTGAAAACGTGCTGCTAGTGGAAAAAAATCTCAAACAGCATACAAACGGTCCCCTAAGGGGCACCAACACCTCGTACGTGACCAACGTAACTCGTAGTACCTGACCATATAGTCGCGAGAGTCTCGGTTTTAGAATAGAACCAAAATTTGCAAATACGCATACTTAGTCTTGAAAACGTGCCGCTAGTGGGCAGAAATCCCAAACAACCCCCAAACGACCCTGAAAGGGGAACAAACACCTTGCACGTGATCAATGTAACTTGTGGAAACTGACCGCGTAGTTGCGGGACTCCAGGTTTGAAAATAGGACCGAAATTTTCAAATAGGCATACTTAAGTTTGAAAACGTGCCGCTAGTGGGCAAAAACTCAGAACAATCACCAAATGGCCCCTTAAGGGGCATAAACACCTCGCACGTGACCAACACAACATGTAGCAACTAACAACGTAGTTGCAGGACTCTCGGTTTGAGAATATGACCCAAAATTATAAATAGGAACACTTAGGCTTGAAAACGTGTCGCTAGTAGGAGAAAACCTTGAACAACCCCCGAATAGTCCTTCAAGGGGCAAGAACACCTCACACGTGACCAATGTAACTAATAGCAACTCACCGCGTAGTCGTGGGAGTCTCGGTTTGAGAATATGATCAAAATTTTCAAATAGTCACACTTAGGCTTAAAAAAGTATGGCTAGTGGTCGAATATCCCCAACACCCTCCAAACGGTCCCACAAAGGGCACGGACACCTCGAATGTGACCAATGTAAATCGTAGCAACTATTCGCATAGTTGCTGGACACTCGATTTGAGAATAGGGCCAAAATTTGAAAATAGACACACACAAGGTTGAAAACGTGTCGCTCATGGGCAAAAAACCTGAATAGTCCATAAACATCCCCGCAAGGGGTACGAACACCTCACACATGACAAGCATAACTTGTACCAACTGATCACGTAATCGCGGGACTCTCGATTTGAGAATATGACCAAAATGTTCAAATAGGCACACTTATGATTGAAAACATGTCGTTAGTGGGCGAAAACCTCGAATAACCTCAAAACGGCCCCATAAGGGGCACAAATACCTCGTACGTGACCAACTTAACTCATAACAATTGATCGCGTAATTACGGGAATCCTGGTTTGAGAATAGGACCAAAATTTACAAATATGCATACTTAGGCATGAAAACATGCCACTAGTGGTCAAAAATCCCGAACAACCACCAAAAATGTCCCTCGAAGGGCACAAACACATCACATTGACGAACGTAACTCATAGAAACTGACCGCGTAGTCGTGGGACTCACGATTTGAGAATAGGGCCAGAATTTCCTAATAGGCACACTTAGGCTTGAAAACGTGCCGCTAGTGGACGAAAACCCCGAACAGCCCCCAAACGGCATAGCAAGGGGCACAAACACCTTGCATGTGACCAACGTAAATTGTAGTAACTGATCGCGTAGTCAGTGGACTCTCAGTTTGAGAACAAACATCATGCATATATATTTTTTCAAATAAATATGGTCATAGGTTTAATTTGTGACCATATTTAATATTTTTTTGGCAATAAATATTTGGTCACGGATTGGGGCAGTGACAATAATGAACCATGTATAGAAGATTGGTAATGGTTTAGGTCCGTGACCACATTTAACAGTGTGTAGAAGATGGGTCGCGGCTTAGATCTGTGACCAAAGTTTCAAACTTGGTCATGAATTGGGTCCTTGACTAACTTATTGCGGCCCTTATCTCCAACTAGCTTACCCTATAAAAATAGTCCCTATTTCAATTCTCCTTAATTAAAATTGTTTATTGTTGAAGGGACAATATAGAAAAATGACTTGTTAACATTTTTATTATATCTATAGGAGACACAACAAATTTGTTATAAAATTAGTCCCTAAAATTATTCAATACAAAAAATTCCATTTTACCATTTTAAAATACTATTGTTTTAGTATCTTCTTCAATTTTTTATACCCATAGTCTCCTCCACAATAAAAATCAACATTTTTTAAATAATAATAATCCTCATTTTATTTGTCCTTAATTCAAGTTTTTACTTTAAATTTTTTTTTTCTTTCTTTAATAGCCCCTATTTTTTTTTTCCGCTTACAATGAGATGTTTTATTTAAAAAAATATTAATAAATCAGTGTTCATTTTAAACATTGGATTAAAAATATTACCGAACCTCCTATCATTAAAACGTTCGCCACCACTACTCTCAGCAAAGTGCAAAATTAATTTGCAACTTTAAATTATTGTATTTTCTATTTTATTTTTGATGTTGTACCATGAAACCACTGTTTGTTTCCTTATTATCCTCGGCCCGCCACAAGATTATAAAATTATAATTGGAATTTTTTCAGTGCAAAATTAAATTCCCAGTGTTAATACAAAAAACTTATTTCACAATGTAATACTAAAAAATTGAATATTCAGCGTAATTTTATTTTACATGGAAAAGAAAACTGAAGGATATAAACATTAAAAACGGATGACCAAATAAAAAAGAATGATAGTGCAAATTTAAATTTGCATTTTGACCGATGAGCACCGATGGTTGTACTCGAGGAGCACTAATGGTTGTAGACCGAAAGTACAATGACATTCACTGCTTAATGTTTGAAAAATCTATAGCATTATTATATTTCCTTAATAAAATAGTCATTTTAAGCAAAATAAAAAGTAGTAACTAGATTTGTAAGAAAAATAACTTATAAAAGCATTATTTTTATATAAAAAAATATTTTTTATTAAGGATAAAAGAAATGGGAACCATTTTTATAAAATAAAAGTTGATTGTCATAAAGCCGGAATATAAGTTTAAACTTAAGTAATATTTTTATTAAGGACAAAAAAATTAGGGACCATTTTTGTAAAAGAAGAATTGATTGTGCTAAAATCATAACAGGGACCATTTTTATAAAAGAAGAACCAATTGTCCTAAAATCATAATAGGGACTCTTTTAATTAAAAAAAAAATTAACTGTCCTAAAATCATAATATGAACCATTTCTATTTAAATGAATTCAACTTTATAAAAAGTCCAGATTATATTTTTACAAATATAAAGATGAGTGTCATATATTGATAACCAATATTATTTTAAGTTCAAAAAATACAAAATCTATGTTGGCACATTACTTGATCTGTCAAATTATTCAATTTAATTAATCTTTGTAGAATTGGGATTACTCTTAAAAGTATGTTCAATTTTGCTAACTTCGCGTCATATGTTAAGATATGCCCATCTTACTATGATTAACACATTTATACAAATTGATGCGAGTCCCAAACTTATTCACAATGCATCCCAAAAATGATGAGCCATAACAATACGTGTTATGCTCTGTTTTGAAGGAATCACGAAGCACAGTATTCTATTGTTATACAACATCATTTTGGGATGATTTTGGTAGCGATTCCTATTAAAATTGAATATTAACACATTAATCTCAAAGCATTGGAGTACCTTCACACAAGATCTTATGTACCTCATTAGTCGCAGCAATTTGAGCGTCAAAAATTTGTAGAAAAAACATTCACTTTTCAAATTTGTTTTCCTAAAAATGAATAAAATATAAGACATGCACTTCTTTTTAAGTGACTGGTTCAAGATGTGTAATTCTATAATATATTTTTCAAACTTTTCAATATGAAATGACTAAATTAAAAGGAAACAATATAATTATGAAATAAAACGACAATAATTCTTTATGTATAACACTAGAATCGCAAGTTGATGTTAACCGCACCCTCCTATTCATCCCCACATGTTGCTTAGGAGATGAATTGAGTGATTAAACATAATGTAGCCATGTGTAAGGTTGGTTTGAATTTGCTTTAACAATGCAGTTTAAGTAGAATAACTCATGAAAGAATAATTCGCAACCCGACAGTTTGAAGTGTTACATGTAAAAATAATGCTATGAGTTTAAAAATTATCTCCAAATCATCCCAGCATTGCCATCAGGGGTGGACGCACGTTGGGATGAACTGGGGTGGACGCACGTTGGGATGAACTGGGCCGGCCGCTCCAGTTCAGATTTGAAAAAAAATTAGGGTTTCTCCTCTGCTCCACCGTTCTGCTCCACCGCTCCGATGTGCTTTGCTCCGGTAAGCAATTTTCATATCTTTCCCGTTTTCATTTGTTTCACGAAGTATGATGCAAAGACTGATTTACTGTAGATTTGTTTCAGTCTGATTTGTTGTAGATTTCAAGTAGATCTGCTGTGCTTTGCTGTAGATTTGTTGTGCTTTGCTCCGATAAGCTCCTGTAGATTTTCTTGATTGAATGTTGTAGATTTGCTGATTTAAACAAATTTTCTCATATTAAAAAAGTTAATTTTTTTTTTGTACAAAACTTTAATTTGTAGAAATTAATTAGGTATTGTTAATAATGATTGATAGTAGCTGTATGGGCATTATAAAACTATAATTTGTATAAAATTCAAAATAATTAAAAAAAAAAATCGTCTCGGGAGCTCCCGCCCCCGAACCCCCAGTACCACTTGAAACTTTCGTCTCAGTTAATCTAAAATCATGAATCCGCCACTGATTGCCATATATGTATAATGCAACTTAATAAAAATAGAGTATAATATTTTATTGTTATTGTAACTCATTTGGTGATAGATTTGGGTGATTTATTTAGTAATCATAACATTAATCTAGGCGTAAATATGTTATGACCCTTTTTCACATCTAATACCACTTGCACCCACAATTTGAATAACTTGTTAACGCGGCACTTCAAACAATGCGTATACGCTTGACATGAATGTCCAAAAGGAAAAGTTCCCATTATACACTTTTGCAATAAAACGTGAGTCCTTTGTATTTTACAGCATGAGTTGGTACACTTCTTTTCAGCATTTTCTTGAAAATTTTCAAAGTTGACCTTGTCGGCACAAAAACTCATCTGTTGGAATAATAGTTAGTGTCATCTGACATATAATAACTGAATTTAAACTTTTCATATATCAAAATTATGATTTTTTTTCCGAACAACTAAATTATGATTTTGTTCGAGTAAAAAAACTATATCATCTCATTTAATGTCAAAACTAGTTTTTTGGGTATATATATATATATATACAGTTGTGCTCTTGTGCGGACTAATTCGCATTTTAAGAATGCGGACCGGACATATGTCACCTGGCGGTGAGCCCAAAAGAGAGAGAGATTGTCCCTATAATTTAGGCGATAATTTCTAGGCGCACCGTTAGGTGACACATGTCCGGTCTGCACAGGAACATTATTATATATATATATATAATGCCGCTCATGTGCGGATTAACCTGCACATTAACGGTTCGGATTAGTATGTGTCACCTGATGGTGAGCATCCAAAAGAGAGAGAGGGCGGATAATTTCTCCGAGTGAAGAAATGTGTATAATTTGGATGGTTTGTATTATATCTGTGAGGGTGAGTCTGCATAGAATCATTTTCGTGTGTGTGTGTGTGTGTGTATATATATATATATATTGAGAGAGAGAGAGACTAATGTACATACCAAACGCTACATACTAATGGTGCATACCGCTGTCGCGGATCCATTTTATAAATGATTTTGAGTTGAGTATTTTTATGGTGTTTAAACATTTCAATAGACACATATAAAAAAAATCAACTCAAAATAACGTTTCTTGCTATTTTAAAAAAATCGGTTAAATTTTTGCAGCTTTTAAAGTGCTTTAAAAGCAAAAAACGTTATTTTGAGTTTATTTTTTTATATGGGCCTATTGAAATGTTTAAATATCATATAAAAAATTCAGTAAAAAAATAATTTTTTTTATTATTTTAAAAATTTGGTATGTACCATTTGAATGTACAGGACTCTTACTATATATATATATATATATATATATATATATATATATATAAATGTTTAGTTAGAGTGATATTAAACATTCTCAAATGAGAGTTAAGAAGAGTAAATAAATTGACACATTCATTGATGTGCAATCGTTTTATGATCATCTTATTTTAATAAACAAAATATAAAAACATCACTATTGTACTTTGACACTCTAAAATCAATTTTTGCCATGCTCTAAGGACTGATTTTGTGCCACATATGTGACCAGATGCAATACTTGTGGAGTGCAACGGTATTAAAGATGAGTTTTAACCGTCCTACAATATAACAAAATAGTTAAAGGAGTATACGATTTTTTTTTTATTGTGATTTACGTCAACAAAGTTGTAGATTATTAATTTTGAAAAATTATTAAGAATTTGAGTAAGTTAAGTTCAAAAGTATTTTTTAAAATATTTTTTAGTTAAAATATTGATGGGATGACTCATTCTATGCTATCGTATTTATTGAGTTTAATATAATTTATAAATGGTACTGTATGAAGACGTGATCATTTATCTATATATATACAATATAATAAAATAGAGTACCTTTGAACTCTCTCATTGTGCCACGTGTCAACATTTGAACCCTCCATCACTAGTCATATATCGAGAATGGTCACGGCTTTAGTCCGTGATCATTTTTAGGGTGACCATATTGGGGGCCACTGTCCAGAATTGTGACTATAATATGGGTCATAGTTTTTTGGGTGATATCAATATTATGGATTGGTCATGACTGAAGACCGTGATCATGTGATCACAGTTCAAAACTGTGACCTTACCCGTGATCCCAAACTGTGTAATTTATTAGTTACGATTCCCAACCATGACCATCAATGGTGAAAGTTTGATGTTAGCGTGACTCTAAGTTGTGATCAAATTAGTCACGGTTCTGAGCTGTGACCATATATTAATGCAATTTAAATTGTCACAGTATTGGTCACGGCTCAGAACCGTGACCACTGTTAAAATTATGTAATTTTTTAAAAAAATTTTGCCTCCTAAAAAAAACTTGTGGATGCTTTCAAACTTATATACATTTCCACAAATAAATATTAAGCCATCAAATTAGTCAACACAAATTAATTAACTATTAAGCCATTACTTAATCTATAAATAAAAAAATAATAATACAATAAATATTAACTAACTATTAAGTCATAAATTTGTTCAACGAAAATAATAATAGAACACAACGTCTAACTACACCACAAATCGAGAATGGTCATGGCCTAAGACCGTGACCACAGTCAAACCTCACGTGACACGGGCCGTGACCAAGCCAAAGGGTGACATCTAATTATATGGTCATGACCATGGTTCGTCATAAACCCGTGACCAACTGGGGGCCAAACTTGCGCCAAAGCTGTTGACAAATTAGGTCGCGGCCCCGGAACATGACCAGGTGCGTGACAAATTTAAGGTTTTCAGTTAAGTGCGGTCATGGCCTTAGACCATGATCATTTTGAACAGTGGTGGTCACAGGCCAAGGGTGTAACCACATCCTATAGATATAAACAACACAAGTCTATAATTCATTTCACCCGTTTCCCCCCTCTCTCTACACACAGTGCCCCCCCTCTTTCTCTCTACACCCTGCTCTAACTACCCTCTCTCTCTCCGGTGACTACACACTATTCAGGTTTCCTCTTTACACACTTGTTTTCTAATGAAATATGTGTGCACTGTGTGTGTATGTGTATGTGTATGTATATATATATATATATATATATATATATATATATATATATATATATGTGTGTGTGTGTGTGCGTGCGTGTGTATTTATGTGCATGTGTTTGTATGTATGTGTATGTGTATGTATGTGAAATTGAAATGGTTATATGCTCTGATCACTTTTCATCTAAGTTTTAATGAATATTTAGGCTTCATTAATTAAATTGCTATTGAAACATACTTGTCCATGTGCTAATTGAATGGATGACATTTCTTGTTACTTTCACTTATTATTTCTTTGAAACAAATATTCGAAGTTGTAGCATTTGATTTTATTTCATGAGTTAATTGATATTTTAGGTTTCTCTCTCTCCACATTATTCAATTTTTTACAGTTGAAATCCAACAAAATAATCACTCTTTCACCAATATTTTGTTACTTTGCTATTCGAGTTTCCTCACTTGCTGCTAAAACTCAAGATTGTATGTTAAATTAGGTGATACTGAGATAATTTTGAATTTACTTATATTTAGATATTTCTTGGTGTATAAAAGTCGAGGAAAATCAAGGAGATGGTTAAAATACCAAAATGAACTAGGGTTGTTTATGAGTCCATTAATTAGGATTATAAATATATGCCTTTCCTTATATCTACGTAATAAACTTATCAATATTATTAAGTTGAGAATGGAGATTGAGACGGATTATTACGATTTTTGTGAGTGTTGTATGAGTCTTCTTATACGTTTACATCAAAGTTGAATTATTTCTTCTGTAAAATTCGAATTTCTGTCCTCAATCAACATGATAATAAGATGGTTAGGAAATTTCTGATAACTTTGATTGTGTAAAATTATTTGGTTCGGCAAACTCATTCTGACGTTCAATATTATTTTTCTTTTGACAGATAAATTTTAAAACATTCACACCATTGAATGGTAAAAAAGTAAAACTAATCAATAAGGAGTTGAACTCACTAGTGAAATATGGCACAAGATTCTTAATGATTCTTAATGACTATAGTATAATCTCAACTAAATGTCAAATGGACCTTATATAACTAATACTAGCGGTAATCTACATGTTACCTTCCTCATAATTTTATGCTCTTATCTTTATAGAATCATAAGTCATCATGTCTCATTTCACCACCCTCAATCTCCTTTCTCTTTGACATATAACTATTATTTGAGGATATTTATCAATGCAAAATAAGAGAAGTGGAGGTAGGTAGTGGTTTTCAAGGTACTAATGAAATGGACAAGATAATTGGTTATGTGCACATTCATATGCACCATTCCAATTTACATCCATTCATATGGCACTTATATGTGAAAATACTGAAATGTTGTAATTAGATTTTAAACCCTAAGGCTGAACTTACAGAGTTACGGGATAAAGGCGTGACGACAGTTGACTCTTATAAGGGTGAAGAGTTCATATTTAAAGAAATAGTAATGTGGGCGATCCACGACCTTCATGCTTATGGGACCTTATCTGATTGTAATATTCACGGTTATTATGGATGTCCCATATGTGGGGAGGAATATGAAATCACTTGGCTACATCATACTGGTTAGATGAGTTAGACGGATCATTGTAGAATTTTTTCGACCAGTCACCCTTTTAAGAAAAATAAGTCTCACTTCTTACATGTCGATCATGAGAGTAGGATAGAACCTGCCCTACTTTCTGGTCAGCAAATCGAGGAGAAGGCTAAGGATGCGACAGCGTGGAATACGTATCTAGGTAAACACCCTTAGTTTATAAACCTGAAACATAAAACTAGGGAGGATATTTTAGTTTATTTAGAGGAAGATTGAGTATTAAAGCATAAATTACCCTTAACAATCTTATTTATAACATATTATTATATTGACCCTTGACAATCATATTTGTTTCAAAATTGTATGTTATTACGATATTGAAGCTATATTGGCGATTTTGTTTGATTTATGAATGTTTAGTTTGATTTATGAATCTTTAGTTTGAATTATGAATATTTAGTTGGAATTCTAAAAGCATACCATTAGAGGACAAAAACTCAAAACAACCACCAAATAGCCCTGTAAGGTACATAAACACCTCGCATGTGACCAAATATAACTCGTAGAAATTGACTACATAATCACTAGAGACCTGATTTGAGATTACGACTAATATTTGCAAATAACTAGAATTAGGCTTAAAAATATGCCGCTAGATGGCAAAAATTAAAAATAAACCCTAAACGGACCCGTAAGAAGCACGAACACATCGTACGAGACCAATGTAACTCGTAGGAACTGATCGCGTAGTCATGGGATGCTTGGTATGAAATAAGACTAAAATTTGCAAATGAATAGACTTAGTCTTGAGAAATGCCTCTAGAGGGCGAAAACCCCAACAACCCCCAAATATCCCCATAAGGAGCACGGATACCACACACATGACCAATGTAACTCTTAGAAATAAATTTTGTAGTCATAGGATGTCCGATTTAAGAATATGATTAAGATTTAAAAATATTTAAACTTAGGATTAAAAATAAGTCTATAGAGGGGGGAACCCAAAACAGCCCCCAAACGGCCTATGAAGGGCATGGACACCTCATACGGGACCAATGTAACTCGTAAGAACTGACTGCATAGTCACGGGACGCTCGGTTTTAGAATATGATTAAAATTTAACAAAACTAGACTTAGGTTTAAAAACGGTTGCTAGAGGGTGAAAACTCAAAACATCTTTCAAAGGCCCCGTAAGGGGCATGGACACCTCACACGACCCAATGTAACTCGTAGGAACTGATCGCGTAGTCACGGGATGCCCAATTTGAGAATATGATTAAAATTTGAAAGTAATAAGACTTGGGCATAAAATCGCGCTGCTAGATGGAAAAACTCCAAAACAACCTCCAAACCGCCCCGTTAGAGGTTCGAACAGCTCGCACGGGACCGATGTAACTCGTAGAAACTGACCGCGCAGTCACAAGGTGCCCGATTTGAGGATATGATTAATTTCCAAATGACTAAACTTAGGCTTAAAAACATGCCGCTAGAGGATGAAAACGCAAGACAACCCCGAAATAGCCCCGTTAGAGAAAATAACACGTTTCATGGGGCCAATGTAACTTGTAGGAACTAACCGTGTAGTCACGGGATGCCCAGTTTGAGAATATGATCCAAATTACAAATAACTAGACATAGGTTTAAAAATATGCCGCTCGAGGGAGAAAACCCTAAACAACCCTAAATGGCCTCGTAAAGGGCACGACCACCCCCAACGTGACAAATGTAACTCGTGTAAACTGATCACGTAGTCACGAGATGCCCGATTTGAGGATATGACTAATTTTTTTAAAAATCTAGACTTAGACTTAAAAACTACCCCTAGAGGGGGAAAACCCATAACAACCCTCAAACGGCCTCGTAAGAGGCATGAGCACCTTGCATCGAACTAATGTAACTTGTATGAACTCATCGCGTATTCAGAGTATGCCCGGTTTGAGAATATGACTAAAATTTGCAAATAACTAGACTTGGGCTTGAAAATATGCTGCTAGGGGGAGAAAATCCAAAACAACCTCAAATGGCTATGTAAGGAGCACAAATACCTCTCACGGGACTAATGTGACTTGTAGGAACTGATCGTATAGTCACAGGATGCTCGATTTGATAATATGACTAAAATTTATAAATAACCAGACTTACGCTTAAAAACATGCCTTTAGAAGGCGAAAATCCAAAACCACCCCCAAACGTCCTCGTAAGGTCACGCACACCTATTACCGAACCAATGTAACTTGGAGGAACTGATCGCATAGTCACAAAATGCACGATTTGATAATATGACTAAAGTTTGCAAATATCTAGACTTAGCCTTAAATACATGCCGCTAGAGGAGAAAAAACCCAAACGTTCCCGTGAGGGGCACAAACAGCTCGTACGGAACCAATGTAACTCTTGACTGCGTAGTCACGAGATATAGTTTAAGAATATGACTAAAATTTAGAAATAACAAAACTTAGGCTTAAAAACATGATGTTAAGGGCGTAAACTTAAAACAACCTCCAAATACCCCGTATGGAGCAAGAACACCTCGCACTGACCAATGTAACTCCTAGGCACTGACCGCATAGTCACAGGATGCCCTTTTTGAGAATATGACAAAAATTGACAAATAATTAGACTTAGGCTAAAAAACATGCCGTTAGAGGGTAAAAACTCAAAACCACCCCCAAACGGCCTTTGAGAGGTACGAACACCTCGTACGGGCTCAATGTAACTTATAGGAACTGACCGCGTAATCACGAGACACCTGGTTTGAGAATATGACTAAAATTTGTAAATGACTAGACATAGGCTTAAAAACATACTGTAGAAGCCAAAAACCTAAAAAAAAACCCCAAATGGCCCTGTTAGAAGAGCGAACACCTCACACGGGGTCAATGTAACTCGTAGGAACTGATCGCATAGTCACGAGAGTCCTGGTACGAGAATATGACTAAAATTTGAAAATACCTAGACACAGCTTTAAAAACATGCCGCTCGAGGGAGAAAACCCAAAATAACCACATAAAGGGGCAAGAACTCCTCAAACGGGACAAATGTAACTCGTACAGACTGACCGTGTAGTCACGGGATGACCAGTTTGAGAATATGATTAAATTTTTTAAATGTCTAGACTTAGACTTAAAAACTACCGCTAGTGGGGGAAAACCCAAAACAACCCTCAAATGACTCCGTAAGAGGCACGAACACCTCACAGGTAACCAACGTAACTCATAGGAACTGATCGTGTATTCACGGCATGCTCGGTCTGAGAAAATGATTTTTTTTACAAATAACTAGATTTAGGCTTAAAAACATTCTGCTACATGGAGAAAACCCAAAACAACCCCCAAATGACCCCAGAAGGGGCACAAACACATCGCACTGGACCAATTTGACTTGTAGGAACTGACCATATAGTTACCGAATGCCCGATTTCATAATATGAATAAAATTTACAAAAAACTAGACTTACGCTTAAAAATATGCCATTAGATGGAAAAAAACCCATAACCTCCCCCAAACGTCCCTGTAATGTCCGTACGGGACCAATGTAACTCAGAGGAACTGACTTCATAGTCACAGGTTGCACGATTTCATAATATGATTAAAACTTGAAAATATCTAGACTTAGTCTTGAAAATATTTCGCTTGAGGAAAAAAGCTAAAACGGCCCAATGAGGGGAACAGACGCCTCACACGAGACCAATGTAACTCGTAGGAACTGTTGTAACTCGTATGACTAAAATTTGAAAATAACTAAACTTAGGCTTAAAAATATGCCACTAAAGGGTGAAAACTAAAAAAACCTCCAAACGGCTCCGTAAGAGGCAAGGACACCTCGCACTGACCAATGTAGCTCCTAGGAACTGACCGTGTAGTCACAGGATTCCCACTTTGAGAATATGATCAAAATTTATAAATTATTAGATTTAGGCTTAAAATATGCTACTTGAGGGTGAAAACCCAAAATAACTCCCCAAATGGCCTCGTGAGAGAGATGAACACCTCACATGGGATAAATGTAACCTATAGGAACTGACCGCTTAGTAATGGGACACCCGATTTGAGAATATGACTAAAATTTGAAAATGATTAGACTTGGGCTTAAGAAATTTTCGCTAGAGGCCGAAAGCTTAGAACAGGCCCCAGACGACCCCGTTAGAGGAACGAATACCTTGCACGCGGCCAATATAACTCGTAGAAACTGACCGTGTAGTTATGGGATTCTCAATTTGAGAATATGACTAAAATTTATAAATAACTAGACATAGGCTTAAAAATATGCCTCTCGGGGGAGAAAACCCAAAACAATCCCAAACTGCCTCGTAAAAGGTCACGAACACCTCAAAGGGGACAAATGTAACTTGTACGAACTGACCGCGTAGTCGTGGGATGCTCGGTTTGTGAATATGACTAAAATTTTTAAATATTTAGACTTAGACTTAAAACCTTCCTCTAGAGGGGAAAAACCCAAAACAACTCTCAAACGATCCCGTAAGAGGCACGAACACTTCGCACGGGACGAATGTAACTCATAGAAACTAATCGTGTATTCATGACATTCTCGGTTTGGGAATATGACTAAATTTTCAAATAACTAGACTTAGGCTTAAAAACATTCTGCTAGAGGGGGAGAATTCAAAAAAAACTCCAAAAAGCCCCGTAAGGGGCACAAACACCTCGTACGGGACTAATGTGACTTGTAGGAACTGATCGTATAGTCACAGGATGCCTGGTTTGATAGTATGACAAAAATTTACAAATAACTAGACTTATGTTTAAAAAACTATACCGTTAGAGGGTGAAAATCTAAAGTTGCCCCCAACCATCCCCGTAAGGGCACGAACACCTCGTACGAGATCAATGTAACTCGGAGGAACTGACTGCATAGTCCCGGGATGCATAATTTGATAATATGACTAAAATATATAAATATATAGACTAAGGATTAAAAACATGCCGCTAGAGGGGGAAAACCCAAAACAAGCCTTAAACGGCACCGTAAGGGGCATGCACACCTCGCATGAGATCAATGTAACACTTAAGAATTGACCGCGTAGCCACGAGAATATGAATAAAATTTGTAAATAACTAGAATTAATCTTAAAAACATGCCTCTAGATGGTGAAAACCCAAAACAAACCTAAATGGGCTCGTTAGAGTCATGGACACCTCGCATGTGATTAATTTAACTCGTAGGATATAACCGCACAGTCACAAGGCGATCAATTTGAGAATATGACTAAAATTTGTAAATAACAAGACTTAGGCTTAAAAACATGCCTCTAGAGGGGGGAAACCCAAAACAACTCCCAAATGACCCCATAAGAGGTACGTACACCTCGCATGGGATCAATGTAAATTGTACGAACTGATCGCATAGTCAGAGGGCGTCCAATTTGACAATATTACTAAAATTTACAAATAACTAGACTTTGATATAAAAACATTTTGCTAGAGCGTGAAAACCCAAAATATCCCCAAATGGCGTCGTAAGATGTACAGACATCTCACATTGGACCAATGTAAGTCGCATGAACTGACCGCATACTCATGGGACGTTCGGTTCTAGAATTTAATAAAAATTTACCGCTAGAGGCAGGAACACCTCGCAAAGGACCAATGTAACCACTAGAAATTTACCGCGTATTTACAGGATGCCTGGATAGTGAATATGACTAAAATTTGTAAGTAAACAGACAAAGTCTTAAATACAAGTCGCTAGAGGACAAAAACTCAAAACAACCCCCAAATGGCCCTGTTACGGGGACACATCTCGCACAGGACCAATGTAACTCTTACAAACTGACTGAGTAGTCATGGACAATCAATTTGAGAATATAACTCATATTACATAGGGTTAAAAATATATCGCTAAAGGGGGGGAACCCAAAATAGCCCCCAAAAGGCCTCGTAAGTTAAACGAACAACTTGCATGAGACCAATGTAACTCGTAGGAACTGACCGCATAGTCACTAGACGCCCAATTTGAAAATATGAAAAAAATTCAAATATCTAGACTTAGGTTTAAAAACATGAAGCTAGAGGGGAAAACCCCAAACAACCCCCAAACGGCCCCTTACGGGGCACGAACACCTTGCACTAGACCAATGTAACTTGTAGAAACTAATCGCATAGTCACGGGACATACGGTTCGAGAATATGAATAAAATTTATTAATATCTAGACTTAGACTTAAAAACATGTTGTTATAGGATGAAAACCCAAAAACAACCCCAAAATTTCCCCGTGAGGGGCATAAACACCTCACACGGGACCAATATAATTCATAGAAACTAACTGAGTAGTCACGGAATGCCCAGTTTGAGAATATGACTAAAATTTGCAAATATCAAGTCTTAGGCTTAAAAACATGCTGCTAGAGGTGAGACCCAAAACAACCCCGTTAAAGGCACTAACACTTCGCATGGGACCAATGTAACTCACAGGAGCTGACTACATAGTCACGAGATGTACGATTTGAGAATATGACTAAAATTTGCAAATAACTTGACTTAGGCTTAAAAATATGCTGCTAAAGGGTGATGACCCAACACATTCCCCAAACGGCCTCGTGAGAGGCACGAACACCTCACACGGGACAAATGTAACTTGTAGGATATGATCACATAGTCATGGGACGCCCGATTTGAGAATATGAATAAAATTTGAAAATTACTAGACTTCAGCTTTAAAATAAGCCACTAGAGGTAGAAAACCCAAAAGAACCCCAAACAACCTCATAAGAGGCACAAACACCTTGCACGGAACTGATGTAAAGGAATTAACAACATAGTTATGAGACACCCGATTTTGAAATATGATGAAAGTTTTTAAATGACTAGACTTAGGCTTAAAAGCATGCCGCTAGAGGGTGCAAATCCAAAACACCCCCCAAACGGCATCGTAAGAGGCACGAACACCTCACATAGGACCAATGTAACTCGTAAGAACTGATCGCGTTGTCATGGGACGTATGATTTGAGAATATGACTAAAATTTTCAAAAATCTAGACTTAGGATTAAAAACATGTTGCTAGAGGAAAAAAAAAATCCAAAATTGCCCCCAAACTGCCTCGTAAAGGGTACGAACACCTCACATGAGACCAATGTAACTCGTAGGATTTGACCGCGTAGTCACGAAATGCCCAATTTGAGAATATGAATAAAATTTTCAAATATATAGACTTAGGCTTTAAAACATACCGATAGAGGGGAAAACCAAAATAGCCTCCTAAAGGGAACGAACACCTTGCACGGGACCAATATAACTCGTCGGAACTGACCTCATAATCACGGAATGCCCGGTTTGAAAATCTAACTAAAATTTTCAAATATCTAGACTTAGACTTAAGAACATGCCTCTAAAGGAAAAAAAATCCAAAATAGCCCTTAAACTACCCTGTAAGGGGCATGAATACCTTGCATTAGACAAATGTAACTCCTAGAAACTGACTGCATAATCACGGGACGTACGGTATGAGAATGTGACTAAAATGTGCAAATAACTAGATGTAGGCTTAAAAACATGGCACTAGAGGGCGAAAAACCAAAATAACCCCCAAATAGCTCTGTTAGAGGCACAAACACCTCGTACGAGACCAATGTAACTCGTAGGAACTGATCGGATTGTTGCTAGACACCCGATTTGATAATATGAATAATATTTTCAAATAAATATACTTAGACTTAAACACATTCCACTAGAGATTTAAAACTCAAAACCGGCCCAAAACGACCCCATTAGAGGGACGAACAACTCTACGAGACCACTGTAACTCGTATTAACTTATTACATAGTCATGGGATGCCCGATTTCACAATATGACTAGGATGACATGATGCATTACCTTAAGTTGTTAACTGTAGGTTACAATATTGCTTAATTGTATATGAATTGGTTGCTGAAGACAAGTTTTTGCTCCGGAGCTGCGTAAAAATTATTTTTTATTAAATGGATATGGTCACAGTCCGAATTTGTGACCCTTATTTTAAAAAATAAATAAATAAAAACATGGTCACGGTCCAAGACTGCGACCATGTTTTTATTTATTTTTAAAAAAAATTGGGGGTCATAGATTTGGGTCGTGATGCATTTTCAATAGCGCCACACACAGGGTCACAACCCAGGTCTGTGACCAACTTTGATCATCAGTCTACAAGTCCATATACTCTCCCACAGAGGAAGTCGTGACCCTAATTGTGGGTCATAGATGAAGTCCACGACCACATTTTTTGGTCACGACAAAAATGGTCATGAACCTCGTCTATCACTAGAGGGACTAATCACGGGTAAGGTCCGTAACCATCTTTGATATATGGTGTAGTGTGTATATATTTCCACAAATAATAATAATATAACAAAAGTTGTATACATGTCTACCAATAAATATTTAAATCTTTAATGCGTTCCTTTCATGAAGCATATTCAACTTGTTCAAAGTGCTCCCTCTCCAACTACACATGCAAATATTTCAAAATGTTTCAAATGGTAAGAAAGGACTTTAATCCTAAAATGACTCCGGGACGCTTACTTAGCCAGAAATATCATCAATGTCCACGTAGTTCGTATGATGAACAAGGTTGGGCCTAATCCATAATCCAAATATAAGGTGTCACTTTTGATAATGAAAATAGATGTCAAATGCGTTGGGATATCTAGAAAATTATGTGAATACTCTAAATTGAGAATTATAGTATAAGCCCTATTTTTGGGGGTTTCAAATAGATTTGAATGCACATATGATAATAAAAAGAATAGAAATAGTGATATAAGTAGTATAAATAAGCTAGAAATTGATATTAGGAAATGAGATTAGTATTATCAATAAGAGACTTTTATGCATTGCATCTCATTGAACATCACATAACACAAAACACGAATTAAGGAAATCACACAAATATTGAATATCAAAAGAAATTGTGGCCATGTATGTTGTTACCTCAAATTGACGGTTTATTATCAGTGTATCATTCAAAACATAATAAGATTTATGAAAAAGTTACAAAATGTGAGTGATGAGGAAGTAAGTTCAAGATGACTAAATATATGAGTAGAAGATGCACAAATGTAAATAAATAAAAGGGTTCACTACATAAAATCCGCGAATGGTCATGCCCAGCTATTCATGATCCAAATCCGTGACCATATCAAATATGGCGTGACCATATCCATGACCTAGTGTGGTCATGGACCAAATCCGCGACCACTATGAGTCAGGGATTTGATCCGTGACCAAGACCATCTTGGCGCCAAAATCACACCAACATTCCCACCATGTTGGTAACGGTAGGGTAACGGAAAAATGTCGTAGCCAAGGTTAGCATACACAACCAATGTGTCACGGATTTGAAAATATCTAGATTTGAGCTTAACAACATGCCGTTAGAGAG
Source organism: Sambucus nigra (assembly GCA_949130495.1). Classification (NCBI taxonomy): domain Eukaryota; kingdom Viridiplantae; phylum Streptophyta; class Magnoliopsida; order Dipsacales; family Adoxaceae; genus Sambucus; species Sambucus nigra. The sequence continues at coordinate 191,918,030 of OX422210.1, read as the reverse complement.
AGAAAACCCAAAACACCTCTCAAATGACCCCGCATGAGGCGCAAACACCTTGCACGGGACCAATGTAACTCGCAAGAACTGATCGTTTGGTCAAGGGACCCTCGGTTTGAGAATATGACAATGCTTTGAAAATATCTAGACTTAGGCTTAAAAACTTGTCGTTAGAGGAAAAAACCCAAAATACCCCCCCAACGGCCCCGTGAGAGGTGCGAACACCTCACATGGGATCAATGTAACACAAAGGAACTAACCGCATTGTCATGGGACCCCTTTTTGAGAATATGATGATAATTTAAAAATATTTAGACTTCGGCTTAAAAATTGCTGTTAGAGGGGAAAAAACCCAAAACACACCCCAAACGGCCCCGTGAGAGGCGAGAACACCTCGCACAGGACCAATGTAAGTCGTGAGAATTAATGTTACGGGACTCCCAATTTGAGAATATAACGATAATTTGAAAATATCTAGACTTGGGGTTAAAAATATGTCATTAGAGGGTGAAAAACCAAAATACCTCCCAAACGGCCTCATGAGAGGCACGAACACCTTGCACGGGACCAATGTAACTCGCACGAACTGATCGCGTGGTCAAGGGACCCCCTATTTGAGAGCATGATGATAATAAGAAAATATCTAGTTATAGTCTAAACAATATGTCGTTAGATGGTGAAAACCCAAAACACCCTCCATACAGCCCCGTGAGAGGTGCGAACACATCGTATGGGACCAATGTCACTCACAGGAACTGACGAGGTGGTCACGGTACCCAAAATTTGATAATATAACGATAATTTGAAAATATATATACTTAGGCTTAAAACTCGCCATTAGAGGGTGAAAACTCAAAACACACCCCAAACGACCCCGTGAGAGGCGGGAACACTTCGCACGGGACCAATGTAACTCGCAGGAACTGATCGCGTGGTCACAGGACCCCCATTTTGATAATATTATGATAATTTAAAAATATCTAGACTTGAGCTTAAAAACATGCTATTAGAGGGACAAAACCCCAAACACCCACCAAACGTCCCCGAAAGAGGCTGGAACACCTCGCACGGGACTAATGTAACTCGTAGGAACTGATTGCATGGTCACGGGACCCCCAATTTGAGAATATGATGATAATTTAAAAATATCTAGGCTTGGGCTTAAAAACATGCCGTTAGAGGGAGAAAACCCAAAACACCCCCAAACAGCCTTGTGAGAGGCGCGAACACCTCACACGGGACCAATGTAACTCGTAGGAGCTGGTCGCGTGATCACGAGACCCCCGATTTGAGAATATAATAATTTGAAAATATCTAGGCTTAGGCTTAAAAACCTGCCGTTAGAGGGCAAAAACCCTAAAATAGCCCCAAACGTCCTCGTGAGAGGCGCGGACACCTCATACAAGACTAATGTAACTCGCAGGAACTGATCGTGTGGTCAGGGGACTCCCAGTTTGACAATGTGACGATAATTATAATTCGCATATACAATTTTTCATCTTGAATACGATTTTTTTAAAATTACTTGGTTATTGATATCATATATCTTCTTTGTATCCAATTTTTTGCAGGATAACATTGTATCGTTTGCTTTTATCCACGTGGAACACACGAAAAAGGCAATGGTTTATAATAGGAAGATTATTTATATAATGTTATTGAAATTCGGGATTCTTTTTTTTATGTGGTTATGACCGTGCAGGCTTTTGTAATTTTATTGGTTAATTTTATGGTCGTGCAATCTTTTATAATTTTATTGTTTAGTTTTATGGCTGTACGAATTTTTTATAATTTTATTGTTAAATTTTATAGCCATTCGGGCTTTACATTACGTAGGTTTTATATTAACAGGTTTTAGAATGTCCAGAAAATGGAGAAAATTATGCCCAATTTATTTTTATATAGTTAAAAATAGTCATGGACAAAGTCCATGACCATTTTTTTCACGTATAAAGTGGTTCATGGCCTAAAGATGTGACCATATTTATTAATTTTATCTCATATAAATGGGGTAGCGGCTCAAATCCGTGACCATTTTTATTTTTTGTCACATAAAACTTGGGTCACATCCTAAAGCCATGACCATTTGTATTTTTTTATCACTCCCATAAAAGGTCACAGCCCAAAGAAGTGACCATGTTTTGAGATACGTTGGGTTGGGTAACGTCCCAAAGCCATGACCAATAATGTTTATGGGTCAGGGATAATGTCCGTGACCACTAATCGCGGCCCTCAGATCCATGACCCTATGATTGGTCAGGGATTTCGTCTGTAACCCATGAAAACTGTCACTCCCAGATTGGCCACGGACCTTAATCACGACCCACAGTCCTAGTCAGGGACAAAGTTTGTGACCAATCGCCCAATTTGGTGTAGTGGTTGTTCCAATACATACGATATAAATGATGTCATACAAGGGTTGACTAAATAATAATAAAATAATTTTTTGAAACTCAATCTTCATCTAAATCAACTAAAAACTCCTTCAAATTAGGGTTGTCATCAAGATCAGACTATATTTCTATAGGAGCCTTTAATGCGTCTGCTTGAGTAGTCAAACCCTTTGGTGCATGCATAACATCAGACTAGTTGTTGTCGCTTATTCACTTTGAATAGAATAACTTCTCCATGATTTGAAAAGTACAAATAAAAGTCTTGTCTACCATGCGATCTTTACTTATCATCTTAGATAAATCTACCGTGGCAAGTTTTGAGACAGGATTAACTTTACAACCATTCGTCGTGTCCTCCACCTTCACCCAGTCACAATAGAAGATGACTTCTTTAAAATCCAAGTAATCCAATTTAAGATTTGATGGAAAACCGATAATAGGTCAGCACCGTATCCTTTGGATTTTTATCACTTTTATTATCCACATAAGAGGTCAAGGTAGAAATCGAATTCCTCTATTTTTGCATCAACAGTTTTTCCTCGCATGGGTATGAGATGAAATCAACACCATTGACGTGGAATTTTTTAAACTCCTTCGCACGAAAATTAGGATCTTTGTCTAGGCGTGCGAGCTTTGACAAGATATCACCCCTTTTAAAAAGCTTCATCTATTAATGAATTTGTATTAGGTAATATTTTACAACATATACATAAATAATTGCAACAAAAGTGGTGGCAATTACCTCTTTTGATACCCATGCCCAAAAATCATTCATGGTGCAAATTTTATTCTAATTTTTGGCAATTTTCTTCTCATACCTCCTAAATGTGTTCATGAAATTCTAGAGTTTAGATGGTAATACAAATAATACAAGTAATCAAATAAAGATATGATATATAAGTAGATACTTAATTTCTCTAATTCTTCAGCTTCATCTTGTGATTCAAAGACACAACGAGTTAGCAAAAATGAATTTACTTTTAGGAGAAATTAATTAAATGATGACATTCCAGAAACTTGCACTGTTTCAGGACATTTGCTTGGTAGCTCATAACCCTGCACAAATTTTCGGAATAACCCGTTGGAGTCTTCAAGTTGAACATTGTGTTTGGAGGATCTTTTTCTCACTAGTAGTCAAAGTGAAAGAAACCTCGGGAATCGAATTTCTTCTTGTGGTAGAATCATTTGTTAACCAGTATTTTTTTCATATCCTTTAGATTGCGTCTCTCCCTCTCTCCATCTTTCGAATGACAACCACACAAATATCTTCCTATCAGATGTTCCACAAAATTCTTCTTCATGTGCATCACATCAATTACATGCCTTACAAGGTTAACTTTCTAATACAAAAAGTCAAATAAGATTGATCACTTTGACCATGCCTTCATTTTACGAGGATCTTTCAGATCCTCTCTAGATTTACGTTTCTGCCATGAAAAATGAGGTTTTTTTTTCTCGAAAACTTATTCCTTGAAGTCACAACCTTCACATTCTCCTCAATTTGATATAAAAAAGCTGAGCAGGTTCTATCCTATGCTCGTGATCGACAAGTATATAGTTATACTTATCATTCCTAAAAGGGTGACTATTTGGCAAAAAATCTACGATGAATGACATAACTAATCTTAACATTATGATGTAACCGAGTTAATTCAGTTTCCTCCCTAGAGATGGTACATCCATAATAACTATTAACATTTCAACCGGAGAAGGTCCCATAGGTGGTAAAGTTATGGATTTCCCAAAACACCATTGCATTAAGAGTGAAATGTTCACCCTTATGAGCATTAAAGGTCCTCACGCCTTCATCCTACAAATCTTGAAGTTCTTTGATTAATGGGGCTAAGAAAATTTCACTATCAATGCTGGGAGACTTTGTCTTGCGTATTAGAAACAATAATAATGTGAAATCGTTTTTCTTGCACAGTGTTGGAGGGAGACTTAACGGCGCCATGGGAATTGGACAATAACTCTTATTAATACATAAGAGTGTGCTATATTGGAATAATGTGACCTCTCAAATAAATCTAATTTTAATTAACCCAAATTTTAGTTAAACCCTAACACATGCATCTAGGTGATTTGATAACAGAGAATCAATAAGCATGCAAAGGAAACCAATTTGAGGAAAAATTCCCGAAGGAAAAAACCTTTTATTTCACTATAATTTTTATGTAACTTATAGAAATTATAATGAAATATATTTTGACACACGAATACCCGCAGGCGTCGATCGGTGTCGTCAGCAATGAATTACGTGCAACAATCAACAAGAACCACAGTCCTAACTTCAGTCTAGGAATACTATAGCACTCCTTATTAACATCAGTCCAAATCAACAAAGAATCTTCACGCAGCAAGATCATCAATGACACGTAGTCATATGATATAGATTTACCCTTTCTACAAGAGCAATATCATCAAGATTGTATTTTGGGTTCCAAAACAATTAATTAAAGGATTGGGATGTTTTGTGAATTCTAAAAACAAAGATTTAAACCTCTAAAGTGAGAAGAAAAATTCCTACTACTATTTACAGAAAACGTAGACAATTTTTGCAAAGGTCTTCTTATGAAAAATGGTGTTGGAGAGTCCTATATATAAAAGACTTAAGGCAGTGACTCATTCAAATGAGATTAGATGTCATTCAAATCAATAAATGAATGCCTAAGTCATTTTCATACCAATAACGTCCAAAACTATTTAGTGCCGTTTCGAGAATTTTTCAAAGGACGTGCAAACCCATTGATTACTTTCCATCCAAACTCCCTCATATATATCACAACAATTTTTATATCTAACGAGGTTCTAAATTCTCAACTTAGAGAAAACCTATTGGCCCAAATTTTTGGCATATTTCATCTTTTTATTACATTGATATATTTTGTGCGGGTTCTTTTTAAATGGTGGCTTTCACGCAGAGTCGATTTTACACTCTCATAGCCTTTTCCCGTGTCACTCAACATTTTTTAAATACACACAAATTCCTCACGGGAAATGATTTTTACATGCACTACTTTTATTACTCTCGTATTATTGCACTTGGTTCATTTTAAGGATAGGATTGAGATGAAAACACTCGACCAACATGTGATGGAAAAGTACAATAATCAAACAAATCCGTGCACATGTGCACTAAAGGAAATAATGAGTCAAACATGTAGGAAGTATCAACTAATAACATCTCAATGGCTCCAAACATTGTAAAGCACATGGATGACACGATATATTGTCTCAAAACACTATCAAATTTTCACATGGATAAATGGAATGAAATTGTGACTCGATCATCCTAAACGTCGATCCGTAAACGGTGTAAAACATTATACAAAACTCTTTTTATCTTTTTCAATTTTAAAAAAAAAATGAAAATCTTTTTGTATTTTTCAAATATGACCAAAAAAATATGAGTGGACAAAAATTACATACTAGCAATAGGCATACAACGCGAGTATGAAAGTCATCATATGATAGCAAATAGCAATTACATAAAGAATAATCAATCTAAGCAGGTGTGATTAAACGAGAAATGCAGTACTAGCTATTAAGAATTAAAACCAAGAATGACTATATATAAAATCTCAGAGGAAACCCAACAATACCAAATAATGTAAACAAAGAACACAGGGTACTACAAAGATAATGGTCAAAGATAACCAGGTCGCTCGAACGAGACTGACTATCGTTCAGATGACATAACATTTCGCGAGAAGGCTTCGCGCGAGTTTAGAAATCGCTCAAACGAAAAACTATTTCATTTGAACGAGAAAACAAATTTTCACATATTCCCTAGTATGTTAAACAGTGTTGCCCAGTGAAATTTTTTTCAGAAAATAATGCCAGGAAGGGGTTGACAAATCCAAAATAGTGTAAAAACAATAGCTAAACTAATAAAATAATGTAAGCTACTATAAAAAGAGTCAGAACACTAGTAATAGTATATCATGGAGTACAACTAATGTATGACAAATAACAACACGATCAACCAAATGATCTCACATGGGGTGAATCACGTGCAAGCAAACAAGAGTCGTGAACAATTAGACCATAAGCGTCAAAATCCAATTTCCTAACCCAAACAAATTTGTAACGACAAGTGGGGATTTGAGGAATCGAATATATTCTTTTAATAATCTTCCTAGGTCCATTTAAATATTTGTAAAAGAAACGCCTAAGATGGCCTTACTTACCACAATGTGATCAAGTCTAAACTGGCGGTAAATGTTACCTAAAGGCGTCTCTCTCCTTAAATTCCTAGGTGGCGCTCTCCTTAAATTCCCAGGTGCCTCTTGAACGATGTTTTTAGGTGGCTCTCTCTTGACAACCCTCGTTGTCTCTTTCTCAAAAACCCTTAGTGTCTCTCTCCTAACAACCCTAGGTGCCTCTCTCTTAACAACCCTAAAAGGCTCTCTCACACGTGTGGGGCTGGCTTTGGTAATGGGTGCGACACTCTCATCGAAGCCTATACCATCCCTATCCTCCTTAATTTGGACAACCCCTAAAATTTTATCTAACTTTTCTGATCGAGACTCCAAATCAAATTTTCCCTTGCTTGATTATCTCAAACTCTTCTCAAGCTCACCTATCCTCAACTCGAGTAAACATTTAGAATACTCAAACTCTAAAAGTTCCTTTTTTATAGACTCAATCCCCCTCGAAGACCATCTCTCTCTCCCTCGACATATCCTAAATTCTCTTTCAAAAATTTCTCACGTGCCCTAAGATATTCAACTAAAACATCATTATTTTTTTAAGGCACGCTCTTTCAACTGAGCTTTTTATTTCAAATTTTCTTTCTTTATTTTCAAAGATTCCACATACTTATTATTGTAGGCAACTTGTAACTCACTCAATTCTTCCTCTTCTTCCTCAGTCTTTTCACCCTCACTCTCATAACTAGTCACATGGGTGAAAAACTCTCGCCTGGATGTGTAAAAAACAACTTCTTCCGAATTACTATCACTAAGGGTAGAAACATGAGATGTCGATTTTTTCAATTGATTCCTTAAATTTGTGGGACATCTATCGTGTGATCAATTCCCTCGCAAGCACGACACCTCTTAGAGTTACTTTCAACAGAAGATTTAAAACAAGAATTTGAGTGAATTTTCCAATCAAAAAGTTGGCATCTAAAATCATCAAAATGGACAAAAGACATATTTATGAAAATCAATTTTCAAACCAGTTTTGAAAAATCTGGATCACTACACAATAACTTAGTGCAACCCGCTCTGATACCAATTTGAGAGTGTGCTACAGATAAATAATGCAACTTCTCAAATAAATCCAATTTTAATTACCCCAAATTTTAGTTAAACCCCTAACACATGCATTTAGGTGATTTGATAACATAGAATCAATAAGCATGAAAAGGAAACCAATTTCAGGAAAAATTCCCGAAGGGCAAAACCTTTTATTTCACTATAATTTATGAGTAACTTACACGGATTACAATGAAATAGATTTTGACATAAGAATACCCGCAAGCATTAATCGGTGTCGTCAGCAATGAATTACGCGCAACAATCCACATGAACTGCAGTCCTAACTTCTGCCTAGGAACATCGCATCACTCTCCATGAACCCCCTATGAACCTTAGTCCAAATCAACAAAGAATCTTCTCACAACATTATCCTAAATGACACGCAGTCATATGATGTAGCTTTACCCTCTCTACAGGAGCAATATCAGCAAGATCATATTTTAGGTTCCAAAACAATTCACTAAAGGATTGGGATGCTTTGTGAATTGTAAAAACAAAGGTTTAAACTACTAAAGTGAGAAGACAAATTTGTACTGTTGTTTGCAGAAAACGTAGACATTTTTTGCACAGTTCTTCTTATGAAAAATGGAGTTGGAGAGTCCTATTTATAAAAGACTTAAGGCGGCGACTCGTTCAAATGAGATTGGATGTCGTTCGAGCGAGATCGAATGTCGTTTGATACTTCGCACGACAAGTCATGTCGTTTGAACGACATAGGCAATCGTTCGAACGAGATTTAAAATTCAATATTTTTCTTGTTCTTTTCCTTGTTAAATGCACCACCTCAAAAACTCCAAAAATTATATTTTTGATGGAAAACATTTAAAGCTCCGCACCAACACTTAGAAAATATTTTGTGATAAATATCCCCATATTCTAAGTGAATAATTATGGAATAAAAACATAATCTTTACCAGTTCGATTTGCAGAAGTTTTTTGATGAAGAGCTTTGATATTTGGATCTGTCTTGATGATTGAATGATCTTGAAAAGCTCTTCAACGGTTGTAGCGGTATACGACATACTCCAATGTAAACAGGAGTTATAAAATACATCCTTACAAAGTCCCCCTATGTTTATAAAGGTACAAAATAAAACTAATCCGAATTATCAAATCAAAATGCCTATACAAATCTAAAACACTCCTATGAACCCAAAAGTGAAAAGGTACTCGAAATGAAAGTCTTCAATCTTTTCTTCAAAAATCTTCATCAATCTTCAAAAACTTTTTTCATCAGGGTGTGTAACATAATGATTTTCACTTTTGTACCTACACATATGAGATAAAGTAAATACCTTCATAACACATCGAGTTTGAAATGATATAATAATAAATCAATATGATCAAATCTCACTCATACTGAAAACTCCCCCATAATTTGTTCTCCCCCTTTTCATTTGTCTAAAATAGAAAGGAAAAGAATAAACAATCAAAACATGGAGTGTCATGACAAACGTAACAAGTATGGATCAAACTACGAGCATGCAGAGGAAATGCTCAAAGGATCCACAAACTATTTTTGAATTTTTCAATATTTTTAGAAAAAAATAATTTATAAAAATCATACCATGAATAACATTAAAACAACCAAGTCATGAAAACGGAATGTATGGGTGTGAACAAATTCAATGGGTAATAAAACTCAATCAATCATATGTGCATGATTCACAAGTGTACTCCTATCGATTGAACATAAAAAATATCCTTAGGTGTAAAATTGTTGAATTCATATGATATCGACTAAATCAAATCAACAAATGAATGCCTAAGTGATTTTCACAGCAATAACGTCCAAAACTATTTAATTTCGTTTTGAGAATTTTTCAAAGGACATGCAAACCCATTGGTTACTTTCCAACCAAACTCGCTTATATATAATACAACAATTTTTATATCTAATGAGGTTATAAATTCTCAACTTAGAGAAAACCTATTGGCCCAAATTTTTGGCATATTTCATCTTTTTATTGCATTTATAAATTTTGTACGGCTTCTTTTTAAATGGTGGCTTTCACGCAGAGTCGATTTTATACTCTCATAGCCTTTTCCTGTGTCACTCATCATTTTTTAAATATACACAAATTCCTCACGGGCAATGGTTTTCACATGCACTACTTTTATTACTCTCGTATTATTGCACTTGGTTCGTTTTAAGGATAGGATTGAGATGAAAACAGTCGACCAACATGTGATAGAAAAGTAAAATAATTAAATAAATTCGTGCACATGTGCAGTAAAGGAAATAATGAGTCAAACATGTAGGAATTATCAACTAATAACATCTCAATGACTCCAAACATTGTAAAACACATGGATGACACGATATATTGTCTCAAAACACTATCAAATCATCACATGGATAAATGGAATGTAATTGTGACTCAGTCATCCTAAATGTCGATCCGTAAATGGTGTAAAACAATATACAAAACTCTTTTTGTCTTTTTCAATTTTTCAAAAAAATGAAAATCTTTTTGTCTTTTTCAAATATGACCAAAAAAATATGAATGGACAAAAATTTTATACTAGCAATAGGCATATAACACCAATATGAAAGTCATCATATTCTAGAAAATAGCAATCACATAAAGAATAATCAATCTAAGCTGGTGTGATTAAACGAGCAATGCAGTACTAGCAATTAAGCATTAAAACCAAGAATGATTGCATATAAAATCTCAGAGGAAACCCAGCAATATCAAATAATGTAACCAAAGAACACAGGGTACTACAAAGAGAATGGTCAAAGATAACTAGGTCGCTCGAACGAGACTGACTATCATTCAAATGATAGAGCATTTCGCGAGAAGGCTTCGCGCGAGATCAAAAATTGCTCAAACGAAAACCTATCTCATTTGAATGAGAAAACCAATTTTCACAGATTCCCCTTTATGTTAAATAGTGTTGCCCAGTGAAAAAATAACAACTGAATCAACCAAATGATCTCAAATGGGGTGAATCACGTGCAAGCAAACAAGAGTCGTGAACTATTAGACCATAAGCCTCAAAATAAGATTTCCTAACCCAAACAGATTTGTAACGACAAGTTGGGATTTGAGGAATCGAATTTATTCTTTTAATAATCTTCCTAGGTCCATTTAAATATTTTTAATATAAACGCCTAAGATGACCTTACTTACCACAATGTGTGCAAGTCTAAACTGGGTGGTGAATGTTACCTAAAGGTGTCTCTCTCCTTAAATTCCTAGGTGGCGTTCTCCTCAAATTCCTAGGTGCCTCTCTAACGATGTCTTAGGTGGATCTCGTTTGATAACCCTCGATGTCTCTTTCTTAACAACCCTAGGAGCCTCTCTCCTAACAACCCTAGGTGCCTCTCTCTTAACAACCCTAGAAGGTTCTCTCACTCGTGTGGGGTTGGCTTTGGGAATGGGTGCGACACTCTCATCGAAGCCTATACCACCCCTATCCTCCTTAATTTGGACAGTCCTTAAAATTTTATCTAAATTTCTGGATTGAGACTCCAAATCAAAATTTCCCTTTATTGATTCTCTCAAACTCTTCTCATTCTCACCTATCCTCGACTCGAGTAAACGTCTAGAATCCTCAAACTCTAAAAGTTCCTATTTCGTAGACTCAATCACCCCTCGAAAACCATATCTCTCTCCCTCGACATATACTAAATTATCTTTCAAAAATTTCTCACGTGCCCTAAGTTCGTAAACTAAAACATCATTATTTTTTTAAGGCACGCTCTTTCAATTGAGCTTTTAATTTTAAATTTTCTTTATTTATTTTCAAATATTCCACATACAAATTATTATAGGCAACTTTCAACTCACTCAATTCTTCCTCAGTCTTTTCACCCTCACTCTCATAACTAGTCACACGGGTGGGAAACTCTCGCCTGGATGCTTAAAAAACATCTTCTTCCGAATCACTATCACTAAGGGTATAAACATGAGATATCAATTTTTTCAATTCCTTCCTTAAATTTGTGGGACATCTACTGTGTGCTCAATTCCCTCGCAATCACGACACCTCTTATAGTTACTTTCAACATAAGATCTAAAAAAAGAATTCGAGTGAATTTTCCAATCAAAAAGTTGGCATCTAAAATCATGAAAATGGACAAAAGTCATATTTAAGAAAATAAATTTTCAAACCAGTTTTGAAAAATCTGGATCACTACACAATAACTTAGTGCAACCCGCTCTGATACTAACTTAAGAGTGTGCTACACAGAAATAATGCGACTTCTCAAATAAATCCAATTTTAATTAAACCAAATTTTAGTTAAAACCGAATACATGCATCTAGGTGATTTGATAACATAGAATCAATTAACATGAAAAGGAAACCAATTTCAGGAAAAATCCCCGAAGTGAAAAACCTTTTATTTCACTATAATTTGTAAGTAACTTACACAGATTACAATGAAATATATTTTGACACACGAATACCTGCAGGCGTCGATCGGTGTCGTCAGCAATGAATTACGCGCAACAATCCACATGAACTGTAGTCCTAACTTCAGCCTAGGAACACCGCAACACTCCCAATGAACCTTAGTCCAAATCACTAAAGAATATTCGCACAGTAATATCCTCAATAACACGTAGTCATATGGTATAGATTTACCCTCTCTACAAGATCAATATCACAAGATCGAATTTTGTGTTCTAAAATAATTCACTAAAGGATTGGGATGTTTTGTGAATTGGAAAAACAAAGGATTAAACTTCTAAAGTGAGAACACAAATTCGTACTATTGTTTATAGAAAACGTAGAAAATTTTTGCACAGGTCTTCTTATGAAAAATGGAGTTGGAGAGTCCTATTTAAAAAGAAACTTAAGGCAACAGCTCATTAGAATGAGATTCGATGTCGTTCGAGCGAGATCCAATGTCGTTTGATACTTCGTGTGACAAGCCATGTTGTTTGAACGACATAGACTGTCATTTGAACGAGATTTAAAATTCAATGTTTTTCTTTTTCTTTTCCTCGTTAAATGCACCGCCTCAAAAACTCCAAAAATTATATTTTTGACGAAAAACATTTAAAGCTGCGCTCCAACACTTAGAAAATAATTTTTGTGAAAAATATCCCAATATCCTAAGTGAATAATTATGGAATAAAAACATAATCTTTACCAAATTCGTCTTGCAAAAGCTTCTTTGATGAAGAACTTTGATATTCAGATCCGTCTTGATGCTTGAATGATCTTGAAAAGTTCTTCGACAGTTGTAGAGATATATGACATACTCTAATGTAAACATGACTTATAAAATATGTCCTTGAAATTCATAATCGAATGGTTTAAACCCATCGATTGATAATCTAAAACAGACATTGCGCGGCTCGTTTGTAAATTTAGGGTGTTATGTTTTTTTCTATCTTCCAAATGAGTGAATCAACTGAATAATGCATAAGATTCCCACTCACATAATCACGATTGTTCCATACCATGACCTCTGACATCCATGGTATGGTGAAATTTTATTTTAACCTTGGCGCATGGAAAAAATACTCCAATACCTTCTATGAATCTTGCAAAACTTTGCAGTTTTGTTTTCCCCACTCTCGCAAACCATATATCTTGGGTCATTTCATAGAGGACACTCACCCGCCAGTTCGTGTTCATTGCGGTATAATATGAAATCATACTTGATTTTTACTTCAAACCTAAATCATTCAAGCTCTCCTTCATGCTCGGATAACTATCTTGTAAAGTCTTCTCTTTCGAGAGAATGTGAATATGTTTATCCCACTTAAGAATTTCAGTTATGTTATTGTCTGACAACCAAAATTGACTCTTCAAATTATAAAAACTGATCATTACATACAATACCAAGTGATAGTCTTCACATTTTTTATACAAAGGTCTAGCTGCATCGACTTTTAACCTTATATATTTTTAATCTTCAGGTAATTTTTCAACAACTTGTTCATTAACTTTGTCATAATACAAAGTATCCATATCCATAGGCTGATAGTTTTGATGATGATGGTATGTATAAACATAATTAATTCGGTCAGTGAAAGGAATATGCGCTGGCGAATCACTCACCACTTCCACCCGATGGAGTTCTATTATGATGTCGGGTACCTGTAGTTCTTTCGAAATGTATGGTACATTCTTTTCCCCATGGAATGCCCATATATTATAGTCTTGTGACATACCCACAGTAGTAAATACAATTCACCATCTTGCAAAGACTTAAATTTTCCATTCATACAGTAGTTGTACGGACACGAAATCTTGTCACTATTAAGATTTATATTTGCATATTTAACAAATTCACGAACACTTTTTACATGATTATCAAATCTCTATTACTCTCTTTTATCCACTCCTTGTAGTATGGTAAAACCATTAAATAGTCTTCAAAATTCAAGTCACCTATATAAATAGGTTGAAATGAAGGTCATGTTGGATACCAAAACTTTCAATTTATAATTCAAGAAAATTCATTCAACTAGAGCATTCAATAAATATGAAATAAAAATAAACAAATTTAGATGTCATTAAACCCAAAAAAAATAAAAATAAAGCTTACGATGTTAATAGATGTCCGACATAATTAAAAAATTAACTTGTATCCATATAAAACATTGTTCATCGCCTAATCCTGACCAACAAAGAAATTGGTCTGGAAATTTAGTAATTTTGATAATATTTTAACAAAAGCCCTTCACCGGAGTCAACTTGTATAAGCTTGTCTTTGCAACCATCGTACACTATATCAACCAATATTTAAGCCTTACCCACCGCCAATGGGTGATTCTAGACAAGTGTTTAGGCATTCATGAAAATGAGCGTGCACGTGCCAATGACCCTTCTAGTAGATTAGTCCCTTAAATAATACTCCTCGACATAGTCAACATTCATTGATGATGGTGATCCATAGAATGTTGTAGAAGGAGGAATTTGGGAGGGGAAACCTTGAGGTGGAGGATATGAGAATGTTTGAGGAGGCACATGGGAGGGAAAACCATAGTGTTTACTAAAAAACTCGACTAATCCTTTAATTTCATTCATCAATATTCCCAAGTTGTTGCTAACATTACCCAAGTCCCTCCTAAGATCTGACACTTCCCCTTTTGTCCTGGCCTGTTCCTTCACTCGCCTTGACATATGACTATTCACTGAAAAGATCTCATCCGATAGAGGTGAAGTGTAATATAATTTTCTACTTGGAATATGTGAGCCCACAACTCTTGTCCTCCCACTTTTCTCCTTCCCAAGAATCTTGGATAGGGCATCTCCTTCAATGCCACGGGGTGTACTCGGACTAACTTCTCTTCATGCCTTCTATCATTTCCTGCAATGAATATTACAATTAGGATTATGATTTAAACTGTATTTTACTATAAGATGTATGTATACGATAACTAAATATGAACTCACCCATATCGGAGCCAATTTGTCTCGGACTTTATTGGTCCCTTTTTTTCCCATTGCGCATGTAAGTACAAGTTGACCCGATTAGCGTCTTTACGTTCTTCCATAGTCCCCTTGGTCCCATCCTCCCATTCACCCTTCTGATTATCATATTATTTTGCCCCAAATTTTTGGACATCAATTTTTCTTACTCTGTTCTATTTATTTGTCTCCATTCCTGTTAGTTTTTCTTCTTTAGCCTCATTCTCCAAGAAGTTGTTCCATTGGTCGATGGGCATTTGAATACTTGGGAGAACTCTATCTTTCAACGCCAAAATATCAAAACTTAATGACCTTTCATGGGGAAATTCTTCCGCAAGTTCTTCCGATAGGTTTTCATATGTTCACCTACTTGGGACAAAACCCTTGACTTCGAATCGGGTTGGAATGTAAAACTCTTACAAAGTTGATTCCACATGTTATCAACCTTATTCCCTTTGTTTGGCCCCCTGACGCCCCAAATCATCTTTCCAAGAGACAAATAACGGGCTTTTATAATCTGGACATTACCGGCAGGATTCCCAAAACTGAAGATCCCAATGGGCTTCTTATCATTTTATTGGCATACATGGAAATAGGAGTTCCCTCAATATCGCACTAATAAAAAGATATTTTATTTTGGTCCAGTAATAACCTCTGATACTCTTGTTAAAGTAATTGTTACGTGACTCATTTTTCCTGAGAAAATATATAAGAGGGTATGAATATGTGTCCTCCAGATAATGGCTCTAATTAATCCTAAACTTCATTTTAATTAAATTAATCCAAAAACTATTATTTTCCCACCAAATTTTCAAGCCCTTCCACGAATTTGTGTCCACCCAAACAATAATCACTTAAGGAAGTGGTGAACACAGCCACAACAGTTAACCAAATATACATATATGTATTAATATTCATCCTCATAATATCAACAAGTCCAATATAAGTTTATTTTAATTAAATTAATCCTAAAATTACTATTTGTCCACTAAATGTGCAAGTCCTTCCACCAATTTGTGTTCACCTAAAAAATAACCACTTAAGGAAGGAGTGAACACAGCCACATGAGTTAACCAAACAGATATATGCATTAATATTCATTCGCATAGTAGCAATAAGTCAAATTTAAGTTGATTTTAATTAAATTAATCCTAAAATTACTATGTGTCCACCAAATTTTAAGTCCATCCACCAATTTGTGTTCAACCAAATAACAACTGCTTAAGGAAGATGTGAACACGTCCACAACAATTTACCGAATAGATAAATGCATTAATATTCATCCGCATAATATCAATAAGTCCAATTTAATTTTATTGTAATCAAATTAATCCTAAAATTACTATGTGTCCACCAAATGTGCAAGCCCTTCCACTAATTTGCATTCACCCAAACAATAACCATGTAAGGAAGGGGTGAACACGACCATAATAGTTAACCAAACAAATATATGCATTACTATTCATCCATACAGTATTAACAAGTCCACTTTAAGTTCATTTTAATTAAATTAATCTTAAAAGTACTATGTCTCAACCAAATGCACAAGCTCTTTCACCAATTTGTGTTCACTATGACACCTCGTCTAATTAAATACCGAGTATCTACTCCGTAATTAAATTAATACAGAATATTAAGTTGGTTCAGTCTTAGCATTACTGTCAAAAATAATTAATCAATTACTAGCCACCTAATATTTAAAAAGTGAGATGCCAAATTTTATTAATTAAATTAACTTACAACTAAGTAATGAATAACAAACCATTCGAAATACACATAAACAACCTCATATAAATAACTAATGTAATGAAATAAACTGAGTATGGAGTACACACTCTAATAATAATCCCAAAGAAAAATATAATCCCAATACAAAGTCTGAATAAACAAAACCAACATCTGATATAAATGAAAGTCTAAAACTTCTATCTCTGAATAAGAATCGGCAACATGTCCCAACTGATATGAATGACTCCGAAGGAAGCAAAGAAAAACGTGGAGGCGTTTAATACCAAGATCATATAACTTCCACAACAGCTGCAACACGTCAACATAATGCAACTCATATGCTTGACATCTCTGTGGCTGGGCACCTAAAATGGTTTTTACCAAACAAAATAGATTTGGAAGGAAACGGGTCAAAGCTTGAGGTGAAAATATTTTAAAACAACAAGTGTTTAATTACATTAAACAGTAAATATTATATACATGTTAGTCAATTACTCTCACTTGCGACTCTCACCCCTTAATTATTGTGCATGCCTAATGTATGCCCTTAACCATTCTAGTTATTCTACTACCTAACTAGTATGTATTAAATTTGTCTATAGGGATTAATACATTGACCCACCCGTTTTACTCAATTACGACATATTTACATTTCAAATACTCGTTATTTGAATCCATTATCTCATGTATTATTTAAGTTCCCACATCTTTAAGTCATTTAAATATGTTAGATATTCTCATCTACTAAGCAACAATGAATAATCATAAGTATATATTTATATCACTCACAGTACATATATACACATATGGCACCCCTAGGCTAAGCTGCGGTGCACACATACTCTGCTATTGAATCCCGGTACATCACGTACATAAAGATCACGAGTTCAGAATCACTCAGGAACCATATCAATACAAATCACAAATATTGGAGGCAAACATAGTTCACATACCCATGGGTCATTCACATACCTACGCTCCCATGGTCAGCTGACTTATCAACTCACAAATAAGCCTTCACAATCCTATGTTCTTGAGGTACCAAATCTAAATCCTCCCGAAGGCACACAAGACAAGATTTTACTCTTCCTACAACCTCCCGTGATAGCAAGTATGGTAGGTATGTAATACAAATAATAATACATATACTAGGTAACCACACAACCTAAGTAATCATTATATTAATATAGGTATACTCCTATCCTATATTACAAGTCTCATACGCAATATAGTTTCATCCCGATTATTTTACGTAATAATGTTTAGCGCGACTTAAACCTATCCCAAAAGGTTACTAAGTCTACCACTTGTTTCTAAGGTTAATTTAGTAATTTTGAATTCCTCCTACTACTTTCTCTAACCTCAAGTTATTGTTTAACCGAATTAAACTCAAGTTTCCATAATTTCCAATAATAACACTCTCGTCGGACACTTGTAAGTTTATCATTTAATCTCAAACCAAGCTAATGTTCTCCGGGCCTCAAATACATACCCAATGACCTTCCCTAAGTCCCAATGTATTCAAATATTCCACACCAATAATTCTTAAAAGTTGAAATCTGTTTAAACCTTAAAAGGAAATTTTATCACAATGCAGGGGTGTCAATCGATCAACTATGAATATCGATCGATCGATCGACAAGTTATAACCCATAATGTTTTTAGTGTTTTGGCTATTGTTTTATCTCCAAAATTCAGTACAAAGTTCCATTATCCAAAGTAAACGTACTTGATGTTATAGCAACCTAAACACATGATTTCTAACATTATGGAATCATCAAATCATCACGAAAATTTCATACAACTTTAATTGTTCATCAAGTTATCATGGTTAAACCCTAGGATAACTTCTCTCAATTTAAGATAGCCAATTACTCAATTTTGATCTGTGATTTATATCACTTAGGATCCAATTAAATTCTCTAATCTTCCCAGAATTTATCTACATGCAAAACCTACCCATATTCGAGATTAAATTCTCCCAATTCATGAAATTATCAATATTTCAAGTTTAGTATCCAATTCTAAACTACCATGGATAATATATTTTCTGAATCATAACAATTAAATCACTTACCTGGAAATAGAAGTTTTGATCCTTTGGGGAAGATGATATGGCGGTGATGTTCTCTTTTCAGTCACAAATCCGATGGTGGTGGTGGTGGTGCAAGGTGGTTGTTTGGCCCTAGCAACGCTTAAAAACCCTTCCTTTCTCTCTACTTTTCTCTCTCAAGTTTGTAGCAGCCAATAAACCTAATTACCCTAAGGGTTGGATGATATAATTATCCTAAATTTTTTAGGTCACTATTCATCAAATAGTAAAATGACTAAAATACCCTCTCGGGTTACCGGTTTGGCCTGAACCTACCCCGAGTTCCAAACTAAACCCATGGACATACTTTTTTGACTATATCGATACTTCTGCACACATTGGCACACTCAAAATGACCATAAGGATGACGTAAACACAAACTACTTTATAATCCCTTAAATTGGCCTCGACACGACTGACACGCGCGTTCTAACTTAATTTCCAAAACTGCCGTATTTTCCACACGTGATAATTTTTAATCAATCTAAAATCATATATTACTATACTCACTCAATACTATTCAACATAATTATAATAATCAAATACTAACTCTCGCCTCGCTAGTATTTATATCCAAATTAATTACCAAGTTATTTCCCATTTAATTCAATTAATCCTTTAATTAAAATCAGTAAAAATGCGAAGTATTACATACTTCCCCCATAATAATGGAATTTCGTCTCAAAATTAAGAAATAAAGGTATTCCTGGTAAAAACAACTCTGGATATTTATCATGCAACTCATCCTCACACTCCCAAGTAGACTCCTCGGCATTATGATGCCGTCATTGAACACGTACTGGCGGTGCTACCTTGGATCTCAATTTGCTCTCGTTACGATCGAGGATAGCAATCGGCCCCTCCTCGTAGGAACTACCAGGCTACAAAGCAATATCCTACAAAGCAATATGAGTATGGTCTAACTCTTCCCGAAGATATCTCCTCAGTGAAGAAATATGGAACACGTCATGAATCCTATGCAAGTGTTCCGGTAACCCAAGTCTATAAGCAATTGTCCCAATCCGCTCGATGATAGGGAATGGCCCCACATACCTTGGTGCCAAATTTCCTTTCTTACCAAAACGCATCATGACCTTCATAGGAGATACTCTCAGCAACACCTGACCTCCCACATTGAACTCCCGGAAGAACCTCTTGGCATCGATGTAGCTCTTCTGTCGATCCTGAGCAACTCGAATACAGATTCGAATCATCTCTATCCTGGCCAAAGTATCCTGGATCACCTCCGACCCAAGTAGATTTTTGTTCCTCACCTTTAACCAACAATATGGAGAACAATAAGGTTTACCGTATAACGCCTTGAATGGATCCATGCCTATACTAAATTGGTAGGAATTATTATAAGCAAACTCCACTAATGGGAGGTAGTGCTCCCATCCTCCGCAAAAATCTAGGATAACTATTCGCAACATATCCTCTAACATCTAATTTGTCCGATCAGTCTGCCCATCGATCTGCGAGTGATAGGCCGAACTCAATTGTAACACCGTATCCATAGCCTCCTGGAATCTCTCCCAAAAGTTGCACACAAAAATCTTATCCCGATCGGACACAATATCAAGGGGCACCCCGTGAAGTCTCACTACCTCCGCAATGAAGATATGATGGAGGGCATCGTTAAAGTATTAGCTTAGATAGACATGGAATTGAATTCTACACTAATCATATTCATAATACAAGTATTCATAATTAAGTAACAAGAAAGAAGAACTGAGAAATTTATACCAATGATGAAGAAACAAAGTTGCAAGAATAAAATTTCACACTAATGAATAATATTCGAAAATTCCAAGACTTCAATTAATTTGATGTGCAAAGATCAATCCTTTGTTCTCCAATGAATAGTGATTATTTCCTTACATAAAAATTGTAATGTATGAATATTAAGACTCTTAAATGACTTATACAAGTGCCAAAAAGGGCCAAAATGGTAAACATTGACCCCAATAACTCTAGCTAAAATTTAGGAAAGGGTAAAATAATCCCGCTGGAAACTAAACCCTCATACCAAATCGAACCCTGGGGACCGAACCCTCAAGGCCATGCAAATCGCTTGACTCCAGAAATTGAACCACTTCGGTCTCTGGGTTTGCTAATTGCACTTTAACTTGCATCTTTCCTTCATTTGCAGTTTTACCACTAGAACTTTTCTTCAATTTCAAATTGCCATAACTTCTTCACCGTAATTCGAATTGAGGTGCCATTTCTTCCTGTGTTCTTGTAAGCTCTAGATCTTTAGCTTTCATGTTCTGGATGGAAATTTACCATTTTTCCATTGACTTAGCTTTCTTGCATAGTTTTCATTATTTTGGCTATACTCTTCTGTCCAGTTGCATGATTAACCTGTAAAACAAATGAAAAATATACAAAACATGAAATACTTGCCAAAAGGGTTAGTAGAAATAAATATGATAATTGGGGATGAATGTGATGTTGGGGATCATAAAAATATCGAAATTAGAGAGATAAATATGGAATATTCATGCCGAATCAACCCCTCCTAACTTAGAACGTTTCTAATCCCAAGCAATGTAAATGAATCAGAAATAGGGTCTGTGAATAAAACTTATCAACTATGGAATATAATACCATTTTTACGAGCATGAGATTACATTTAGCGTATGTAACAAGCTGTTAAATCCTTAGATTACCCTAGTAGGATGAGTGGTGTCTCAAAAGGGTTTGGAGTGAATTTACCCACAAAATTCATTTTGCACCACATGGCATGAATCAAAATAATAATAAAAACTAATTTAAATTCAATAAAAATAATCAAAAAATTTTTATTTATTAAATCTCAATTTATAGTGTGTGTATGTGTGTGCAAAGCCACAAATTAACCATTAACTCTTACCAATTAATCATTACATTACTTTTTGACAATTCTCTTCGGTTCAATTTTTCAAGGGATTCACTCACAAATGAATCACCCGGATACTTGTTTTTTCTCTCGATGTGTATGAAATTAAGAATAAATGTAATGGACACGAGTTCACGTACACAAATTGAAAGACACAAATTTTATGGTGAATGGATCTCATGAATATTTTACAGTCATGTAATGACATATTTTTATAAGTCCATTAACAATTAATTATGTCGTATACCGTTACAACCGTCAAAGAAGTTCAAGAGAAATCTACATCAAGACGGATCCGAATTAATGAAGTTCTTCATCAAAAGGACTCCGCAAAGTTTACTTTGGTAAGGTTTTATTTTAAATACCTTAACTTTCCACTTAGAGCTTTTGGGTTATTTTTACAAAATATTTTCTAAGTGTTGGAGCAGACTTTTTCGTCAAAATTTGAGAATGTGGAATTTTTTCTAATTCCTGTAGCATACCTCAGTTTTGATGCCAAGTCGTTCAAACGAGATGTCATCTCGTTCGAGCGACATGTGCATGTCGCACGATGTCATTCGAACGACCCGTGTACGTCATTTGCGCGAGATAGCTATTTCGTTTGAGCGACTGAGGCAGCGTGATTTTTTTATAAATACTCATTAAATGGTTTTGTTTTCATTAAGAAGTTCCAGCATTTTGAAAGACAGAAAGCTGCGAAACTGCAGAATCCTTTTGACTTCTTCTTTTAGGGTTTAATCCCTTTTTGTTTTCAATTCACAAAAATCCCATATGCTTTGGTGAATTATTTTGGTGTTCAATAACACACTTTTCTTTTGTTTACCTTTGTGGGGAGAACTCTACAATCGAAGATCTACGTGCTATGGTGGAGGGAGTCCTTATGAAGTTCACTCTTGTGGAGAAGCCGTTTCTTTTCCATTGCTGCCCATCTGGAGTTCTTGCGGGATATTCCAGCCGACGACAACGGAACCGACACCAGATGGTATTTCGTATGTCACTCTTGTTTTCATTGTAATCCGTGTAAACCGTTCTTTACAAATTATAGTGAAAATAAAAGGTTTTGTCCCCTAGGGTATTTTTCCTAAAATTTGTGTCGCATGCTTTATTTATTAATGGGTTGACACACACACACACACACACACACACACACACACACACACGTAGTTTCATGTTTAAGGGCTGAATTGATCTCGTTTAAAAATATATTAAAATTAAATTAGTGTGCCAAATTTAAAATTTACAAATTTAATCAATTATCACACACTGCATTCATAGTTTTTACAAATTGGTATCAGAGCGGGTTACGCTAATTTATCGCGTGATACTTATTTTTCGAGGATTTTTTTTTTTATAAAATTTGACTTCTCACGTCGTCAAATAGGTATCAAATCAGGTTGCGCTAATTTATCGCGTATTCATATTTTTCGCAAAATTGTGTGATATTGATTTTTTTTGAAAAATCAGTTTTGTAAAAAATCGCAATTTTTCCGATGGAGTACTTATCTAATCGGATGCCCCCATTTGATGACACGAGTAAGAGTTTTGATAATATAAATCATTTGAATTTGACGTTTGCTAAAATAATTGACTTTTTGGAAAAGGAAAATTCTCGTTTTAAATCCACGATGGATCTTTTGCAAACAGTTCAAAATCAAAGAGATTTGTATCATGAGAAACTTGTTTCCTTGGACCATGACTTTGTTAGTTTAAAATTGTCTAAGAAGGAGAGTGATGATAGGGTCCTATTTTTAGTAAAAGAATTAGAGGACCTTAAAAATTCTATGGTTTGTGTTTGTGCCAAAGAGGATAGAAATATTTAATCAATGAGTTTGTGGCACATGAAGAGACTCTTAGGAAAAAAGTTTGCTTTAATTGAGGGAGAGCGAGATAACCTTCTAGGTTTGATTGATAATTTGAAGAAGGAGTCCCTCCGATTTGAAGAGTCTAATTTGTTGCTTGAATCAAATATTTTGAAGTTGAAAAATGATTTAAACGATTCGAGTAGGTTTGATAGTGATGGTAATGGCTCATCCTGTTTTCATGCTTCTAGTGCTAAAGCCAAAACCATTATTTGTTTTAGAGAGTCAATTAATCCCATGGACATTATAAAAGATCACACTTTAGGTAACATTCCTCCCGTTTACACATGTTCACATTGTGGTAGGAAAGGTCACCTTAGGCGTTTTTGTTTTGATCTTGTAAAAAGTCCTAGGAAGTTTATGTATAGTGTTCCCTTGGTTCCTAAATCCCCCACACGACGTTTCACATCTATTTGGGTTAGGAAATCAATTTTAGAGGCACTAGATTTTAGACAAGTTGATTCCCGTTTGCTTACACATGATTCCTATCTTGCTATATCGTATAGATGATTGTGTTTGCATGTTTGTCATACACTAGTTGTGGTTTCATGATACATATTTGCTAGTGTAATGACATGTACTTTTTGTATTATATTTTTGTTTTTGAAATTTTTTGAAAAATACAAAAAGATTTTATTTTGATACATGTTTTGAAAATCCAAAATGATTTTTGTATTTTGTTTGCACCATTTTATGGATAAACACTTAGGATGTCCGAGTCACAACATCATTCCATTTTTAATGTGACTATTTGATAGTGTTTTGAGGTAATAGGTCAATTCATCCATGTGCTTTATAATGTGTGAAGTCATTAAGATGTAATTAAGTGTTAATTCCTACTTGTTTGACTCATGATTTCCTTTATTGGACACATGCACTGATTTGTTTGATTATTGTGATTGTCTTATCACATGTTGGTTGGGTGTTTTCACTTCAATCCTGTCCTTAAAATGAAATAAGTGCGATAAAACTTGATAAGAAAGTTGTTCATGTAAGAGCCGTTTGTGAGTTTGTGTGCTTTATTTAAAAACGGGGAAAGGCTGCGAAAGGTTCATTTGGCCTTTGCGAATACTAATCCACCATTTAAATTGGACCTAGAAAATTGAGGAATTTTATTATTCGGGGTCCAAAGAGGTTTAAAAGGGCCCGAAAAAATTTAAAGGTAATAAAAAGGAAATTCATGCCAATTAGGTTTTTGCACCAATTCTCTAAAGTTTGAGAATTTAGTTTATACACCTCTAAAAGAAAATATGTATGAGGGAGTTTGGATGGAGAATTAAAACGGGTTTGCACGTCCTTGAAAGTCTTCAAAAAGCGTTATATAGTTTTGGACGTTATTGGTGTGGAAATCACTTTGACTTTGATTTTTTGATTTACATAAGACGATGTCATCTAAATTCAATAATTTTTACACCTAAGGATACTTTTGATGTTCATTCGTTAGGAGTACACGCATTCATCATGGACATATAATTGATTGAGTTTAGTTGCCTATTGAATGTGTTCACACCCATTCATTCCGTTTCCATGACTTGGTTGTTTTTGTATAAATCCATGGTATGATTTTTGGAATCTTATATTTGTATGAAAAATTTAAAAAATCAAAAGTAGTTTGTGGATATTTTCTTTGAGATACTCCTTTGCATGCACATAGTTTGATTCAGGTTTACTATGCATTTGTATCGTGAGAGTTCGTGCTTTGATTGTTTATTCTTATCTGTCTATTTGGGGACATCATAAAAATGGCGAGAAAGAATTATCATGTTATGGGGGAGTTTTTACATTATGGGGGAGATTTGATTTATTAATGCTTTATTCTTATATCATATCAAACTCGATGTGTCACGAAGG
The DNA here is from genome assembly GCA_949130495.1 of Sambucus nigra. Classification (NCBI taxonomy): domain Eukaryota; kingdom Viridiplantae; phylum Streptophyta; class Magnoliopsida; order Dipsacales; family Adoxaceae; genus Sambucus; species Sambucus nigra. The sequence goes on along the minus strand of OX422210.1, from coordinate 191,892,588 downwards.
TTTTTGATTTATCTCATGTGTGTAGGTACAAAGATTGAAGATCATTATGTTGCACACCCTCATAAGAAAAGCTTTGAGATTTGATGAAGACTTTTTGAAAAACAGTTTGAGATCTTGCAAATTTATTCATGGGAGGGTAGATTTGTATAGCTAATTTGGTATTTAATATTTCAGATATTTTTATGTATGTACCGGGATAGACATAGGGGGAGATTTGTAAGAACATATTTTTATAAGTCCGTTAACAATTAATTATGTCATATACCATTACAACCGTCAAAGACGTTCAAGAGCATTCTACATCAAGACGAATCCGAATTAATCAAGTTCTTCATAAAAAAGACTCCGCAAAGTTTACTTTAGTAAGTTTTTGTTTTGAATTCCTTAACTTTTCACTTAGAGCTTTTGGGATGTTTTTACAAAATATTTTCTAAGTGTTGGAGCGGAATTTTTTGTCAAAATTTGAGAATGAGTAATTTTTTCTAAGTCCTGTAGCGTACCTCGGTTTTGACACCAGGTCGTTCAAATGAGATGTCATCTCGTTCGAGCGACATGTGCATGTTGCGCGATGTCGTTCGAACTACACGTGTATGTCGTTCGATGAGATATCTATTTCGTTTGAGCGACTGAGGCGACGCGATTTTCTATAAATACTCATTAAATGATTTCGTTTTCATAAAGAAGTCCTAGCGTTTTGAAAGACAGAAAACTGCGAAACTACAGTATCCTTTTGACTTCTTCTTTTAGGGTTTAATCCCTTTTTGTTTTCAATTCACAAAAGTACCATATGCTTTGGTGAATTGTTTTGGTGTTCAAGAACACACTTTGCTTTTTTTTACCTTTGTGGGGAGAATTCTACAATCAGAGAGCTACGTGCTATTGTGGAGGGAGTCCTTATGAAGTTCACTCTTGTGGAGAAGCCATTTCTTTTCCACTGCTGCCCATTTGGAGTTCTTGCGGGAGATTCCAGCCGACGACATCGGAACCTACACCTGAGGGTATTTCATATGTCACTCTCGTTTTCATTGTAATTCGTGTAAACCGTTCTTTACAAATTATAGTGAGAATAAAATGTTTTTCCCCTCGAGTATTTTCCCTGAAATTTGTGTCGCATGGTTTATTTATTTATGGGTTAACACACGCACACACGCAGTTGCATGTTTAGGGACTGAATTGATTTGGTTTAAAAAATAGACTATAATCAAATAAGTGTGCTAAATTTGAAATTTGCGAATTTAATCAATTATCACACACCGCATTCATAGGTTTTACAGGAAAATGGTAAATTAACATTCTTTATTCTCATCGTTTGGTGTCTTTATCTTATTTTTGAGTTTTTAGCGCGCAGTGATTAACTTCATTATTCGAACTTTGTTAGGAATTTTTCAGGTTAATGTATTTTGGCTACTAATGGAATTTTTCGGAGATAGAAAATTTTCTTGTGAATGTCCGTTGGTATTTTTTTGGGCATTTTCTCCTTTTCCTATTTTTTATTTTTCTCCTTTTTCTCCTTTCTCTTTTTTTTTTCTTCATTTTTTCATTTTTTTTAGCATTTTTCTATTTTGCTGACCCTTTTTTCCTATGTCGGATGGACTTAAAATTTTGAATTTCTCAATTTTCACAACTCCGGGCCAATTCGGGTTTTTCTGTTTAACAAATTAAAGAGATTGACTTTTGGCTCGATTTGGCTTTCAAAATTGGTTATTTTTCGGAACTTTTATGGCTTATGTTTCAGGTTAACAAACGATAGCAAAGCTTCATGTGTCCAAATTACTAATCAAATTACCATATGGATCTCGAGATTTATTTTTACTTTTAATACATTTTTAGGTGTGTTTTCAAAAAAAAAAATCCGCTCATTTTTTGTAACCGATTAAAATAATGAATTATATATCTATGATGATTTTACCACTGAAGGAAAATTTGAGTTATTTTTAACTTATATTGATTTAATTACTCGGAATGAAGAATGCCTAAAAAATATCACTGGGTTAAAATCTCCACATTTATTCGTATAATTCTTTAATTTTCATTCAATTTTCATTTTTGATCAATTTCGGCTTAGTGCATGGAATTTTTACAAATTGAGATTTGAAATAAAAATTTAGTGACATTTTAAAGTATTTCAAATTCCATTTTTTTTTTAAATTTGAAATACTAAATATTTTTGACTTTTTGAAAATTCTCTATTTTTTTAAATAAAAATTTTCATTTTTTTTGGGCATTTTAAAATTGCGAAGTTTTTAATAGATGCACTCCCCCCTAACTTAGACCTTGCATTTTCCTCAATGTAAATGACTAAAATCCAAGGAGAAAAAGAAATGGGTGCGAAATATAAAATAAACAATATTTAAAATGCAATAAATACACTACATGATACAAAATAACTTTTATTTATAACGAGAGAAGATAGTACATAGTTTCTAAAAAGATATAGCAATTGAAAATTAAGAAACTACATAATAAGGTGCATGCCCAATAGATACTCAATGGGAGGGGCTAGGGGGATTTGGATCACGAGCGTTTGGATCCATAAAGTATGAAGGCAAGTCAGCCCTCGGGACCAACCAAAGGCGATAAATATTATCTTATAGCTGCATTATCATGATGGTATTGCGAAAGTAATCGACTTGAAAGTTAACCCTATCTTGGCAGTATTCTTCGAGGAATCTGTCAAGAAAACACTCAATTTCGTCCATATGGCTATTTATTACCGCTATTTCATATTCACGCTCGTCGAAGTATCCCTCGAAATTCGAGTTCCTTGAATCATCATCCTCTTGGTACTCATGGTCATATCCCCTTCCTCCTCTTCTTTTTCTTATTCGGTGTCCTCCTTTTCTTCTCCTCCCTCTCCCATATCAATGTCTTCAAAAATTGGTTTGGGAGAAGGGGTTGGGCTGTGGGTTTCTCTTATGCTTCTATCCACCAAGGTGGCATTTATAGGCTTGGGCACTCGAGCTTTGTCGCCCCATGAAATAACCCCTGCTTCAAGTCATAGAGATGTGATGATGCGGCCATAAGGAAGATTATTTGTACTCGTGGGGCAATAAGCTACACTTGTGATTTTATCGAAGTATACATGTTCTAGGCTTATCTTGGACTCCGTGTCTAAAAAAAATGGAGAAAGATTTCGTGCCACCGATGGATTGCGGAATGAATCTTCTTCCAGAGGATGGTTACACAAGTGATGAAGTTCTCCAACCGAGTGCAAGACGAGAGACGCCTGTATGGGAAAGTATCACTATTCCAAGGAGTGTCTGAAGCCCATCGGCTAGAAATCTCGATGAGGGTAATATCCTTTTGGTGGTAGGGTAATTGTAGTTCTTTAAGTATTTGATCCCCGTATCTTGCATCTTTTATTTGACAATTTTTAGCGAGAAAATAATCACCACCCCATTTATGTGTTCCTCACAATTTCCATCAAAGGTTTGGATGAGAGATGAGTAAAATAATTTGTTTATGTGTTCATATACAGGACCCTCGTCAGTAGCATACCAATTTTTCCACCCAGAACGTGAGAGGAAAGATACGAAATTTTCGATGATTATGTCCCAAATAATTCTCTTTTTGATGAATAGTGCGACATGTGGGCGCTACGCCAATTCCGTTCTTTTGGAGAACGAAAAGTTTCTTGATCGTCACCTTCGAGAACTTCGGTGGACTTATATTTTTTCAAGTATTGTTTAGGAGCCATTGAATAATAGGATGGAACTTAGGAATAAGTAGGGAGAATTATAGGAAAGGAGAGAATTTGGAGGTGTGGGGATGAATGGTGTGTGTGTTGGGGGGGGGGGGGGGGGGATATTTATAGGTTGGAAAAGGTGGGAAAATGAAAGGTTGGTTTTGGGGGGAATGGATGGATTTTTGGAAAATGGAAAGGTTTGAAGGTTGAGAGAGTGTTTTTAGGTTGAATTTAGTACTTATAGGGAAGGGGAGAGTTTTGGGTGGAGGGAAGGTGAAAGTTTGGGAGGGAAATGAGAAAACAAAGTGGCAAAATTCAGATTTTTCCTTCAGAATAGGGAATAGGTTCACATGAGGAACCAAGTTGGTTCCCTAAAAAATTGAACCGGTTCGAAATTTGGGATTGACTTTTTCAAACCTCTTCCTTTAAGGGTTCGGTTTTTAGAGAAAACCCCTTGCCGAGGGTTCGGTTTTCTGAACAGATTTTTTGCGTTTTCTATTTTCCTAGCAAATTTCACACTCCCTGGGGCACGGATTGTGAGTTTCCTAAAAGTCTCCCGAGGTTTAACCTAAATTCAATATTTTTTATTGGAAATCATTAAAATCACCACGAAAAAATTGGGTACTCTCGCAACTGGTCTAAAAAACCACAAAAAACTCCACTCTTGCTAAAAGACACACGACCAACTCCTAAACACTTAACCCACTTACACGACTCTTATATACAACTGATACTCACCCCATATATGTCGGGGGTGTGATGACCTCTCTTAGAAACCTACTCATCCCCGTACATGGGGTTTGATAATAAAATTGTCTTTACTTCCCCAATACATGCCTTTAGATATGGCTTTAGGCGTTGTCCATTTACTTTGAAAGTGCTCCCATCCTTTGGATCTTCCACCTCTATTGCATTGTGTGGGAACACCTCCTTCACAACAAACGGTCTGGACCATCTTGACATTAAATTTTCAGAAAACAAGTGTAAACGAGAGCTGTAAAGGGGCATTTTTTTTTTATCTTGAATGAAACTCTTTGCGATTTATGTTCCAAACGTGGGGAAGTTTTATTTGTTCTTTGGAAATTAAGATTCTCTTATACGCATCATTGTGTATTTCTTCCAACTCATTTAATTGGAGCTTTTGTGTTTCACCCACTTTATTTAGGTTGAAGTTCAACCTCTTGATTGCCCAAAATGCCTTGTGTTCCAACTTGAAGGGGAAGTGGCAAGGCTTGCCATGCACAAAGAGAAATGGGGATATCCCAAGGGTATTCTTGTAAGCGGCCCGGTAAGTCCATAGCACATCGAGCAATCTGATAGACCAATCCCAGCGATTGGGATCAACATTCTTTTCGAGAATGTTTTCATGTCTAGATTTTCTAGCTCGTCCTCATGGACAACTCCATACTTCCTTATTAATTTTTCTAACGACTTATTGCAAAAGCGCGAGCTATTATCACTAATAATGGCCTTAGGAGCATCGAAATGAGAAAATATATGTTCATGGATGAACTTTATCACCACCTTACTGTCATTCGTGAGTGTAGCTATTGACTCTACCCTTTTAGACACATAGTCTGCCGCAACAATAATGTAGAGAAAACTAAAAGAGGGAGGAAAGGGTCCCATAAAGTTGATGCCCCAACAATAGAAAATCTAAATTGTAAGGATAGGTGTCAATGGCATCATATCACGTTTACTAATAGCGCCTATCTTTTTTCATCTCTCACAAGATCGACAAAATATGTTCACATCCTAGAAGATAGCGGCACAATAAAGATCGCATTGAAGAATATTTGCGGCTTTCTTCTTCATGGAAACGTGGAATCCACTCGCTTTCGAATGACAAAACTGGATGACACTTTGGATCTCATCATTCGATACACACTTCCAGATTATTTGGTCCATGAAATACTTAAATAATTAGGGATCGTCATAAAAGAACATGCATGGCCAAGTGAAAAACTTCCTCTTCTCTTGCGGATTCGAATCGAAGGGAATGGCCTCCATCACTAGATAGTTCATGAGGTGCACAAAATAAGGTAGAGAGGAAGTAGTAAAAAGTTTCTAATCCAAAAAATACTCGTTTATGGGTACAGGATCTGGAGGCACATCAGATGAGAGCCTAGACAAGTGGTCGGATATGACATTTTTTACTTCTTTCCTATTTTTGATAGAAAGGTCAAATTCTTTGAGTAGAAAGATCCACCTAATAAGGTGAGGCTTTGTGTCCTTCTTGGAAAGGAAGTGTTTGAGTGTTGCGTTGGTTATAAAGCATATAAAGAGTGACTCGATAAGATATGATAGGAATTTATGAAGGGCGAACACTACCGTTTGCAACTCTTCCTCTGTGGCGGAGTAGTTTAATTGGGGTCCGATTAAAGTCAAGCTATCGTAGTATATTACATGGTCCGTTTATATATCCTTTTCCCCTAAAATAGCCCGTACCTCATAGTCACTCACATCACACATCAGCTGGAATGGAATGGTGCAATTCGAAGCTTGCAAGATGGGAGCGAAGATAAGAACTCTCTTCAATTTCTCAAATGCCTTTTGTCACTCTTCCCTCCACTCAAATCAGGCATCCTTAATGAGTAAGTTACTTAAGGGTCTAGATATGGAGGTAAAATCCTTAATACACCTATGATGGAACCCCGCGTGTCCTAAAAATCTGCGCACGTCTTTTAGGGACATGGGTGGGGGAAGTTCGACAATGCTGTCAATTTTGGTTCTATCCACTTGGATGATACTATGAGGACTAGAACTACTACTTCAATAACCATGAATTTGCATTTCTTATAACTTAGTTCTAGGTTATGTTCCACACATTGGGCAAGCACATTCTCAAGACTAGCAAGACATTGGTTAAAAGATGGGCCAAAAATGCTAAAATCATCCATAAACACCTTAAGGTCTCTCTCAAACATGTCGCTAAAAAGGCTTAACATGCACCTTTGAAAGTTCGCAGGCACATTACATAATTTAAATGACATCCTTTTATAGGAAAAAGTGCCGAAAGGATATGTGAAGGTAGTCTTTTCTTAGTCAAGCTATCCACCTTTATTTGGTTATAACCGAAATACTCGTCTAAAAAAAAGTAAAATGGGTGGCCCGAAACTCCTTCGATCATTTGGTCCATGAACGGCAATGGGAAGTGGTCTTTCTTAGTGTCGACATTTTGTTTTTGGTAACAATATAAACACACCACCCGGTGGTGGTACATTTTGGAATGAATATCCCTTTGCTTTCTCAACCACGATCATTTTTTACTTCTTGGGAACGACTTGGATTGGACTAACCCATTTACTATCCGGGATATGATAGATTATGCCCGTAGCCAATAACTTTATAATTTCCATTCTCACCACGTCTTTCATGATCGGGTTCAATATTCTTTGTATCTCCCTAAAGGGATTCACGTCCTCCTCTTGGTAGATTTTATGGGTAAAAATTAAGGGACTTATACCTTTCGAATACATAATAGACCAACCAAAAGCACCATTATTCTTCGTCAAAATCACCATAAGCTTCCCTTATTTATTTTTATCTAGACTAAAGGAGAAAACAACATGATTTGTCTCATCCTCCCCCAAATAAGCATATTTGACGTCGGGAGGTAGCTTCTTCAACTAGAGTTTAGGAAATTTAATATCAGTGGTAACCTTGTAGGATTCCCTCAATGGTAACTCCTTGAATCGCGAGACCCAACTCACATCTCTCATGTCATCCTCAATCTTGGCCTCACCTAGAATTTCCCTTATCCTAGTCACCTCATGATTGAATTTGGAATACTCTCTCTTGATCTTGCTAACCATCACTAAACATGAGTCAAGTGGATCCTTAAAATTATTACCCTCAAAATATTTATGTACTACCTCCTCGATAAGATTCGTGTCATGTAAATCTTCATCATCACCCATTATCTTGGTGATGTTGAAGATATTTATTTTACGTATCATATTCCCAAACATTATATGTATTTTCCCATTACACATATTAATCAATGCGTTATTCGCAGTTAGGAAAGGGCGGCCAAGAATGACGGGAACATGATGGATTGATAGGAAGGAGAACTCTGTGTCCTAAATGACAAAAGCTACCCAGAAGTAGAAAGTACCAACTTTGATGATCACATCCTCAAGTACCCCATGAGGCACCTTCACGGAACGATTTGTAAATTAGACAGTAATTTTAGTGGGTTTAAGTATCAAAAATCAAGATTCCTATAGATGGAATAGGGTACAATGTTGACACTCACCCCTAAATCTAATAAAACTCTCTCTATTTTGCTACATCGAATAATGCACGAAATAGTGGGGGCTCTCAGATTTTTATACTTCGACGGGAGGTCACTATAAAGTAACGAACTAATATTTTGTTCTAGTAAAACCTTTTTTTTTACCTTTAATTTTTGTTTCACCATGAGCAAGTCCTATAAGAACTTAGCATATGTGGGAATTTGATTTATAGCCTCAAGAAAGGGTAGGTTTATCTTCATTTTCTTAAGCACCTCTAAAATGTCATCACGGGAGGCCCCTTTAGGATGAGGGACCAACTATTGAGGGTATGATGCTACTATCAGGGGTTTTAATACCACTTGAGGATCAACTGTGTCTTCTTTCTCACTTTCATTTAGTTGGCATCTTCGGCCTCTTACGTTCTACGCAAAACCTCCTTATCATTTTGTTTGTCTTGTGGAGGAGGTGACAAGTCAACAAATCTTCCACTATGTAGAGTGGTAACCACTTTACATTGATCTTGATTTTCATTTGGGATAGATATTAAAATTTTTTTACCTTTGGGAGGTCGTTGGCCTTAGGCAGGAAACTTCCCCTTCTCTAAGACACTCAAAGAGGATTGCAAATTAGATAGCGATGCCTTTAGGTAGGCAAAATTTTGAGCAATTCGGGCACTAATTGCTGACTAATTTTTCATGAATAAGGCAAGAGTGTCCTCGAGGCTCTTCTGTTATGGGATCACATATGGAACAAGAGGAGGCACTTGCATTTGTGGTGCTTATTAGAAATATGGGAGGGATGGTGGTTGTTGGGAAATGTGTTGATATGAATTCAACGATGCATTTGGTTGCCCATAATTAAAATCGGGATGGTTCCTCCATGAGTGATTATAAGAATTCCCGTGAGGGGTGTTAAAGTTACATTTATATGCTCCCACCTCTTCAACTTTCTCTTGCAGCATAATCTTATAGGCAGGAAGAGTAGGACATTCTTTCATTAAATGTCCCGCCTCATAAATAGTGAAACTATTCTCCTTTAAAGCTCGAGATGATTCGAATGTATCTCTACCCCTAGCTTCTACCATGTATTTTAACTAATTTTCTAATTGAGTAATTTGGAGCTTCAACTTGGCTTCCTTGTCCAAGTGGTAGAGTCCGAACAAGGAAGGAGATATGGGCCTGATTTTATCCTTAGGTTCGGTGTTCGGATACGATGTGTCCAAGGATTGAGTAGTCTCGATTAATTACTTAAAATTAGCCTCCGCATCATCCACATCTAACCTGAATAACTCTCCTAAGAACATTATTTCTACGAGTTACTTTTATCTTAGTGTAAGGCCATGATGGAAGTAGGAGATGAGTCTCCACTTCTCAAAACTGTGATGTGGGCACATCTTAACCAACTCATTGAACCTCTCCTAACACATATCAAAGGGCTCACTATCATGTTACTTAAATGTTGGAATTTTTGTCCTAGTAATGTTGACGGGAAAGAACTATTAGATAAATCTATCTTGTATGTCTCTCCACGTAACAATAGAGTTCGGTGCTAAAAACCAAAGCCAAGTAGATATACACCGTCTTGGGTTCATGCTTGATTATTACATTTTTAGCAAGCCTCTTCGAGTTCAAGAATGTGGAGATTTGGCTTCTCTGACTCCATGCCCTGAAAAATAAGAAGTATTTGAATAATCCGATTCCTAATGCGAAATTTCCTTGCATTATACGGGAATATAATGCATACCGACGCAACAATTTTCTCTGAATATATAAGAAGTCTATTATAGGGCGATACGAAATCTCACCCTCTCCCATTTTGAAATTATCATTGTCGACATCACACTCACACTTGAAGAATCACTACCCTCACCGAAATTTCTTGGCGTTCCACTCGTGGTATGACTACTCGGTGTAGGAGGTGTTCTCGGTGGTACCTAAAAATTTAGAGTATCATTGCTAAAAAATGGGAGGTTCATTATTGGCTCGAGATTTGGAGTGGATTGTGTATTTTGCATTTAAGGGCTTGAGAGAAATTATTATTATTTTTCTTTTTATTTATTTTTTTGAATTTTTTATATTTGATTTTTTATTTTGTATTTTTGGGATTTATGATTTTTTTGGTGTTTTAGGAATTAGAGTGATATTAATATCAATTCAACTTAACCTACAATCTACCTACTCCCCAATAACAACGCCAAAAACTCGATGAGAAACAAAAGATGTGTGTGCTATGTGTGTACCTACGACTCATGTGCAAGCCGTTCGCTCAAGAAATAACCGGTAAGACGGGGTCGAATTCTCGAGGAATAAGTTGCTAAACGATGACGATAGGATTGGATTCTTAGTTATAGGATTCGACTCGAGAAAGAAAGAAAAAGGTGATGAGTTGTACTTTGGAAACTTTCTAATTACGTAGACAAATTAAGCTATGAAAGTGCGTAATTAAATTACTAAAAGTAAAGACTGAAAATTTTGGTTTTAAAACACTTTTTGGAAAATGAGGTTGGGATTCAATCCTCCAAATCATAAAGTATCTTAGATAAAATTAAAATTCTGTAAAATTAATTAATTAGTTAAAAGAAGAGCACAAACTAATCTAAAGCACGAAATATGTTTGGTCGTTAACGCGTGCGATAATTGGTCATCAAATTAACTAGCGCAAATGGTATATTTACCGACATGTATAATGCATCCTCAAACACTCTAGTTACTTTTAACAAACAAAGTTAAGAGGCCTACACTAATAGTCTCAATTAATGTATCAAGCTCAATGAATTGATTATTTAATTATGTTGAATTTTACACTTAACATTGAAAACTCTAGGTTGGGTTTATGTTCCCTAACTCAAAAATGCTAATTTTGTGACTGCCTTATTGTGACTACTAATGGGGGTGACAAACTTATCACTCCCAGGAGCAGTCACAAAATTATTTGTAACTCCCATTAGGGGTGATAAAATCAATGGGTAATAAAAAATTTGAGTCAATTAATTTGTCACCGCTAATGATAGTTACAAATGTCAGCATATAATTAATTTGTAACTCCTAGAAGCAGCGAAAAATTTATAACTGTCATAAGGAATCATAAATTTATCAGTAGGGATAAGTTATGACTCTTATGAGCAGTCATAAAATTATAACTGCTATGAAGAGTCATAAATTTTGGTCTTATACTAAATTTGTGACTACCGTCGACAGTCATAAATTTGTAACTGCTCGTAGCATTCACAAATTTTAGCTTAAGACTTAATTTGTAACCGCTATTGACACTCACAAATTTGTAATATCTCCTAGCAGTCACAAACTTTGCCTTAAATACTTAATTGGTGACTGGTATTAGGAGTCACACAAATTTTCATCCAACTTTAATCTCCTTCTTCTCTCTCCTCTCTCTCTTTTCACAACTCCTGCCCCTCTCTTCTTTCATTTTATTGTTGTGAGTTTTGGTTAGTTCGAAGCTCAAGGAACCCTAGAATGCGTTTTCGCCCCTTTCCCAAAAGCATTTCATTTCGTTGGTATGTTCATTTTTTTGGTTTGTTACCGATTTCATTTCATTTGGTTTTCAATGGATATATAAATCATTGCTTCATTTGGTTCTTTTTTCAATGGGTATAAATCATTTGGTATTTAAATCATTTGCTTCATTTGGTTTTCAATGGGTATATAAACATTTCATTTGGTTTGGTTATTTTTGCTCTGAATTATGATGTGAATTTTTCTTTATTGCTTCATTTCGTTGCTCTAAGTGTTTTAGTGTTATTTTTGCTCTGAATTAAAATGTGAACTTTGCTGTAATTTACTCTATTTAAGGATTTTGGATAATAATTAATTTTATGTTGTCAGTTAGAATTTTTTTTAATGTACTTCATTGCTTCATTGCTTCATTTCGTTGCTGTAATTGACTTGACTGATTTAGTGATGTAATTTCGTGGGTTTGTTTTTGTTATTTGGTTCCCCCTCCATTCAGAATTATATTGTTATGGGATAGTGACACGTTGTCTCTCCGTATTTATGTGTATGAACTCAGTCATTAATGTAATCATTTGTTTTAGATAGAACAAAGTTGGAATGTATTGGTATTGTTTCCATTTACAAAATCTGTTGGTATTGTTTAGTTTTAAAAAAATCTATTGTTATTGTTAAGTACATTCTTATAAAAAATAGTGACTTGGATAGGCAATGTGTCACTAGATTTTGTCTGAAATTGATGTGATAATCTACACTAAAGGGTATTGAATTAATGAATTTACCTGCGCTTGATGAAATAAAACTGATAACGAGCATTGAATAGGTAATACCTTTGGTCTATCTTCCTCGTAAAATTATTTTTGTCAATGTTTTGTTATAAAATAATTGGAAGCTACTTTTGTATGGTCTGTTGGTAGAAATCTGATGTTTCACCACCATCTTTGTATGTATAGGTTTTGATGATTTTTTTCCTTTTTTGGGTAGGGGTAGAGTTATTGTTGTACGTGTATATTGTGTGGCCTCAATTTATTAATTTTGTTTTTGTTTTAAATGCATCCTCTCTCCCATTTCTCATACGCAGAGGTATACCCAAGTCCTATAATGCTATAAATTTGTTTGTTTACATTGTGATTGTGTTGTAGTTTTGAGGGAATGAAACTTTTTTTTCTATGTGGTTTTGGGTTCAGGTTGAATAGAGGCTTTAGATATTTGATAGCAGTTTGAAAACTTTTACATAGACGTTCTGTGATACAAATTTGTATGTTTGGAGAAGTAGTTTATCAAATTTGATGTATATAAATATAAAACTTCACATCTTATTTTCAGACATCTTTCATTGAGACAAATTAATATGACGTTATTTGCAACACCACTGGGTCTACTATGATGTATTAGTTCGGAGAACATCTTATCACTATATGATATGATGTATTAGTTCTATAATTGTGTTTATCATTTGAATTTAAAGCACTTCTCATGTCTTTAAAAATGGTTGCTTCTTATAATCTTCTCACACTCAATTAGGACAACATAATTAACAATTTCTTGACATGTTGTTCATTTATCTACCAGTCTGTAAATCACATATTGATGCTTGCCCTGTTTGTGGAGTTTTTCATTGAATTGATTCATCAAGGATCTTATTAATGGAATATGTAGTAAATGATTATAATTAATTGTTCTTCTTTATAAAATTACAAAAAGCCCCTATGGATTATGGTTATAGATGAGTTCATATGTGGTTTTGTTCCATGTACTCAATTTTCTTCTAACTTCTTTCAATTTAAGATAGATACCTCCTATTGGATTAGGACACTTAACTTCATTCCATGTATTTCCCACTAACTCAACGCATTCCTTCTTTTTAGTCCATAAATTTAAAAATCTGAAGCTTTTAGTAGCATTACAGCTCTGAGATTGACCTCTGTGTTGCATTACACTAACTCAACACATTCCTTCTTCCTGATTACCTTCTTTTGCATTATTGGCTTCCACTTCCCTCTCTGGTATCTTTAAGTGGAAATCCTCTTTAGGATTATTGTTTTCCTATTGATAAGAAACCTTTTGTCCTCTTTCTGAATTCCCTATCAGGTGGGGTTCCTCTCTAGCCCTGATTGAATATGTAATTGCACTACTTTTATCCATTGAAGATACTTGATTGTGGGCATTTCTAATCTCTTGCTCTGATGGGCTATGAACTATAGATTTCTTTAACAAGAAAAAAGTAATCAACTTCTGTTTTAGCTCCTTTTCTTTGGGAGGTTTCTCTTTGATTATCTCTCCTTCTTCGGTAACTGATTCAGGGATAGAAATAGTATTCTCTTTAAATGATCTCTTTACCCATTCTTTAGTTGAATTTGGATTCTTCTTCTCAATCTGGACAGGTCTCTTGCGTCTTTCTATTTTCATCTTCCTCATGTAGCATGTATCTTGTACGTGTTATTTATTCTCATAATAATAACAAAAAGTACGGAGGTCTTCATATATAATGGGTTGCCAAAACCCTGTTCCTTTTTCTTTGTTCTCAATCCACACTCTCGAAGGGAGAGTCTTATTTAAGTCATTCTCTACACAAACTTTCTCCTGGCTAGGTCGAGCGAAAGATTCAGTTGCATTGTCCACTTTTAGAGGGGTTCCTCCCACCTGGACAATTGAAAATAGAGCATCTTTATTATATAAGTGGATAGGTAGAAGCGAAAAAGCAATCCATGAAGGCACAATTGAAAATTCAAGGTCCGGATGAAACTTAAGATCCCATTTGAACGTCCTCATGGGAAATCAATATATAAACCAGGTCGTCTTCTATATGATCTAATCTAATCAGTATATATTTTTTATCTATAAGACCAATATGATACGCTACTTTCGGTTGGAGAGTAGAAAATAACTTTCGAATACCATTTATGGATGGATGTGCATGTCAGAATTTCCCTACCACCGTGTGTTTGAAAGGCATTTCCATCTCCTTCAGAATAGATTCTTCATAAAATATTGATGGTTATCTATTATGGCTGGAGATCGGTTCTAACTTTGATGTTTTTGCTATCTTTGATGCCATGACAGATGCAAAATTTTTGGCAATTTTTGGTTCAGATGCTTTTTTGGATTGTTCGTGAGTAGAATAACCATGTTATATAAAACTTGTTATACTGTTAACTGTTATAACAATTATGGTAGTTATAACAGTTATGTTATATACCTTATATAACATAACTGTTATATAAGATTTTATATAACATAACTGTTATATAAGAATTACAACTAATATAACAACTATGTTATATAACTTATATTACATGCTTATATAACAACTATGTTATATAACTTATATTACATGATTGTTATATAAGTTTTATAACTTATATAACAATTATGTAATATAAATTTACGAAAAATACGGCATTGTTGGCTAGTGAATCGTGGCTCAAGGCATTAGAGAAGGTGATAGGGGAGGAGTTGGGTAACTGGCTGTAAACGAGTATAATAAAATTATAGAATCGCTACAGGGAAAATATTGCGACTTATCAAATTAAATCCAATTTTAATTAATCCGAAATTTTAGTTAAACCCTAAAACATAGCATGCAGGATAAAACAAACAATTTCAGGAAAAATCCCCCAAAGGGGCAAAACCTTTTATTTCACTATAATTTGTAAGAAAACGGCTTACACGGATCACAATGAAATAAGTGCGACATATAAAATACCCTAAGGCGTCGATATCGATGTCTCGGTTGAAATCTCCCGTAGGAACTCCAGGTGGTCAGCAATGGAAAAGAGAAACGGCTTCTCCACAAGTTTGTCGGTTGGAAATTTCCCTTTCCAGGAGGGCAGCAATGAAGAAGAAAGACGGTCTTCTCCACAAGAGTATGAACAAACACAAGGTTGTATTCTTGGGTTACAAAAGGATTCACAAAGATTTGGCAATGATGTGTGAATCAAAACATGAGTTTTGGGACTCAAAAATATGAAGACTTGAGCTAATAGAACTCTCAAAAACGTCTCTCCAAGTCTTCTAAAATAACTCCTCCGAAGTTGGCTTTTAAAGGAATCCAAAATGAATTTTAAAATTTTGGGACTCTTGCCAGTGTCAGGTACCCCGAACCGGTACTGGTGTACCTCGGAACGGTTCCCCATGGGGTTTGCGGTACCTCACTGATTTGGGGTTAAAAGAAAACAGCATTCTTCAAGGAATTTTCTCCATCTTCAAAAGGTCATAACTCCTTCACCGTAGCTCGGATTGGGGTTCCATTTCTTCCAGTATCTTCCTTGCGGCGATCTCTTCAACTTTCAAGTTGACCAAACCTACGGAATATGGCTGTAAAATTACGAAAATGCCCTTGAACTTTCCTATCTTGCCTTTCTTTCACAGTTTTGACTTCTCTTGCGTACCACTTGCATAAAGTCCCTAAAATCATGGAACGTGAAGTTGTTGAGGCAGATATGGGGCACATTAATGGAGATAATGAATGCTTAATTCCCGAATTTGGATTGAGGCCGTCATATGAGGTGACGTGCAAAATGTAGCGGCATATGACATACACAAATGTAACATGTTGGACATGAGAAAAATATCCTTACCAATATCCCCCTATGTCTATGCCAGTACATACATAAAAAATCCGAATTATCAAATAACAACAATGCCTATACAAATCTACCCTCCCATCAGCCCAAAATTGGAAAGATACAAATGAATAGTCTCCATCGTTTGTTCTTCAAATCTTCAAGAATCTCAAATCTTTTCTCATAGGGTGTGCAATTCAGTGATAATCAATGTAGTACCTACACACATGAGATAAAGAAAAAATACCAAGTGACGTATCGAGTTTGAAATGAGATAAACATAGATACCAATAAGTGATAAGCATAAGTCAAATATCAAAACTCCCCCCAAATAAGATAATTCTTTCTCCCCCAAAACAAGAAAAATCGGGGTGACACGGTATTCAAAACAAGGCATCAAACAATATGAAAAACGTGATCTAGCAAAGAGTTGCTAAAAAAAAACTTCACAAACTATTTTTGATTTTTCAAATTTTTCGAACAAAAAAAAATTTGATACCATTTGAAAAAAATATGTAAAACATGATACAAAAAAAATCACACCATGGATTTAAACTCAAACAACCAAGTCATGAAAATGGAATGTATGGGTGTGAACACATTCGATAGGTAAATCAACTCAATCAATCATATGTGCACGATGCATATTTGTACTCCTAACGAATGAGCATCAAAAGTATCCTTAGGTGTAAAAATTTGTTGAATTTAAATGACATCGTCTTATGTAAATCAACAAATCAAAGTCAATGTGATTTCCACACCAATAACGTCCAAAACTATTTAGCGCTTTTTTAAGAATTTCAAGGACGTGCAAACCCGTTTTAATTCTCCAACCAAACTCCCTAAAATATATTTTCTTTTAGAGGTGTTTAAACTAAATTCTCAAACTTTGGAGAATTGGTGTAAAAACCTAAATGGCCCATAATTGGCATGAATTTACTTTTACTGCCTTTCAATTTTTTGGGCTCTTTAAACCTCTTTGGACCTCGGATAATAAAATTCCTCCATTTTTTAGGTCCAATTTAACGGTGGCTCAGTATTCGCAAAGGCAAAATGAACCTTTCGTAGCCCTTCCCCGATTTCAAAACAAAGCACATAAACTCACGAAACGGTTTTTGTATGCACAATTTCCTTATCAAAATTTATCGCGCTTTGTTCGTTTTAAGGACATGATTGAAGTGAAAACACCCAACCAACATGTGATAAGACAAGCACAATAATAAAAAAAATCCATGCATGTGTCCAATAAAGGAAACATGAGTCAAACATGTAGGAAGTAATGCTTAATTACATCTTAATGACTCCAAACATTATAAAGCACATGGATGAATTGACCTATTGTCTCAAAACACTATCAAATAGTCACATGAAAAATGGAATGATGTTGAGACTCGGTCATCCTAAGTGTTTATCCATAAACGGTGTAAACAAAATACAAAAATCTTTTTGGATTTTCAAATTTTCAAAATAAAATCTTTTTGTATTTTTTTCAAAATTTTCATAAAACAAAAATTTGTACAAAAAGTTCAAGTCAACACACTAGCAAAAATATATCATGAAACCGCAAGTAGTGTATGACAAACATGCAAACATAATCAACCAAAAGATTTCACATGGGTTGAATCACGTGCAAGCAAATGGGAATCGTGGACAAATAAACCATAAGCCTCTAAATCCGATTTTCTAACCCAAATTGATGTGTAACGGAGTGTGGGGGTTCGGGAAATCAAATTTATTCTTTTATTAACCTTCCTAGGTCCATTTAAAATCTTTTAACAAAAGCGCATATGATGACCTTCCTTGCCGCAATGTGTGCAAGTGTAAATCGAGCGGTGTGTGTTACCTAAAGGTGAATCTCTCCTCAAATTTCTCGGTTGCTCTCTCTGAATTTGCCTAGGTGGGTCTCTCCTAATGATACTAGGAGGTTCTCTCATGATGTTCGTATGGGGCTCTTTCCTAACAAACTTAGGTGCCTCTTTCTTAACAATCCTAGGAGGCTCTCTCACATGTGTGGGAATGGGTGAAATATATTTTTCAGGACCAATCCCACCCCTATCAATTTTGATCTCGGCCGTGCCTAAAATCTTATCAAGTTTTTCATACCTAGACTCCAAATCAAATTTCACCTTACTTTAATCTTTCAATTTCACCTCAAGTTCACCTATCCTATATTCAAGTACACGTCTAGAATCCTCAAACTCTAAAAGCTCCTTTTTCATAGTCTCCATCAACCCTCTAAGACTATCTCTCTCACCCTCGACGTACTCAAGATTCTCTTTCAAAATTTTCTCACGTGCCCTAAGTTCTTCAACTAAAACATCATTATTTTTAAGGCACACTCTTTCAATTGAGCTTTCAAGTTCAAATTTTCTTTCTTTGTTTTCAAAGTTTCAACATAAAGTTCATTGAAAGCAGTTTGCAAGTCATGCTTATCTACACTTTCATCCTCACTCCCATCACCCTCACTATCATGGGATTCACTCTCAGTGGCTGTGGAAGAAGTATCATCGTCATTCTCATGAGTAGACACATAGTTGGGAAGGACACGCTTACTTGCATAAAAAATTTCTTCACTCGGGTTACTCTCACTAAGGGTGGCAACACAAACAATTGGTTTATTAAAACTGTCCGTAATTTTGGTGGGGCCCTCATCTATGTTATGGTCAATCCCTTCACAACAAAGACATCTCTCAGATTCTTTCCTTTTAACAAGATATTAAAAATGGATTTAACTCTAGATTTCCAAATAAAGTTTTCAAACACTTGAGTTCTAAAATCATCAAAACCACCGAAAGCTATTTTTGCGAGAAAAATAGGATCAAACGTAATAACTTAGTGCAATAGGGTTTGACACAAAGGTGCGTGCAAAAAATCAGGATCACGCGATAAATTATCATAACCCGCTCTGATACCAATTTGTAAACGTGAGTAGACAAATTGTATCAGAAAGTAAATCCTCAAAAAATCAGGACCATGCGATAAATTAGCGTAACCCGCTCTGATACCAATTTGTAGAATCGCTACAACGGAAATGTTGCGACTTCTCAAATTAAATCCAATTTTAATTAATCCCAAATTTTAGTTAAACCCTAAAAGATAGCATTCAGGATAAAACAAACAATTTCAAAAAAAATCCCCCAAAGGGGCAAAACCTTTTATTTCATTATAATTTGTAAGAAAACGGCTTACACAAATTACAATGAAATAAGTGCGACATATGAAATACCCTAAGGCGTCAATTTCGATGTATCGACTGAAATCTCCCGCATGAACTCCTGGTGGTCAGCAATGGAAAAGAGAAACGGCTTCTCCACAAGTTTGTCGGTTGGAATTTTCCCTTTCCAAGAGGGCATCAATGAAGAAGAAAGACGGTCTTCTCCACAAGAGTATGAACAAACACAAGGTTGTGTTATTGGGTTACAAAAGGATTCAAAAAGATTTGGCAATGATGTGTGAATCAAAACATGAGTTTTGGGACTAACAAATATGAAGACTTGAGCTAATAGAACTCTCAAAAACGTCTCTCCAAGTCTTCTAAAATAACTCCCCCGAAGTTGGCATTTAAAGGAATCCAAAATGAATTTTAAAATTTTGGGACTCTTGCCAGTGTTAGGTACCCCGAACAGTTTCTGGTGTACCCCGAACCGATTCCCCCCTCGAACCGGTTCCCCAAGCGTTTTGCGGTACCTCACTGGTTTGGGGTTAAAAGAAAACAACATTCTTCAAGGAATTTTCTCCATCTTCAAAAGGTTATAACTCCTTCACCGTAGCTCGGATTGGGGTGCCGTTTCTTCCAGTATATTCGTTGCGGCGAGATCTTCAAGTTTCTAGTTGACCAGACCTATGGAATATGGCTATAAATTACGAAAATTCCCTTGAACTTTCCTATCTTGCCTTTCTTTCACAGTTTTGACTTCTCTTGCGTACCACTTGCATAAAGTCCCTAAAATCATGGAACGCGAATTCGTTGAGGAAGATATGGGACACATTAATGGAGATAATGATGCTTGATTCCCGAATGCTGATTGAGGCCGTCATGTGAGATCGTGAGGTGATGTGCAAAATGTAGCGGCGTACGACATACACAAATGTAACATGTTTGACATGAGAAAAATGTCCTTACAAAAATGATGATGGGTAATTGTCTTGAAACGAGTACTATACGCTGCATTTGAAACCAGTACTCGAATAGATAAAATATTGATGGCTTCCATTATAATGTGAGAAGATGCATAAGGTAAATATTTGATAATTATTGATTATGCATAGGTTCAAAGAATGGTTTTCTTTGTTACATCTTAGTATAATGAAGTGATTTACACAGATGACATTATCTCATTTGGTGTTTGCTTTAATTGTCTCGCACGTTGTCTTAATTATCTCTTTTGGTTATCTCATTCTGAATTCGATTATATTTTATTGTTTGCAGGTTTACACATGGCATATGTAGTATTAAAAGGCCTAAATCCAGGTGTTTATATTTCGTGGCAAGCAACACAAGCATAAGTTCATGGATACCGAGGCTCCATATTCAACAAATTTCAGTCCATTGAACTTGCTAAATAGGCGTACTCCGAGTACACGAGAGAGGAAGTCACTAGATCAATACCCTCCACGGTTGGTAGACCTAGGCTTCACGAAGCATATCCACCGCATGGTGACCCCTGGTCTAGGTTTAGAATGATTTGTTACATGTTCATGACATTTAATGTCATCGAAGTGCTCTGCTGTTATTTTTTTTAGTTTATTTCCTATTCTATGTTCATTTTGTACTTGGCGCCCAAGAAGGGGTTGTTTAATGTTAAATTAAGTTTAAACAAATTTTATGTATATCGAATATTTGGGATGTCAGAAATATAAATGAAATGTTGTCAAATTTTTTAGACTTGTTACATGTTGAACATGATATTTATTTTACTCATCATTTAATCATTTTGTGAAAATCTAAAGATATTTGTAACAGTTCTTACGACATTTAACAAATTTAACTTTTGTAACTGCTAATACCAGTCACAAATTTGTCACTACTATCAATGTTGTAACCGCTAATAGCAGTTACAAATATAAGATTTGTAACTGCTAACAGCAGTTAGAAATATGAGTTTCATTACTGCTGACAGCCGTTATAAATATTATATTCGTAACTGCTGAAAGCAGTTACAAACAACAATTACAAATTCGGGTAACCAGTCATAACCCCCATAGGGGTTATAAAAATTTGTGAATGTTGTTAGGAGTTATAATTTTTCTTTTTTCACCCCCTAAATTATGACGGTAAATATCAGTTATAAAGGTCATTTATGACTACTAACAACACTCATAAATCTCCCATTTTGGTGTACCGATACAAGTATTCATAATTAAATAACAAGAATGAAAAATTGAGAACCGAACCCTTATACTAAACCAAACCCTGGGACTGAACCCTCAAGGCTAAGTGTACCAGTTCGCTCCAGAAACCAAATCGGTTCAGTCTCAGGATTTGGTCATTGCACCTTAACTTGCTTCTTTCTTTCATTTGATGTTTTACCCCTTAGACTTTTCTTTAACTTCAGATTGCCGTAACTTCTTCACGGTAACTCAAATTGAAGTGTCGTTTCTTCCTATGTTCCCATGAACTCTAGATCTTCATCTTTTAAGTTGATCTTTTTTCGGGTTCTGCTTGAAAATTTAACGTTTTTCCATTGAATTTATTTTCTTGCATAGTTTTCATTATTTTGGCTATTCTCTTCCATCCAATTGCATGATGAACCTGTAAAACACATCAAAAATATACAAAACACGGAATAAATTCAAAAATGTTTGTTATAATAAATATGAGATAAATTTGGAATAAGTTTGATGTTCGGGACCATAAAAAGTTTGAAATTAGAGGGATAAATTTTCAATATTCATGCCTAAGCAGTGTCTAACATAAGAGATTACACGAGGATTCTTGTCCCTTCTTTGAATGAGAACTTCCCCTATAGTGTAGCAACAAGCGTCATGCATTAGATTATGGAATTTACCAATCAGGTGATTACATGATGGGGGATGAGTTCAAACGGGACTTCAACTTCTTGAATGATTCTTGGCATGCATCTCTATATATGAATGGATCATCTTTAGCCGGGTACCACACATAGATCATGTGATCGTGCTAAAGCCATGAATAAATCATCGGTAAAAAGTAGTGTGTCCAAGAAATGACCTTACATCATTGAGTGTTTTGGGAGAATATTAGAAATAACATCAATCTTGGCCTTATTTACTTGGATACCATTATTGGAGACAATGTGGCTAGGACGATCCCTTGTGTACCATGAAGGGAAACTGCTCCTAGTTGAGAACCATATTCTTCTCATTGCATTTTCTTGCACCCACTCAAGGTTTTCTAGACATGCTTCATATTGTAAGGATAAATTTCCAATTAATTCAAATTGAATGTAATTGGTTTAATTCCATTTGGATGAAACATTTTAAGTCATAGGTTTGGTCTTGAGTTGGTTTATCCTTCAAATCTTATGACGTGTTTGTTTGAAGATAGTAGTGGTCAAATTAGAACATCTATAACATTGTGTCGTTTTTCATGCCACATTTTGTCTTCAATGTTCAAGGATCTAATGAGGCATGAATGCATATTATTTGTTATCAATGGATATCGTTAGGTGTTATTTGTGTTAAATTTTTTAGTCTATTTTTAATAAAAAAGGCTTTTAAAAGGAAATTTTATTTTTTTTGTGAAAAATCATTCGAA
Source organism: Sambucus nigra (assembly GCA_949130495.1). Lineage (NCBI taxonomy): Eukaryota > Viridiplantae > Streptophyta > Magnoliopsida > Dipsacales > Adoxaceae > Sambucus > Sambucus nigra. Next base: position 191,869,897 of record OX422210.1, on the reverse strand, counting down.
CGACCAATTCAAGATAATTCTAATAGTTTGTTCGAATGAGGTTTTATGTTGGTTCGAATGAGTGTAAGAAATTCATTCAAATGACATTCAAATGAACTTCAAATGATATTTCCCTTCTTGACAATACAAATCTCTTTTTGAAGATCATTCCATCTCCTGTTCAAATGATATTAGTAACTTTGTTCAAATGAAACTAGTGTTTTCGTTCGAATGAGTTACCTAAAAAATTGTTTCGCCTTAAAAATCGTGTAGTATATTTAAAGAAGCGTTGGAATCAATTTTCTTTGTTTAAGGCTTTCGAAATTATTTTCCAAATACATATCCAAGAGCCTCAAAACCCTAATTTCACCCAAATAGTTTGAGATCCAAGATTCAATATTTATATGCTTTGAGATCTCCATTTTGTGCACCAAGTTTGTTTTTATAATCATCTTTATTAAGAAGAGTTTAGTACAATGGACTTTATCCATCGTTTGCTATTTTGCATGCAGTGGACTCTGTATATGTGGCAGTGTGAAGCGGTGGACTCCCTGTTCTTTTCATTGGCAGTTGCTGAGTCTGGATCGATAGATACCGAGGCATCTATGGACTCACATGTTTTGGAAATTCGTATATGGAATCCTATATGTCGCTCTGAAGAATGTCGAAGAAATGCATATGCATTATGGAGTCAAGTCGGTTGTTTAAGTCTTTTATCATGTCAATGTGTAATTCGTGACATGATGAAATTACGTGGGTGGGTCGTCCGACATTTCTCCTTTTTTAGTTCTTTTCGTACATCGAGCGTTGTGGTGGATTGATTTGTTTTATCCTTTCTATCACCTAGATACATTTTTTAGGGTAGGATAAATTTGGCTAACTGTTTAACACCACAATCAATAAAATTAGTACAAGTGTTTTTTGGTTTAATTCCTTAATTTAATTTAAAAAAAATAAATTTTTTGTTTGCGTGTGTGTTTGACCATCCATATTAGACTGTTAGATATTTTCAAATTGGTATCAAATTAGGTGTCTATAAGTTGTTTAGACATGAATCTGGGAGGATTTTATATGGAGGGTCAATAATTTTTTAGACCACCATAGTCTGATGGGTATAATTATGCTTTGGTGGAAAGCGCATATAAATCAACACTTAAGTCCATATACAAGTTGGTATGGTTAGCCGTAGTTAAAGGGTGTACCCGACCCACAACTCTTATATGTGAACATCTTTTATGTAAACCCATAGAAAGTTGGAGTGAGGATGAGCACAAGTTGAGTAATTACAATTCCCTCATTTTGAATGCTATGTTTTTTGTGGTTACACCAGAGGACTTCCCCTATATTATGATATGTGAAACTTATATAGAGGCTTGAGACATAATAAAACTCACCCATGAGGGGACTACTGCGATAAAGGCTTATAGACTCCAAAACCTCACCACTCAGTTTGAGACCATTAGGATGGAGGAGCGAGAAACCTTTGATGAGTTCTATGTTAGACTATCTGATATAGTTAACTCTTCTTTTGACTTAGGAGAGAGAACCCGACACCAGAGTTGTTAAGAAAATATTAAGGTCCTTTCCTAAAAGATTTAATTCCAATGTTACTGTATTGAATTTTTTGAGTACTATTGACTCTACAAAACCTGAGGAGCTTATGGGTGATTTTTAAACTTATGATCTTGACATGTATTCTTCCAAAAACAAAAGAAAAAAAAGGTCATTATTATGAAAACACAGAAGGAAAAAACCTCTATTTTTATAGACGAGTCTGAATCAATTCCAATGGTATGTCCATGTTTGCAAAGGCGTTTTAAAAATTTCTCATGTTTGAAAAATAGTCAAAAGTCGATGAAAAGAAGTTTGAGAAAAATAAATTTAACAAGGATGTAAAATTCCCTAAATTTCATTATGATAATCTTTAGAGGGATTAGTCGGATAGATTCTTTTGGTGTGAGGGTTATGGACATAGGGCATCTGAGTGTCCCACTAAGATAAGAAAGGAAGGCAAGAAGTCAAAGGCATACAAGGATAGCCTTAGTGATAGTGAATTGGAAGAGGAACCTAATTCCCCTATTGAGCATAACTACACCGCGCGCATAGCCAATCATATGAGCCTTAATAAAAGTTCTTTCAATGAAGATATTTCGATGCATGATGATTTTGAGGCCAAGTCGTGTGGATCCCAAGTGAGTGGTGAAGAGAATGAAGAAGAAGAATATGAAGAAGAATGGGAGGCGAGTGAGCTTTAGTTTGCCTTTAGTAAGTTATACGTGGAATAATTAAGTTAAAAAAAGGCGAACTTGAAGCTGGAAGTTGAGTGAAAGAACGTTCCATAGGTAACGATAACTCGAAATTGATTCATGATTTCTGGGCACGCGTGAAAAATATTAGGGAAAAGCTTGTGTTTGTCAAGGGGGAGCGTGATAACCTTCTAGTATTAATAGAGATTTTGATGAAAGATTCCCTAGTTTTTTATGAATTATGTCATTTGCTCAAGTATAGGATTGAGGAGTTAGAGGAGATATTGAGAGACTCGAGTAATGTCAAATTTGATTGGGAATTTGGGTAAAAAAATATACTAATATGTTAGGCATCATGTAAATAAAGAAGTGATGATTTTAGAATTGGCTTCGATGATCTCGTTGCTTTCTCTACTATACACAATACTAACATTTTTAGAGTACTAACCATTTCCAATGACTTTAAAAAAGAACTATCCTTTGGTAACATTCCTCTTCATGTCTACACATGCACATATTATGGTGGAAAAGGTCACTTAGGATTTTTTGCTTTGATACTAGGTAGGTCCTAAGAAGTCTAAGTCTAGAGTCACCAAGGTTCCCCAAACCTTATACCATCACATTAAACCTATGTGGGCTAGGAAATCTTATTTGGAGGCTTTGAATATTAGACTTGCGAATTCACATGATTCATCTTATGGTAAATCTAATGGGTTATTGTGTTCCCACGTTTTCACATACTATACTTTGTGCATTATGATATATGTTATTGCTAGTTGTATGAGGTTTGAGTCTTTTGCATTTTGATTTTCCTTTTATCGGGTCTTATTGGAAAAATAAAAAAAGATAGTGTTTATTTGTTGAGTTGTCCTTTTAAATTGGTGTCATTTTTTTAAATGATTAGATACTCAAAAAGAGTTTTGTTTTTGTGTATTTTCATTTTGCATATATTATGTGGCATATCGAGGTGTTTGAATCCCATTTGTTCCATGTATCCATGTGGCTAAGACATTTGATTATTATATTAAATGCTTATCATGTTCTTAATCATGCTTGAATGGAATTGTTCAACTTTGATTTATTTGATGGATTCACTTAGTACATGCCTTCGCATGCACTTTGTATGAGCTCTTTTCGACTTTAATTGCATATGTTACATTAGTTAAGTGAGATGTTATCCTATCAATATTGTCATTTACATAATTTTTTATTATGTGGGATTTGTTCATGAAAGAACTATTTCATGAGAGTTTATTTTACTTCAAAAAAAATATAAGTGATCAATTGAAAAGGGAGACAAAGGGAAATATCTTCCTTGTGTGAAATGCAACTATTGTTAAGAGACTAAAAGAAAAGGAGTGGCAAAACAAAAAAATAATATTGGTAAGGACAAGTTTTTACATTGATGGTTCTTATTTGATATCCTCAAAAGAAAAGTAGAGAAAAAATGATATATATTTTTGAGGGTGTTAAGTTGAAGATCAATGGATTTGCAGAATGAGTCCTTGTTAATCTAATTATTTTGACGTTATTGATTTAAGAATCATCAAGTTTTCTTGGCTAGTTTTCATTGTGTATGTTTGTCCTTTATGGGTTATTTGTTTGTCAGTTTAGGCTAAATCGAAGTTTGATAAGTTAATGTTGTCAAATAAAACTCCTTGGACATATAATTAGAGGGATTGGTTTATATTTTATTTGTTTCTAGTTTACACCCCTTCACTCAGTACCATTTTTGGTTTAGGGAGATTGATACTATACGAGTGTGAAAAACTTGTGTTTTGTGGTGTTTATACCTATATATATTTACGTGCGTCATTGGCATATGTTTGTTTATATATATATATATATATATGGTATGTCAATTTTTGAGTCTTTGTATTTGCATTTAATCCATATTTGTCATATTCTTAATCTTTGATTCATATTGGCATATTGTATGATCAGATTGATATCTTTTATTGTTTACTATCAATGGTATCTCATTTATGCATCAAAATTGGTATATTTTGTTCATTATTTGGATTATTTGTATTTGTGTTGCCGAGTTGTGGTCTTTGCATGTTTCACTTCACATCATTGCATGATATTCTTGTTTTCCTTTTTGTTTACACGTGCTACATTTTGGGGTTAGAAGTTGTTTATGTCATTTTGTCTGTTCCTGGACAAAAAAAGGGGAGAAATGGTATTTAGCCATGACAACCCTCCTATTCTAATCCTGGATGATCAATCCATTATTAAATGAAACAGAAATGATTAATTATTTCATTCTCAGCATCACTATCGAAAACTAATTAATTTACTAATACCCAATGGCCTGGTGTCAAAATTTTAATTCTTATTACTAACATGCAAATAATTATTTCACATTCACCATTCCAAATAACAACATAATAAGTACTAGAACATCTGAATAAATAATAGTGACTGGAATCAACACTCTAGATTGAAATCCAAATACAATCATCAATAAATAAACGAAATCTAATACTGAAAATAAAATAAAAGTACAATGTCTCTGTAATAATAACCAACTAGGAATGGGTGACATGATTGACTGAGTTAGATAAAAGGATAAATATGAACTAATAAATGTGGAGGCATTTACTACCAAGGTCCCACAAATTCTACAACAACTCCATCATGTCAAATGAAGGAACTTCTAAGCCTGGCATCCGTGTGGCTGGGCTCCTAAACTATTTTTACAAAAATGGATTTGAAACGGGTCAGAGCCCAAGTAAAAGAGTTTAAATTTTTTTTAGCAAGTATTTAAAAATCATTAAAGAGTACATATTGGATACATGTTAGCTTCATGTTCTCTCACTTGAGATACTCACCTCTCAACTATTGTGCACGCCTAACGTACTCTTCTAAATCCACCTAGTTACGCTACCCCGCCTAACTAGTCCGACTTAAGCCTTTTCCCATCTATTAATTCACTGTGCCCACTCGTATCGTACATACAGTATGTTACTAAATCCCCAATCCCTTTTATTTGTTAAGGGTCACCAATTAATTATTAAGTTCACACATAGTGAGATCAATTTAGTCATCACTATTTATAGTATCCACTAAAACACCCGTAGTAGAATAAATCAAACGTGTATGCATATATATATATATATATATATATATATATATATATATATATATATGTTTACATCACTCTTATAATATATACGTATAGGACATTCCTAGGTGGAGACCTGTGATGAGGCCATAGTCTTCTATCAAGTCCTAGTACATCACGTACTTTGTAAAGAACATCGGGTTGAGAATCAATCTTGAACCATACATTCAAAAATTCACATAAAGTTGGCGGCGAACATAGTTCTAAGCGTTTGGGCTACGCATACACCCAACGCACCCAAATGACTGGTCACACCCTTATTCGCACAAGTAGTGCTTAATCCCTAAGTTTTATGTTCTGAGGTACAAGTCAAAATCCCCCAAATGGGCTCATCAGGATAAGACTATCCGCTACGCGGAACCTCCCGTGATAGCAAGTGGCCTACTTATATTAATATATATGAATTCAGACAATAGGTATTCACACCACCTATATATATATATATATATATATATATATATATATATATATATATATATACATACATAGAACATTAATATAGGTATAATCTCAACCTATAGTGTATGTCTCATACGTAGTATACACAACTCCCGAATATCCTACGTATTATTTAATTATGATTTTATTTCTCAACGTAAATTCCTGAGCATTCCCCACTACTAAAAGTATGCCGTCCATTCTTTTAAGTTATTCACTAGTTAATTCCCCCATACCCTACTGGTCTAAGCCATGGTTTTGCTCGATTCCCTGTGACACAATATTAGTCTCCGTATTTGGTTTTATTATCCACTCATTCATAATTAATCTTAGTCTTAAATTCGTCTCATGTGACTAAGTCTTAATCTCAACATTGGTCTATTGGTAAATAAATATATCTACAATTATATTTCAAATTACTTCAAAACTTAACCCGATCGTTTCCTATGAATTCTAGCCAAAAGGGGGGGAAATTGTCCAATTCTAGAAACCGAATCGATTCGGCCTTGTTCCGAATTGATTCACTTTCCGAATCTATTTGGACAAGGGGGAGAATCGATTCGTTGTAATAGGTTTTGTATTCTTCCTTTAACTATTATAGGATTTCGCTAATTTCAATCCTCTAAACCACCATTACACGATCCCAAACTCCCAACCAACGGTCTTAAACATAATAGTAATAGGTATAAACAATTTTTAACATAATAAAATCATTAAATCATGAAAGAACACCTTTAAATTCAATTAATTCAAGATTAATTCTTAAAAACCATAGTTCATCATTTTTATTCGAGAACTTCAACAAGAATCGAGGATTCTTCATAAATTCAATACACTAATTCCTCAATTTTGTTATACATGCATCAGGGATTAAGCTTATCACGATTCCTGCTCAAGAACATGATTTACATCTTCTAAATTAATGCTAATATCCTTAATTTCAAGCGATTATTCATCCTACGCTAACATGGATGATATATACGCTCAAAAAGTAGCAAGATAAATACTTGCCTCAAGTTATAGGTCTAAATTTCTTCAAATTAGTTGTATGGTTGGTTTCCTTTCCTCCTGATCTATGCTCCAGCGGTGGGGTGGTGCTAAATTGTGTGGGAATGGCCTTGAGACTCCTTTAAAACCCTTATCCTTCCTCCTTCTGTGGCCTTTTAGGTTTCTTGTGATTTCTAACCTAACTTCCCTAATATAACTGATGATTTAAGTCTCTAATTTTCGTAGGTATCTTTTCTCCAAAATTTTAACAGACTAAAATACCCCTTTGGGGTTCCGATTTGGCCTAAAAATGCCCTGGGACCCAAACTAAACTCCCTAGTACACTTTTCTAACTATTTCTGCCCTTTCAAACACATTGGCACACTCGAAATGACCATTCGAATTATTTAAAATAAAATTATCTTTTATTTCCCAAAATTAAGTCTCGACACGACTAACATGCGTGTCCGTACTAAATTTACCATAAGTGTCTTATTTCTCAGTCACGAAAACCATAATATTTTCTTATCAATTTTATTACTCATTCACTAAGTAATATTCAATATAAATAAATATTAACTATTGTCTTACTAATTAATTTTTATTTTAATCTGGATTAATTTATCAATTTAATTTAATTAATCCTAATTAATCCCAATATAAAAATCATTAAAATTACGGGGGTGTTACCTTAACCCTTTAACTCAGGGGAGAATTTTTACTTTATCTTGGAACGAGATTTTTAGACAAAGGGGTAGGGTTTTTAAATTGTGGCTTATGTTGGTTTATATTCAAGTTGCATTTGAAAGGAATCTTTAAGTTACAATAAAGTTTCACAAGAGCAAAACTAGTCAACATTTGTGTTTGTCAACTCTATACTTTTTACTTTTGAGCTTGGTATTGAGACTTTAGATGAGCTTGACAACCCATAGGTTTTTATTTTAGGATTTTATCCCGAAATAGCCAAAGGGGGAGATCTATAAAGAGAATTTACAATCGAGTCCGTTTGTATGTAGTTGGCTTTATTTCATTTGGATAAAACCATTTGAGTCATATGTTACGTCTTGAGTTGGTTTGTCATTCAAATCCTATGATGTGTTGGATTGAAGATCATAGCAGGCCAGTTAGAATGTCTACATCATCGTGTTATGTTTCATCCCATGTTTCGTCTTTAACATTTATAGATCTCGTGAGATATTAATGAATATTATTTCTTATCCTTTGATATCATTAAGTACTATTTGTTTTTAAATGGTTCATGCCGCTTTTCATAAAAATATTTTTAAAAGGGAATTTTACTTTTGTGAAAAGTCATTTGAATGACCTATTCAAATAAATTCTTGTAGTTCTTTCGAATGATTTTTTAAGTTGGTTCGAATGAGTGTATGGAGTCACTCAAATGAACTTCAAATGATATTTTCCTGCTTAAAAGAAAAATGCCGTTCAAAGATTATTAGATCTCCTATTCAAACAAGATAAGTAACTTTGTTCGAACGAACCTAGTGTTTTTGTTCAAACGAGTTACCTTGGAAATTGTGTCACCTCAAAAATTGCATTTTCAATATAAAGGATTATTGGCATAAATTTTCTTTTCTCAAGGCTTTCTAATTGATTTTCCAAATAGAAATCGAAGAGCCTCAAAACCCTAGTTTCAACCAACTAGTTTGATATCCAAGATTGAATCTTTATATTCTTTGGGAATTCTATTTTGTTCACCATGTTTGTTTTTATCATTATCTTGATCGAGAAGAGTTTCATGTGATGAACTCAGTGCATCATTTTGCTTCTTAGATATGATGGAATCCGTGCGTGAGGTAGTTTGAAGTGGTGGAGCCCTTGTTCTTTTTGCTTTTAGTTTTTGGTCCTGGATCAGTGGATAGCAAGTCATGTGTGGAGTCTTACGTGTCACTGTGTAGATGGTCGAAGGAAAAAGATGCGTCAAGGCTTGAAGTAGTCGAGTTGGTTGTTTAAGTCTTATGATGTGTCCTTGTGTAATTCCTAACATAGTGAATTTGCGTGGCTGGGTCATCTGAGGTTTTTCCTATTTGGATTTTCTTCATACATCGGGATTTGTGGTTGATTGATTTATTTTATCCTTACTACCACCTAGATGCATGTTTTAGGGTTCGATAAAATTTATGAATGTTTTATTTGGGTTAATTTCTTATATTAATATACGTAAAAAAAATTGTGCGTGTGAGTTTTAGACCATCCATATTAGACGCTTAGCTTTTTTCACATATGAATTCTCGATTGGGGAATATTAACCCAACCTAGAGTTTTCAACGTTAAATGTAAAATTCAAAATAATTAAATTATTAATTCTTTGAGCTTGATACATTAATCCAGACTATTAATGCAGGAACTTTAACTCTATTTGATAAAATGAACCGGAATGTGTGAGGATGCATTATATGTATCGGTAAATATATCATTCGCCCTAATTAATTTGTTAACCATTTATCGCGCGGGTTAATGCCCAAATATTTAGTGCTTTGAATTAATTTGTGTTCTTCTTTTTAATTAGTTTTAAAGAATTTTATATTTATCGGAGATACTCCACGGTTTGGTGTATTGAATTCCAACCTCATTTTCTAAAAGTGTCTTAAAACAAAAAAATTCAACCTTTAGTTTAATTACACACTTCCATAGCTTAATTTGCCTACGTATTTTGACTGTTCCTAAAGTAAAAACTCATCACCTTTTTTCTTTCTTTCTCAAGTCAACCTAGATCTAAAACAACCCTACCATCATCGTTTAATGACATATTCCCTAAGGATTTGACCGCATCTTATCGGGTTATCACATGAGCGACCGACTTGCACTTGAGCCATAGGTACACACATAGCACACACTTTTTGTTGCTCATTAGCCGCATGCTTGATAGTGCACAGATGAATTACTCTACGATGGAGAAAGAGCTTGTAACCACAAATTTCTAAACAAGTCAATTTGTTTATAATTGATTAATTCCAGGAAAAATAAATTGAGTCTAGACTAGTTATTAATTCGAGAATATTAAAATTCTACGAAGATTCAACATTGAAGGAGTTGCAGTTTAAAGCCATAAAGAAGAAATCAATTCAAGTTGCAATTTCACACTTTGTTTGTTCCAAGATCACACGGGTATGAATAATCAAAGGAATATATGACCTAGAATTTTGGTTAAATATTGGATGAATTAAGTGTTTTTAATTTATGGGAATTGAAGTTAAAAAGTTTTATCTGAGCTAAAATATTTTATCAAATATTCGAGGATTGGATTTAAATGGGGAACCTATTTCACTGTCGTTCAAATGACATCCTAACTCATTATAACAACCAGTGCATGTCGTTCAAACAACATAGCATGTCGCTTGAACGAGAGCACTTCCTCGAATTTTGTATTTCAGTTTTCTTGGACTCTGTTTTGCTCAGTTATAAAAACAACACTGCATAGACGTTTTCCAGAGAGATGAACAATTTTAAAATTTACATTATGTTTAGTTTCGTCCAAATTTTATTCAAGATCCAATTTACATAATTCCAAAGGTTTGTGATCTTGAACATATTTGATGGAAGACTTTCTACACAAGTTGCTGACTGAGGTCATTGGGTGTGCTTGAGGGTATTCCTTGTTGAATATTGGACTGCGGTCTTTGAGGTTCCCTGCGTGTGGATCATTACTGAAAATAGAACTGTGTATTCTTGAGGAGTAGCTGCGATTGTTCTTTTGGTGACTTCACCGACCGACACCTACAGGTATTCATGTGTTATAGTCTTTCATTGTAATCCGTATAAGTTGCAATTTACAAATTATAGTGAATAAAAAAGTTTTTTCCCTTCTGGGATTTTTTCCCTGAAATTATTTCTTTTTCCTGCATGCTTTATTTGTTCAATGGGTTAAATTGATTAGATGAATGATTAGGGTTTCAAGAAGATAAAATTGGAAGCAATTTAATTTTAATTGAAAAATTGGTTTTACTTAAATCACTTGTTAAAGGGCGTCTTTAGAGCTATAGTAATAGTTTTTTTGTTGGATGAATTTTGGGATTACTTGGTGGGATCACCTAGTATTCTCTTCATCTATAACACCGCTTTTACTTACGTTCTTTCTAAGAAGGATGCTAAGAGAAGTCTTATTCGATGTGTGATACTCCTCTAGTAATTTAACCTCTCCATCAAAGACAAAAAGAGGTTGAAAACATTGTCATGGACCACCAATCCCGATTAAAGTTTGATCACGATTACATCGACCCAATCCCCATATGAGAGTGTTTTCCTGATGAGAAACTCGTGGCGAATTCTATCGTACCATAGTTTCTTGATATAGATAATTTCCTTTTCACAAGGGAATACCCACCGCAATGTTTGAGCAAGGATAAGGAAAGATTTTCGATTACGTCTCGATTATTCTTTCTCAATGACCACTAAATCAAAATTGGTGACTTGTCACGGTAAAAAATCTTGCCAAGGCAGATTTATCATGGTAGAAAATTGTGACAAGTTTTGGGGTTACAACTTTTTTTTATCACGAACTTGTTATGGTCAAAGTCTGTGACATGATTTATACTTATCATGGACTTTGACTGTGACAAGTACGTTGCAAAGGCAAACTTGTCACGGTCAAAGACCGTGAAAAGTTTGCCTTTGTCACAGACTTGTCATGGTCAAAGACCATAACAATTATGGGCAGATTAAAAAAAAATATTGGGTAGTATTACCAATTCCATTGCCTAGCAGTATGTTTTAAGCTATTATCGCATGTTTAATCCTTTGAAAGAAGTATATATCTCAAACAAAATTCATCCATTTATAAAAACTACAGCCATACACATTAATTAAATCATATTATGAAATAATAATAATAAAAAATAATATTCAACATTGAATATTCATAACCCACAAATACAACTGAAATTATTACGAATAATTGTCAAGGGGTTGGGTTTTCAACAAGTCTAAGGAGGAAGGTAGTCCAGACTACAAATGGATTGAGACAACCCTTAATTCGTTGAACACTACATTCTTCAACGAACGATAAGTATTCATTCTCTTTTTCGGGTATAATATGAGTAATGCAACCTGTTACCTCAATTAGTTGCAACGAACGTCGATGCATCAAACTACCCGAGTGTGTGTTTGGGTCCCTTAACCCCTAGCTATGGGGGTGCCACCCCGTGTATTTATTATATACATATTTGGACAACCAATTGTTATTATAGTCCGTTCGATGGGGGTAAAGGTGGATATACAATCATATGGAGGTGACGAGTATGTGGGCCTCTGTGAGGGGGTGCGTATCAGCAGTGAGGGTGAGAGAGATGGAGCAGTGGCATCCTCGTCTACCACTTTCCATTTTCCCTTCCATGAGATGGTCCCTAATTAATGTTTCATGTAGTTGAACATATTTTGGATCATCTCCTCCTACCTTTCTAAGTTATCGCCCTAGGTGTCCACCTTATGAGACAGCCCGATGTTGCTCATCTCAATCCCGATGAGCCTCAGCTTCCCCACCTGAGACCTCACCCCGTTGTTCGCCACTTGTGATCCTCCCTGAGTACTTGGGTTAGTGAGTTCGTAGCCAAAGATGCCTTATCGTAATCAGACTGGGAGTTTTGAACTTCCTTAAGCTTTGCCTAAAACGATAAAAAAATACACGATTAGATAAGTTAATAAAAAATTATAACGTAATTAAAAATAATAAACAATTGTAAGATACTTTTATAACTTACAATTGTGGCTTCCACGCTCGGTGACACCTCCTTATCCTTGCCCCTTTTCATATGAATTAATACATAGCATCGAGCCTATGTGACCTACCCCTAGGGACACTCCTTGTCTCCAGAAATAAAATAATGCAAAATTAGTAAGTAATGAAAAATAATGCTAAATTAGTAAGTAATAAAATAAATGAAAAAAATAAAAAACTTACCATCTTATGTTCCACCTTAGTGTAAGACGTATGCCCAGAGTAGTGGACATCGACCTTTTAAGCCCGATTTTCCCTCCTTGAATGATGAGAGGACATCTTCCTATCCGAGATCTCATTATCGACAAACTACTGCCAGCTTGCGAATGAGATTGGCCCCTTCGGCGGTATCGTGTCCTTAAGGCTAAAGATGGACTCGTGGTCTTGGACAAAGTATCATACCCGCATGTTTTTCTTCTACATTTTGTATGTATCTCTCAATTGCTCAAACATGTTGTCGCGGACATGTGGGAGGAGGACGAATTATTCTTGTCAAACAAATACAAAACAAAAATAAAGTCAGTTTTTAGTTGTATTTAAATTATAAAATATAAATACACAATAAAAATAAGGTGACTAACTACCTACAATGCTCCCCATGATGGCCATCTTGAGCTCGTAGGACACCTTCCTCCAAATCCTGTACCCAGGCATGAAGATCGTCTTGAGTAACTCCAGGGCCCTAGTTTATAAGGTCATGTTGTTCTCGATGAGGGACCCCAATTTTTCCTATTTTGGGGGCCTAGTGGTAGACGAGCCTTCCTTACCTTCGTTACCCTATCGCCCTGATGAAGACATTTCCTCACATAGTTCCTTTGGCCTAGGTATCAACAAATATAACATCGAAAATTCAGGTCTTATTCACTGTGAATGAGGGAGGTTGTGTGGTGCTAGGATCACTGTCCATACACTTTGATTGTTGCTTAGATTTCCAAATGGATTGAAACCATCTATTGATATTGCCAAACAAATGTTACGTTGTTCTCGAGAAAAAATGAGATACTCATAATACATCCTCATCCAAGTTGTAGAATCAATAGGAGGATACATGAGATTATCCTCTACTTCTTCCCTAACAAGGTACTGTGAAAAACTGCTTCAATATAGGCCCAACGGGAAAATATTTCAACACTTCTTGAGGCACTTTTAAGTTTATGCCTTACTTGTTAGGAGATTACACACATCTAGGTTCATTGCATACCGGACACCGATCGAGATTTTCATACTCCTTTCGGTATAGTATGTAGTCATACACACAAATATGAATTGAATTATACTTTATTTCCAAACCTTTCAAACTGTTATTCATAGTAAGATAGCTATTTGGAAGCATATTATGCTTGGGTAGCAAGCTTTTCACCAAATTCAAAATTCCTATCACACTATTGCTAGACAAACCATATTGGGTCTTCAAACTAAGCAAAGCAACCATTGAAGGTAAAGTTTTTTGATCTTTATCACAACCATGATACAACAATTGGGTCGTCTTAAATTTTAAACTTTAATAGGCATCGTCAATATTTATCCCAAAGTCTTCATGAGCACCTGAACCCTGTATATCGTCAGTGACCTCATTTTCTTCCACTTCATGAACTCCATACGCGTCATCAACTAAATCATCTAGCATATTATGATCTACTTGTTAATTATTGTGAAGGTTGCTCGGGCACAAAAAGATAATTTGATTCCCTATGAAAAAACCAAAATCAATAACTATCTTGCATACTATCTTAACAAATGTAGTTCAATTGTTTTCCACTTAAACACCTTACCATTCCTGCACTTAGCACACGAACACAAGAACTCTTCATTATTACGACATCTCTTTGCATATTTCACAAATTCATTAGCAACTCTACGAAACACATCCCCTAGTATATTTGTCTCACCCATCTACTCTTTGTATAAAGGATGTCCCATCATAGCTACTACAAACAATCACCTATTATGGGAAAGAAGCCTATATTCATGTATTAGTGTACATGAAAATTTAGTTTCCATTAAATGGTTTACTACAAGTTTGACATTTCATCTTTCAGTGTTAAATCATAAAAATAATATGAATCATATTTCCTCCATATTCTCAAAAGGTTTAGTTGTCCTATCCTATTCAAGACCACATATTTATGTAATATACACAGCAGCTCGTCCACATTGTTCCAATATGAGGAAAATTTGGCAACATATCCCCATAATTCTCCAAGTACACGATATAGATGCGCAAGTGTAAATGTTATTTCAATTTATTAATTGAAATAACACTTAACACGACAATATCTAATATGTACCCCGTCAACATTAAGATACGATAACGGAACTTCCCCTAAAAGTAACAAGTTTAAGTCACTAAGAACATTATTAAACATAAACTATGTTGTCCCAAACTGTCAAAATAGGAAAATTTGAGAGATCTCATTACAGGGGTAATCACTCTAGAATGGTTCCAAGTACTATTGAATGCATACGCATAAGAACTAGAAGGCTAGTATCTATGCTCACTATTTTATTTACATTTCCATGGTAAGTATGTTTCATTTTTATTCGGTAGTAATGTTTATAGTGATGATTTATACATAGTTATGATTCAATTCACATTATTAATTGTTTAATAACAAGCTTTTAAAATTTATAGTACATTTCAATTTTGTCTTATTTATATTTTCATGGTAAATATGTTTCATTGTTGTCTTATTTATATTCGATAGAATCACCACACTAAGTGTTAGAAATGCCTAGAGCCAACCAACTCAATGGTCATCTAAATGTTCAAATACACCAGTCAACAATAATTCGATAATCCTAAACAACAATTCAAATAATAATGCGAAATATTAGAAATGCCTAGGTCCAACCAACTCAGTGTCCATCTAAATGTTCAAATTCACCAATCAACAACAATTCAAGAATCCCAAACGATAGTTTAAATAATAATGCGAAATATTCAATAAATGAGAAACTTCTTAGCGTAATAAGGTGACATCAATTTTAAATTCGAATAATTAATAATAAGGTGACATCATTTTTAAATTATAACAATAAATAATAAATTAGCACAATAAATGAATAATAAATCAACACAATTATAAGGACATTATTTTATTGTTAGGCTTACATGTGAGTATGTCGTATACCTCTACAACCGTCAAAGAATTATTCAATATCATTCAAGCATTAGGACGGATACGAATATCAAAGTTCTTCAACATTCAATCCTCCGCGAGATTAATTTTGGTAAGTTTGTGTTTAAGTACTTTAATGGTTCACTTAGAGTGTTGGGATATTTTTTACAAAAGATTTTCTAAGTGTTAGAGCGGAGTTTTTCATCAAAGACTCTTTTCTAAGTGTCTAGGCGGACTATTTTAAGACGAAACAAAAATATTTATTTTTTAATTTCTCATTCGAACGCGAAGTCGTTTGAACGACACGTGTCATCGTTCGAGCGACACTGACATCTCGTTCTAGCGACGCACCGCCGTAACCTTTTTATATGTAGCATGTTAAACAACTCCGTTTTTCAAATGAAGACCTGCATTTTTATCAGATATGAAAACTTCGTTGGAAGAATCACTGTCTTATCATTTTTAGGGTTTTAATTCATTTTATTTTCAATTCACAAGATCCCAATAGTTTATGTGAATTATTTTGGAACCCAAGAACACATCTTTGTTGAAGTTTCTCTTATTAAGAAGATCTCTATTATTGATCTAGGTGCCACTTTAGGGAGGTACTAGGCTGACTGTCTACGCATCAATAAGGATTACTCTTGAGTATTCCTGGGCTCACTGAATTGCAATTCATGTGGAGTTATTTCGGAATTCCATTGCTGATTTAGGTTGCAACCGATGTGGGTTTTCTGAGGATAATCCATTGCAGATTTCATTGTAATCGTCGTAACTATTATAGTGAAACAAAAGGTTTTACCCAAAAGGGATTTTTTCCTTAAATCTATGTGTCAGCAATTATTTTTGTTGGTTTTATTTTTCCACATGTAGTTTCATGTCTTAGGGATGAATCAAATTGGATTAAAAATTGACATCAATTAAATAAGGTTAACTTAGAAATTTGCGAATTCAGTTTGATCGTTATCACACATACATTCACAAATTGGTATCAGATAAGGTTACACTAATTTATTGTGTATTCTTTTTTTCGCAAAAATTGTGTGATATTATTTTTTTTAAAATCTGTTTTGTGAAAAATCACAAATTTTCCAATAGAGCACTTATATAATCGGATGCCCATTTTTGACGGGCTAATTATGCTTACTGGAAAACACTTATGAAATCACACTTAAAGTCTATTGATGAGCGCATTTGGGTTATTTGTGAAAGAGGGTGGACGCCTCCCATTGTCACTGTAGATAACGTAACTTCTTTAAAAACTGTGACTACCTGGACTGAGGACGAATTTAAATGTAGCAATTTTAATTCACGTGGATCGAGTGCAATTTCTTGTGCCATTACTGCTGAGGAGTTTCGACGTATTATGACCTGAACCACGCTAAGAAAAGCGTGGAACATTTTATAATTTACCCACGAAGGCACTAATGCGGTCAATCAAAATTTAAGTACTCAATTTGAAATGATTAACATGCATGAATCTGAGTGTTTTGATGGGTTTTATGCACGTTTATCTGGAATTCTCAACACTAATTTCAATCTTGGTGAGCCCATACCTAATGCTCGAGTGGTTAAAAAGATTTTAAGATTGCAGCCTAAACATTTTATCTCAAAAGTGACTGGTTTGAATACCTTAGGTAATTTGGGCAATTTGAAATTAGAATAGCTTGTAAGAGAGCTCCAAACATATGGAAATTGACATGTTTCCTGACACTATCAAGCCTAAGGATAGAGGGATAGCAGTTGGATCCCAATCTAGGAAGGGAGAGGAAGTGTCCACGAGAGAAAAGAAAAAGAGAGTGAAAGTTTGTGAGTCCGACTCTGAGGATAAGGTTGATTTTGATATGGCCATGCTTGCAATTTTTTTTAAAAAGTTTCTCAAATTTTCAAAAAAAAATTCTTCCAATAAAAGATTTTTTGAGAAAAAAAAATGAGGCCAAAGAGAGCGGTGAGAAACAAGGTGTGAAAGAGGAAGAAGATAAGTGTTTTGAGTGTGAGGCTAGGGGGCATAGAGCTTTTTAATGTCCCACTAGGCTAAGGAGAAAGGGCAAGAAAATTACGATAACAACCACTCTTAGTGATAGTGAGGATGAGGTGAAAGATTCTGGGGATGAGTCTTCACACGGGAATTTTGTTGCCTTCTTAGCTAGTCACGAGATCACACCTAGTTTTTCCCACGACGATGAGGATACTTGTGCACATGAGACCCCCAAGGAGGATGATGGTTTGACTTTTATGAGTTAGGGTGATCGTTAGTGTGAAAGTGGAGATGAAAGTGAGATCCAAATTACGTTTAGAGATTTGAAAGCCAAGACCTTAAAGATTAAAAAATTGAATAAGGAGTTAGGTCTTAGTGTGAGAGATCTGGGGAAAGAGTTAGAGAGTTTGGGTGTTTAAGGCGAAAGGAAGTTAACTCGAGAAAGTGAAGGTTTCTTTGAGTGAACAATTGATTGCTTTAGATCGATAAAAAAGTGAGTTGATCAACACAGTGTCTAGTCTAACGACACGTGTATCCCAACTCGAGAGTGATCTCGAACGTTCTCGAAAAGTCAAAGTACCTTTAGAAAACGCATCTAAGAAGGTTAGAAAGATGATTCTCAATCTCGTTTTGGGTGATGTTGAGATATGAGGAATAATTTATGACGATGCGTATACTTCACATGTTACACTCGAGCCGATTATCGAGTTTGTGATAGATCTTATATATATCTCAACCCAACCCACCTAGGCGTCCCGTACCTAATAGGATAGTGTGTAGGAGGCATTTTGAGAGAGGTGTACCTGGGCCTGTTTATGTTTGCACACACTGGAACAAAAGAGGACACCTTAGGGAGTTTTGTTTTAAGTTGGGTTATGTGTCACGTTTTGCTATTACACGTGTTCATACACGCACACACACGCATGATGATCCAGATGATTACACGAGAGAGTTTTCACATCATAGGGAGCAAGTAAAGTTTTATTCAAGACTTCACATGCCTTGATGGATGTTTTTCATAGGATGTCACCACCTTTGGAAAACTCCACCGCACCTAACGATTGAGGTTTAGGCTTGTTTGCTGGCATAAGATGATTTTTCATGATGATATTTTTGCCAATTGCTAGTGTGTACCATTTTTGTAGTTATGTTTTTCCATTTTTTGATATATTTTTTGAAAAATACAAAAAGATTTTTATTTTTTTGAGAAAAATTTGAAAAAGCCAAAAAGATTTTATTTTGATAATTTTTTTGAAAAAGATAAAAAGTGTTTTCAATTTTGTTTTGTGATGTATATGAATGGACATTTAGAATGACCAATTCACAATTTCATTGCATATCCATGTGACAATTTGATAGTGTTTTGATATACATCATCATTACATTTATGTGCTTTACAATATTTGGAGTCATTGCGATGTGATTAGTTGTTACTTCCTACATGTTTGACCCATGAGTTCCTTTAATGCACACTTGCATGGATTATTTTGATTATTGTACTTATTTATCAAATATTGGTCCCGTTGTTATCTCAAATTTGTCTTTAAAACGAACCATATGCGATAAAACTTGACAATGAAAGTAGTGCACGTAAGAAACGTTTACTGTGAGGATTTAATTGCAACAACATGTGATGAATAAATCACGGGAAAGGGCTGCAAGGGTACAAAATTGACTCGTCGTGAAAGCCACCTTTTGAAAAGGGCTCAAAAAAATTTAAAGGTAATAAAAAGATAAATATACCAAAAAAGGGCCACCTTAAAAGAAAAACAAATGCATAATTACTTATGAGGGAGTTTGGATGGAAAGAAATGAAAAATGGGTTTGCACATCCTGAAAGCGTCATGAAAAAGCATTACATCGTTTTAGACGTTATTGGTGTAGGAATCATTCTTTACTTTGACGTGTTGATGGATTAAGTCGTTGTCATTTAAATTCAACACTTTCAACACCTAAGGACGATTTTGAGGTTCATTCATTAGGAGTACACATATTCGTCATGCACATATGTTATATCTGATTTCTTTGATTTGCCTATTGAATATCTTCACACCCATTCATTCCATTTACATGATTTGGTTGTCTTAGTGTAAATTCAAGGTGTGAGATTTTTGTAAAATTATTTTTTCCTTTTTGTATGAAAAATTGAAAAATCAAAAATATTTTGTGGAAGCTTTTGAGTTAATCTTTGCACAAGCATAGTTTGATTCATATTTGCCATGCATATTTGTCGTGACAACTCCATGTTTATTTTGTTTATGCATTTCCTTGTCTATTTCGGTCAAATAAAAAAGGGGAGAATATATAATGGGGTAGTTTTTGCATTATGGGGGATATTTGATTATTATTGATTGATTCATTCTTATATTATTTCAAACTCGATGCATCACGAAGGTATTTGTTTTGTCTCATGTGTGTAGGTATAAGATTGAAGATCATTAATTTTCACACCCTGATGAGAAAGGCGTAAAGATTTGAAGATTTTTGAAGTTGAATATTTTGAAAAAAGTTTGAGACTTACGTGTTTAGTACCTTTTCCTATTTGGGTTCATAGGAGGATATTATATTTGTACAGGCTTTTTGATTTGATAATTTAAATATTTTTATTTTGTACCAACATAGACATAGGGGGAGTTTGATAAGGACATTATTTTATTGTCTGACTTACATGTGAGTATGTCGTATATCGCTACAACCGTCGAAGAATTATTCAAGATCATTCAAGCATGAAGACGGATCCGAATATCAAAGTTCTTCAACATTCAAGCCTTCGTGAGATTAATTTTTGTAAGGTTTCATTTTAGTACCTTAATTATTCACTTAGAGTGTTGGGATATTTTTTACAAAATATTTTCTAAATGTTGGAGCAGAGTTTTTCATCAAAGAATTTTTTCTAAGTGTTGAGGCGGACCATTTTCTGACGAAACAAAATATTCATTTTTTAATTTCTCATTCGAGAAACAGAGGGACTTCATTCGAGCGACATGGCTATGTCGCATGATGTCATTTGAATGACACATGTCATCGTTTGAGCGACACTAACATCTCGTTAAAGTGACGCGCCACCTTAAGGTTTTATATATAGGGTGTTAAACAACTACGTTTTTCATAATAAGATCTACATTTTTATCAGATACAAAACTGCTTTGGCAGAATCATTGGCTTCTCACTTTTAGGGTTTTAATCCATTTTGTTTTCAATTCACAAGATCCCAATAGTTTATGTGAATTATTTTGGAACCTAAGAACACTACTTTGTTGAAGTTTCTCTTGTAGAGAAGATCTCTACTGCTGATCTAGGTGCCACGTGAGGGAGGTACTGGGTTGACTGATTGTGCCTCAATAGCGAGTACTCATGGGTGTTCCTAGGCTAACTGAATTGCGGTTCGTGTGCCGTTGCTGCGAAATTCCATTGTTGATTTAGGTTGCGTCCTATGTGGGTTTTCTAAGGATAATCCATTGCAGATTTTATTGTAATTGTTGTAAGTATTATAGTGAAATAAAATGTTTTACCCGAAAGGGAGTCTTTCCTGAAATCCATGTGTTAGCAATTATTTTTGTTGGTTACATTTTTCCACACGTAGTTGCATTTTTTAGGGCTGAGTAAAATTGGATTGAAAATCGACTCTGATGAAATAAAGTTAACTATGAAATTTGCGAATTCGATTTAATTGCTATCACACATACATTCACAAGACAATAAATTACAAAAATTAAATGAATGCACGTGTTTGTGTTTTTGTGTGTGTTTGAAATCATTTTTAAGGTTTGAAATTAATTTCAAGGTTTTTTTAGGGTTTTGATTTGAAATTAATTTGTGTGTATGGTGTGGTGTGCATGTGTTTCTGTGTGGCGTGCTTGTGTTTTTATGGTGTGGTGGGGTGTGTGTGTGGGGGGGTGGGGGGTGGGGTGGGGGGGTGGGGGTGGTGTGGGGTGAAGAAGAGAGAGGGAGATGTACCTAAAGGAGAGAGAGAAATATGTCATAGGACAGGGACGCTATGGTGTCACCGGGTGTGTCACAAAGTGAAAGTGTGAGAGAGAGAGAGATGTGAATGGTAAGGGAAATGAGTTTCGACATAAGGGTTTATTTTAAAGAGTTTTCATGGTCGTGTTACGGAATTTGACCATGACAACTTATTTTTATTGGACGTGTCATAGATTTTGAACGTGATAACTTAAAACGTGATGACTTTGTTGTCACGATCATGACAATATCTTATCACGGTAGTGTCATAGTCATTGGCCGTGATAACAAATGCGTGTTTTGTTGTCAGGGTTTTTAGCTGTGATAATGTTAGCCATGTATACAGTGAAAAAAATTCAATTTTGGTGTAGTGTAGCCATACATGTGAGGAAATTTTTTTGAATATAATTAATTTGTATGTGTTGTCTTATTTCGTGTTTAGATAAAATTGTGAAAGTCATAGGTTAGTAATGGAGTGTGTTGACCTTTCAAGCCTATGACGCGACTTCTTGAAGATGTAGCAGCCAAGTTAGAAGATCTACATCACCGTGCCATGTTTCATTCTCATTTTATTTTCACATTTCGAGGATCTCTTAGGTATGAATTCCGAGAAAGCATGCTAATAGGGAATGGTCTAAACAAAAATCAAATTTTATTTTTTTTCAATTTAACATTAGATTTAAACAATTTAAACCAAGGTAAAATGTTGCACTACTTTTAAAAAAGTTGTGATTAAAATGACTAACCAATTTTATCTTAACCTAAACATGCATCTAGGTAAGTGCATGATAAAATAAAGTAAATCAATCGCAACACTTGATCTATGAGGAAAACCTAGAATGGAAAAAACCTCGAATGACCCAGCCATGAAAATTCACTATAATAAAAAATACACAAGATTGGCAGAAGACTAACACAATAACTTGACGCTTTCGTAATCCTTATATAACCTTCGATCATTAACCGCTCTTCCATAGGACAACTTAGGAATCCACCTACAAAAATCATATAATGTGTGAGTTCACACATGCCTCAGTATCCATCGAACATCTCAGAAACTATCATCAAATCTTGAACACGGAATCCACTGCTTCTTCACCGCAACACCACACCATGGGGTCTATTGTGTGTAAACAACAAATGCGAAGTCCAACTTATGAAATGATTCTCATAAATATGTGGAGAATAATCTTGGGGACAAAAACAAGATCTTTAAAGCATATATTAATTTGCACATGGATCCTAAACAACTTGGGTATAAAATAAGGTTTTGAAGAACTTTTTGATTAAATTTGGGAACTCAAAATATAAGTTTTTATCTCAAATAAAGCTTTTTCTCCGCACTCCTATTTATACGAAGTTTTCCAAAAATGACATAAGGATGAAAAGAAATTAATAAAATCTCAGATTTGTGAAAAATTTACGGGCTCGTTCGAGCGACAATGTACCCTACTCGAACGAAGTATAGTATCTCGTTCAAAAATTATTCAAACGACATTTCCGAAGAGATTTTAGTGAAGGGTAAAAAAATCTCATTCAAAGTTTCATTTGAACATGATATAACGAGGTATCATATCTCCTTCGAACGACTTACCAATTTCGTTCTAATGAGGTTACAAAAAAATATATTTCATCTAAAAAATAAAAGGAATAAAATTATTTTAAAACATTTTAAGAAAATCCTAATACCAAAATATTAAATATCCAAGGATCAAAACATGTACGCATCCATACCTGAGGGGTCCTCAGAACGTAAAGAAAAAAATGAGCACGAAACACGACACATTGATTTAGATCTTCCGGCTTGGATGCTACGTATTTAAGAAACCATATCGTAGGCTTGAAAGGTCAATAAATCAAGTCCTAACCTCTGACTAAAAGATTTTCGTCGAATACGGAATAAAGCCAACTGCATACAAATTGATTATCTCGGAAATTTGTTACCCCTTTGGTTATTCTGGGACAAAAAAAAACTCCTTTGGGCCGTCAAAATCAACTAAGACTCAATCCATAAATCAAAAAGGGAAAATAACAACTTGATTGACTTATAAACCTTGAGTATCATTGCACACTTGTAAACTTTGCCGCATATTGAAAACTTGCAGATTTAAACACACTTTCAAATGCAAAGAGAATTTATAAACAATATAAATTTGCGCATGAATAAACTCCCCCTATGTCTAACAAACCTCACCTAGGTAAGAAGTCTCCCCCTAGGATAAAAATATCCTCCTAAAACTAAACAGAAAGATTCCATTTCTTCCACTTTTTGTTTAGGAATAGACAAAGAAAGAATGCATAAAAATCATTTCTCCCCCATAAACTATATCTCCCCCAAATGTGATATTCATTAGAAATATAGAGGAAAGAATAATATCATACAATGGTGTAAACTATAACACATACAACATGACAACACAATTAGAAATAATTCAAGCATTGATCAATCAATAGAAATTTTGATGCAAAAATGATACCAACCTTATTAAAAAAAATGAGGCATAAGATATCATTGTAAAGAAGAAATAAGAGATACTAATATGATCATATGAGATGCATATTACAATAAAAGATAAAGCGTATGGCAAACATGGATTAAATGCAAATGCAAATACAAAAAAACAAACGATACCATATATATAAATATTTAAAATATACTAATGACACACATGCTCACACACACGCACACACACACACACTAGCATGTGTGTGCGTGTCTGTTTGTATGTAAAACGACCACAAAATGACACAAAACACATAAGTGTTACACATAGAATAGTATCGATGGGTCCAAATTAGTGGGATAGAGTGAAGGACGTGAACTAAAAATAAACAAATTAGGACCTAATCACTCAAAATGTCCAAAAAAATTTACATGACTGCATTAACTTTATCAAACAAAAATTTAGCCTTATAGTGATAGATAAAGTGAACTCCTAACGAACAAACAAACACAATGCACCCAGACTTAGAAAATATTGATGATTCTCAAATGAATAACATCAAACATTAAATAAATATTTTGCAAAACCATTGTTCTTCAACTTACAACACCATTAAAAGTATAGATATATTATTTTCACTCTCATTTGAAGTTACTAATTTATTTAAAGAATCAATTAAACAAAATTTTGTCCTTGTCAATTTATTCTTTTCTTTTTCCTCTTAATTGTTTACGCTCTTGCCAATGGTGGTATTTCATGCAAGGATAATTTCTCCATTCGTAGCCCTTTCCCTTAGACACTGATATTTTTTAAAAACTAGCAAACTCACGGGCAATGGTTATTACATTGACAAATCCCCTAATCAAATATATATGGATAATGACAAGATTTCTAGGAGAACATCTCACTTAGCTCATGTAACATATGAAGTTAAAATTTAAAGGATCTCATTCATGTGTGTGAGGAGTCATATGTAAAGTGACTTCATTAA
The DNA here is from genome assembly GCA_949130495.1 of Sambucus nigra. NCBI lineage: Eukaryota > Viridiplantae > Streptophyta > Magnoliopsida > Dipsacales > Adoxaceae > Sambucus > Sambucus nigra. The sequence goes on along the minus strand of OX422210.1, from coordinate 191,844,894 downwards.
GTAAGTAATTTTCACACTACTCCATGCAAGCATGATTAAGAATAATCTAAGCATTGAAAATCATAATCAAAAGTCCAATCTAGATGAAAACATGGAATGGAGTGGATATAAACACACCAATATGCCACACAAAATGTTTAAAACCAAAGTACACGTAAACCAAAAAACTTTTTGAGTTTTTAAATTTTTTTCCAAATGATGCATATTTAATAAAAACAAACTTAAAAGACAAACAAAATATTTTTGTATTTTTCAATAAGACCCAATAAATGAAAAATCAAAATACAAAATACAAAATATTAACAACATAGAACTAGCAAGAAGATAAAACATGAAGTGAAAAAGCTAGTGTCTGAAAAATATGAAAGAAGTTACCCATAAGATATATCATGTGAAGTGTCATGTGCAAGCATGCGAGAATCAACAAGTTTAATATTTAGTACCTCTAAAACTGATTTCCTAACCCAAATAGATGAATACCTGATGCATCGAGTTTTGGGAACCATGGTGACACTACATCTAGACTTACTAGGTCATTTTAAAAAACAACCAAACATCCTAAGGTGACCTTTCATACCACAATGATAACGTTTGTAAACTCGAGGAATGTTACCTATGAGTTGACTTTGTCTAACATCTCGGGCAACAATTGACATTCTAAAACAAACATTGGTCTTGTATTTAATCTAAGCCACTATGAACATTACTCGAGTCTTTTAGATCATCTTATAACTTCAAAGTTCTAGACTCAAGCAAATAATTAGACTCCTTAAACATAAAGGTCTCCTTCTTTAAATTTTCAATGACACCTAAAAGATTGCCTTATTCCTCCTCGATTCAAGAAAACTTATCCCTAAGTGTGTTCTCACATACCCTAGAATCTTTGATCGATTATCACTATTCTTAATGACACGTACATTAACCTTGGAAATTTTAGGTTACTCCAATTATTTTTCTAAAACACGAAGTCTATCTTCACACTCTTTTTTTGACACTTATAATTTTTCAAAATCATGATTCATGTCCATGTGCTTCTCACAAAGGATATCTCTTTGAGTTTAAATAATTCACAAAAAATCAACTTCAGCTTTAAAGAAAAAAAAATATTTTTCAAGGAATTTAATTCTTTTTGCAAACTTCAAATTCAAAAGAGCTAATTTTTCAGCGTGGTTATGAAGATCATAAACTCATCTCGAATATTAAGTTCATCGTTAAAAGCATTGAAAAATTTATCAGTAGGATGGACCATTTAGAAAAACAAGCAAAACTAGAGAGAGAGATAAACGCCCAAATAATCATAAAAAGCATGAAAAGATGGATCTACATGATAACATAGTCTTCCTGCTATGATACTAATTTGAGAAAGCGTGATAATAGGGAATGGTCTAAATAAAAGTCAATTTTTATTTTTTTTCAAATTAAACATTAAGCTTAAACAATTTAAAACAAAGTAAAATGTTGGACTAATTTTAAACAAGTTATGATTAAACCGATTTACTAATTTTATCTTAACCTATATATTCATCTAGGCGAGTGAATGATAAAATAAAGTTAATCAATCACAACACCCGATTATGACACTCCACTTATTAAATTAATGGGTGGACATGCCTCTACTAAAATAAAACATGAATCTCATTGGCTCATTCTTAGCATCACTGTCGAACCAATTAATTACGAACCACCTATTATTACATTAAGCCGTGTGTCAATTTTTAAATTTTATTAAATTGACACAAAATATAACAATCATCCACATTCATCTAAAAACTCTAAATACAATCCACAACCATAGATAAATCAAGCTGTAAATTTGTTACATGCCAAACGGTTCTGCATAAACCATACAATAATACCCAGAATGAATAAAACATTAACTGAAATAAATCTTCTGATATAGGCAACATGACTGACTAAGAAAAGATTCTTTAAGTATAACATAAGAATATAAACGGCTAAACAAAAACCCTTCAACAATCCACAGTTTTCGCAGCCCTGGTACCTGGATCGATGATCACGCTTGGCGTCCCTATGTCTGGACACCTAAAAGGTTGTGATAATATTTTTGACATCGGTCAGATCTCAAATCCATTTGAAAATATTTTATAAGTAATTAAAATGCATAAATAAATATGTAAGGATTCACTCATATTTAAATTGGTACCGCACTCTCTTATGAGACACTACTCACCTCTCAACTAAAGTGTGCACCTAACGTAAGCATTTTAATCACCTAGTTATGTTGCCCGCCTAAGAAGTTTCCAAGCATCCTTAAATTCCTTACGCTATCTCATCCTACGTAATTTTTCATTTAGCTTTCACATTCGCTAATCATTATAATTCTCAATTATAATTTATTTTAGCATTTCAAATAGCTTTCACGAGTTATTAATATTCAAATTTTAATTCATCATGCCTGTATATATGTTCTGCACACATAGGTATGTTTTCATTATCGCATCATGAATACACATATATCACTCACTATAAATGCATAATGTCCATTCGTCATAACAATAATAATTTATTGGATGCGATTCTCAACGATGCTATCATAATCCAAGGAATAATCACATCATCTTGGCTATCGGGTAGAGATCTCACACCGAACTGCGATAGAAAATAGCAACGTTACAGACAATCACAGGTTCCTTGATAATTAGCCATAACCATACCCATAATTACCTCACTTCGAACTTCAACCTTATCAGGCACATGTGTGATGACTATGACCTATGGATAATACTTACCTTGCATTCGCTAGCCAGGGAAGAAAACCCACTCGTGAAACCCCCTATAGTAGCACTAGAGGGGTATGCTATTATATTCATATAATTATATCTTACACACACACACACACACACACACACACACACACACACACACACACACACAGATATATACACAGTCTCTACACATATATATATTTTCTCAATAATTCAAATTAATCATGCCTATCAATCGTGGCACAAACACAATATTTTTAAATACTCCATTATATACTCCATTAATTAATTATTCACTTAATTAATTAATTTATTTTTAAATACAATTTCTCGACACGTAAATATCATCACTCATTCCATATCCCAATATCCAAATTTTCACCACAATTAGTCACATTTAATTTCATTCCTCAATTATTCTAAATTTGTAATCCCGAATAAAAGTCTCCTTTAACCTAAGGTTGTTATACACACTTTATTCGATTTTTAGAAATATAAAAACATCAACTTTGGATTTCTCATATCCCTAACTATTTAATTTGTCTATAAGTAAATAAAAAATAGGCCAATGTGAAATTTCCAAAAATTTAAACCGATTTTGTCTAAAAGAGAACTTGTTTTGTCTAAACCAAGAAATCTGAATCGGTTCGGTGTAAAATAGAATCGGTTCGCTTCTGCAGTCAGTGAACCTCAACCCCTATTTTCTTCAGCGAACCTTAACCCCTATATTTCCCCAATTCAGTCCCAATCATCTTCAAAATAGTATTATACACTAGCCAATCCATATAGAGTATAAGGGGACATTTTTAAGATGATTCAAAAAAAAATTGTCATATCCCTGTTTTTCCCCAGTTCAGTTCCAATCATCTAGTAATCACTTTAATTCAAAAAAATTAATTGTCAATTCATGGGCATCATAATTAAAGTTAAGAATTGCATTATTCTAATAATCATATCACATAATTATTTGTATATCCCATTCTTCCTATCAATATCATTTCTACAAATTTTAGAGTTCTCCATCCATATAAATTCTTTACAATCCTTAACTTATATCATTTCCCAAGAAAAAATTATTTCCCAAAATCCATTGTTTAGGTATGTGAAACCGTCCCAAAAATATCATTTCCTAACTATGATGTGACTAAAATTGAATAGACATATCAAATAGCAAGTTAATTACTTGCCTTAAGGTTCGTAGGTTCTGAATTTGATAAAGACGTTGATAATACTCCTAGAATTTCCTTCCACTTCTTCAATCCTAGAGTGTTCTTGAAATATTCTTCAATCTATCAATTGGATTCTTGATTTTTTTCCCTCACTTCTCTTCACTTTTTCTTAAACTCTTTGTGTAACTCTTTTAAACCTTTGGATTTGTGAAATGACCTTTCCTTCAACCCAAACCCTTCATTATATAAGCCTAATACCTTTTTGGACTTTACATATACCATTAAGAAGTCCAAAAGTCATTTAAACTAGTCTCAATTAATTTTAAAAGCTCATGAGACCCAAACACAACCCCGAGAACACATTTTTGATTATTTTAAACCATCTTGGATCAATCGTGCACTCGAAAATGTCACCCGAGTCACTTATCAATATTTCCCCATCTTAACCTATAATTTAAACGCACATGCCCTGGTTGAGATACTATTAAATTCTGTTGCATTTACGCAGTTACGACTTAATTCCATTTTATATACTGCAACACAGTAGTAAATACATAGTCACGTAAATATTAATTCATGTCACTCTAAATTAATATTTATTTAATGTTCCCATATTTCATAAATTAAGTTATGTGTCCCCGACAAAATTTCAATATTCAATTAAAGATATATCTAAAACTATGGGGTATTACACCAATTTACGATGAAAATCCACAATGAGAAAATCTTGGATGTCCCATCCATGTAAATTAACAATGATACAGAATTACAAAAGACTGGAAGAAGACTTACACAACAACTCGACGCCCTCACAATCTTTGAAGCATCTTCAATCTTCAACCTCTCCTCTACGGTATAATGTAGGAATCCATCCATGCAACTACCAATGACCAACAGATCTTGAACATGGAATCCACCTCCTCTTTACCATAACAAAACACCAAGGAGTTCACTATGTGTAAACAACAAATGCGGAGTTCTCCATATGAAACGATTCTCATAAAAATGTGGAGAATAAACCTTGGAGCCCAAAACAGGATCCTTAAAGCATATATGAATTGCAACTTGGATCTGTAAAAACTTGGGTATAAAATAGGATTTCAGAGATCTTTTTTATTATGTTTGGAAACTCAAAATATAAGCTTTTATCTCAAATAAAACTACTGCACTGCATTCTTATTTATATGAGGATTTCTAAAAATGAGATAAGGATAAAATTAATTTGTAAAATCTCTCATTTGTGAAAATTAGTGGTTTTGTTCGAACGACATTGTACCTCGTTTGAACGAAGTATAGTACCTCATTTGAATACCATTCAAAAGGTAATTTCAATGAGATTCTAGTGAAGGGTGAAAAATATCTTGTTGGAAGATTCATTTGACCAGGATGTAACGAGGTGCCATATCTCGTTCGAACGACTTACCAATTTCCGTCTAACAAGGTCACAAAAAAAAATATTTTTCTGGTAAAAAAAATATAAAAAGTAAGAAAATAATTTAAAAGATTTAAAAAATAATTAAAAAATCCTAATACCAAAGGATAAAAATATGTACACATCCATACTTGAGAGATCCTCGAAACGTGAAGAAAAGAACGAACACGAAACACGACATGATGATTTAGACTTGCTAACTTGGACACTACATCTTCAAGAAGCCTCTTCATAGGCTTGAAAGGTCAACATATCAAGTCCTAACCTATTACTCAAATAGTTTTGTCCGGCACATAATAAATCCAAATTACATACAAATTGACTCTCATGGATATTTTTCCTTACAAATTCATAAATATTTATATCCTTGGAGATTTTATATTTTGGCTATTAGTTTTTATAATATTGTTTTAAAAATGTTGTAAACTAATTTTATCCTTTTTAATATTTATTTAGAAAAAATATTATTTTTGCAGGGTCGTTAGAGCGACATTGGGTATGCCATTCGAATGAGTTTAGGTGCCTCATTAGAAAAGGTTCCAAAAAACTTTGAACGAACCAACTTTGGCCTTTCTTGGAATATAGTTTGATAGATTGTTGGATACTAGTTCAAATGGGATCATATACTTCGTTTGAACGAGGTTCAAAGTCGTTTGAATGAGTTGGCTTATCTTTTAAGATTTTATTCAGACTGTTTCATTCAAATCTCATTTTTGGGAAACATCTTCTAAATAGGATTGCGTAGTAGAAGTTTTACTTGAGATGAAAACTTGTATTTTGAGTTCCAAAACTCTATAAAAAAAGACTTTCAAAAGCCTAGTTTACACCTAAGTTATTTTTGGATCCATGTGTTCATCATATTATGATTTAAGATCCTATTTTTGGCACCATCAATTTACTTTATCTTCATATTTTTGAGAATTTATTTTGTGCGGTGGAATCCATACTTGTTGTTATTTAGACATGATTGAGTATGTGGTTTAGTGTTGGGGTGAAGAAGCGATGGACTATATTTTTCTATCCTAAGATGGTTGCTGAAGATATTAGGTGGATATTGAGGCGTGTGTGGACTCGCACTGATGATGCCAGAAATCATATCTAGATCATTCGCAAGCATGATATCAAGTATAAAAGTATTAATACAACAAGTAAGAGGAGAACAACACAAGATATATAGGTGTTCGGTTACAAAGAGATCACATGTCCACTTTGGTGCGTTACTCTCATTATGTATAGTCATTAGTACAAGGTTGAACTGACATTAGATGCGTGTAAGAGAGAGACAATGGGAGAGTACATGAGGAATGCAATGCTGTGCAGCCTAAGATGCAGCCTATATAACAAGTCTATGGTGGGCTTTGGACTTGTGTAGACTAGGAGGCCTGGTAGTTTCTAAAAAGAGGGTTTGTTGATATTTGGGCAGGGATTTACTACCAAAATGGCCCCCAGATATGGGGTGAGCACTTCTATTTATAGAGGTAAAAAGGTGATGTCACATGCGCATAGCACATGATAAATGGATAAGTTAAACTATTACAGAATCCTTATAAATGTAGGACAACTAGGGAGTATATGCTGACGTGGCTATGTCTGCGATAGAGTATGCACTGTTGAAGGGGTAGGTGGTCGTGTTTTCTTAAGGGTAAGGTTGTGGCCTTTTATTGTCCAAGTACTTATCACGGCATGTCTGTGTCCTAATAAACAGTTATAAGGTTAGTAGAGAGCGGTCGCAACCTATCTGAGCCCACGCAATGGCTATATACTTAAGCCATCCATATCCAAGGTACAGGTATTGGGAATATTAATAAGCCCCCAAGCCTCATTGCCAAGAAGTTGCGAGTTGGTGCTGTGGTTATATTTTATGCCGATTACCATGATGTTTTATGGTCTCCGTAGTTCCTATTTTATTGGGATGCGGAGGGGTATCACGGTAAAAGATTTGTGAAGCTTCACCTTCCCGCACCCTCTTATATAAATAAAGGAATGTCGTGGCCTCATTACCTTTTTAGCCCACTTTAGAGAAAATTGATAGTCAATTTACGAAAGATTTGTTTTTGAGTTTTCGAGGGAGGTTGTGTGGTGGTGCAAGGTGGTTCAACGCGATTTTCTTAGATTCTAGGTAGGCTTTTTATTCTTCAGCCTTATTTCATATTTTTTCCATACATTTCATGCCTTTTTTGTACTGCTTGAACATCCCACAACCCTTAATTTGTTTATTTGGAATTTCATTTTCCCAATGTTTGTAATATTGAAAATTCATCCCAATGTATATAGAAATGAGGGTTTATTGGATTTTTTGGCTAATTATTTGGTTGTTTTGATGAGATTGGGTTTCTTGGTGTGTTGGCACATAATTTTAGGTTAGAAATGTTGGATTTGCTCTATAGGGATTTTTTTGGGTTAGATTTCTGCTTAGCCCTTATTTTTTATTTAATTTTGGTCAAAAACACCCATGAATCTTCCTTGGTGTTCTTCGCTAGAACCCTAGGGTTTTGGCTTTTGACCCTTGAATGTTGGGAATCTAAAATGTTTACTAATTTATCCTCCTAGCCGTGACGTGTTAGTGGATTTCGAACTAACTAGCTGTGACCTATGGTCTATCTTTTATGCCTAGATTTCTTTTCGCTGTGGCCTATTAGTTAGTAAGAGCTGACTGGCTGTGGCCGTCATCATAACTTCTTTCATGGGCCAAGGTTACCTTTGGCTGCAACCTATTAATCTTTTTAGGTTAGCTGGCTGTAGACTCAATCTTGAACTTGATGCTTTCTATTTTTCTATGCTCAAATATTTCTTTATTCTTGTCATTGTGGCCTTTTCTTTTTATCTTGTAATCTCCCTTTTTAATCTATATACCGTTGCATCCTTAATAATGGCCTTCTTCTCATAACGGTCGTGACATCTAATTACAGAGTCCTTATGCTTATAGAGGTTCCTTGTCATGACCTTATGCATTAGAACACTTAGTTGTACTCAGAGGATTTTTGGATGATATATTTCAGTGTTAGTCCTCCTGTAGTGCTTTATATCAAGCATTTGAAACTAGTGGGCCCTGTAAACTTATGGATTCCCCAAACTATGTGAAGATAGATTTTGATTCCGCAGATTCTTCCAATTGTACAGATCCCAAAGAGATTGCGAACAAAATAGAAAAAGATACACACTCAAGCAACCATCATCATGTTTAAGTGAATGTCACGACAGAGACTAATGTGTGGTTGATACGAAGTGTTGATGTAAAAAATTGATTTGACCTAATTATTTTAATCACAGATAAAAAGAATAAAGAAATAATAGACAATAGATTTTTAAAGTTGTTCAGCCTTGCAAGAATGGCCTATGTCCACTGTTTTTGTTATTACTGACTGTTTATTTAGAATTCTCGAGGAATGGTTTGCTCAAGAAATTCCGGTCCCCCCAACATTTGATTTACGATCAATTATGAGTCACTAAATACAATGATCTGCTCTGCCTTCATGGTTTTTGCTAAACTGAGACCTACAATCATAGCTTCATATTCAGGTTCATTATTAGAAGCTTTAAATTGAAAGCATAGATCATACTCCATATCGATCTCATCTGGGATGTTTAAAACAATCCCTGCTCCACTGCCTTTAGTGCAAGAAGAGCCATCTACATATAAATTCCACACAGGTATCTCTTTGTTAAATTCTTGGTCAGACAGAGTTCCTCGGTGGAATATTTGATGCTTTCTTTTATCCTCCTCCAACGCTTCTCGCTGCTCGTTGATCATCCTCTCTTGCTCGTTTATCGACTTCAGTTGATCGATGTTAAAATTTGATGATCCCGTAACATTCACAGGTTGTTCGGTATTCAATTTTTTCTCTTCGAAGGTGTCTGGATAGGTGAACTCTGCGATAAAATACGCCACTGCTTGCCCTTTGAGTGACGACCTAGGCTCATAAATTATATCGTATTCACCCAATTCTACAACCCAATACATCAATCTTCCTGATTTCTTTGGATTGTGTAGAGCTTACCTTAACGGCATGTCTGTATACACAACTATAGTATGAGCTTGGTAGGGAAACATCACCGGGTAAGAAAAGTAGATCTAAAGGTCATACACAAACACCTAGAAAGCAAATCTAGAAATAAGGATCCCCCTAAGGGAGTTTATGTGTAAAATATGGGTCCAAAAACCAAAATCTCACCCATGGGATAATGACCCAGGGGTCCTCATGAATGAAATAAGGTGTTAGGATCCCAATGATGAGAGGAAACTGGATTAAATACCTCGTTTCCCACAAACGACGCCAACATGATGATGCAAAAATCATATCTAGATCATTCCCAACCATAATATCTAGTGTAAGAGAATAAACAAATCAAGTAAGAGGAGTGCAACACAAGATATAGAGTAGTTAGGATATAAAACGAGCCTACGTCCACTTTGAGGCCTTACTCTCATTATGTATAGTCATTAATACAAAACTGAGACGCCATTAGAGGCATACAATAGAGAGAGAATGAGAGAATACATGAGGAATGTAATGTTGTGCAGCTCTAGATGCAGCCTCTAGAACAAGTCTGTAGAGGGCTGCGGACTTGTGTAGCCCAGGAGGCCTGGGATTTTCTAAAGAGAGTGTGTGTAGAGGTTTGGGCCGGGCTTCTCTACCAAAATTATCCCCCAATTGTGGGGTGAGAAATTATATTTATAGAGGTAAAAGGGTGATGTCACGTGCAAAGATCACATGACATGTGAATAGGTTGTACGATTAAGGATTCCTTCTAGAAGTTGGACAACTGGAAAGTAGATGTAGGTGTGGAAAATCTATGGTAGAGTATGCACTACTGAAGGGGTAGGTGTCCGTGTACTATTAAGGGTAAGGCTGTGGCCCTTTATTATCCCAATACTTTTTGCTGCCTGCCAATGTCCTAGGCAGCGGTTATAAGGTTAGCAAAGAGGGGGTCGCGACCTGTCCGAGCCCAGGAAACTACTTTATATTTAGCCTTCTGCAATGAAGGTACCGGTATTGGGAATATTAAACACGTTATGGAAGTGCTCAATTGGACTTTTGGGTAAAACTAGGTAGAGGTTTAGGAACAAAGAGGATAAACACTTGCGAGGACATCGGGTCTGTATTATAAGTATTCTACCGTGTCCATTATAATTCAATACTTAGTGAATTTTGCATGGCTGGACCTTTTAGGGTTTTTCTCATTTGAGCTTTCCTCATATATTTGGAATTTTAGTTTAATTTACTCATTTGATCATTCATTGACTTTGATGTGTGATTAAGTTAAGATAAAATTGATTAATCCATTTAATCACAAGTTGTTCAAAATTGGTGCAACGTTTTACTTTGGGTTGAACTGTTAAGGCTTAATATTTAATATAAAAATTAAAAATTGACTTTTCCTTAGACCATTTCGTATATCTAGATACTATAAATTAATATCATAGTGGGTATACTAAGTTATCTAGACACTTCAACTTATTATGATGCCTTGAGGTGTCAGACGACTATGACCTACCATGTTAGAGAATTATGGATTAATATTTGGGTGAGTGGATATCAATCAATGAAATAAATATCGAGAAATCTTAGGCCATAATCGCTTTGTGAAATTATGGTCGATAAAATCTTATCTAGTCTTGGTGACAATTGTTTGGTTATACCCGGTGTCCTTAGGGAACCAGTCATGTTTGATTTTGGGGAATGCGTTGAGTGCAGTGTTAGTATGTAGAAAACTTTGTAATGACCTCTGGTTATCGGTTGTGTTCAAAGGAGTCGCTTCATATAGCCTTGGGTGAGGCTAAAAAAGTTAAATATAGGTAGGTAGTGCAACCTTCTAGGGTGAAATTATAGGTTCATGTCATGATTGGGTGTAATACTGGTTATCGTGAGGGGAATAATGTAAGGAGGGTCATGTTAGATTTGATAAGAACCAAGAATGCATTAGAGTTTCGGGTCAACGAAATTATGATTGGGGCCTTATGTATAGAAAATTTCATGGGGTGTTGCAGCATGATCAATATGGGTTTGAATGAGACTGGGAGGGAAATGGGTTGGCCTTGGGTCCTCTTGTTAGAGTCGCGGGGACTCGAGGGTGTGTGTTCGAGTGGTACTTGTTACCTTTATGGTGTTGATGACGAGCATTTGGCTATCATGTGGAGTCAATTGAATTGAACTTTGGGATAGTGGATAGTAACCTTGTGACAATGATAACTGTGATAGGGTAAGTGTTTCACTGAATTGAGTAGTGCCTAAGGAGGCGTTGGGTACGACTATTGTGCGATAAAGTAAGACAGTAATCTAGGTGTATTGAATTGGTGAAGTCTTCATTGATGAGATGGATAAGGTCGGTGTCGATAAAGGTATTGATCGAAATTGTTCATGTATGTTAAGGGCGTAAGGGCGAGGGACTTACTCCTAAGGAGGGAAGTTTGGCATTTGAGTTCCCAGAGAACGACATGTTCGTGTGTTTCTTTCATCTTTTGAGGATGAATGGTTGAGATCCATTTCATCATAGTTAGTGACTCAAGCTAGGGTATGTGGATAGTATAACACCTTGTGAGAACGTATTGGATGACTAATAAGACTGCAAGCGCGTAACATAGGTTAACTTTCCCGAAATCATAGTCTGACGCGTACAGGCGGAATTTTCTCGAAATGGTTGATTCTTCCTTCTGACTCCTATATGTCCCTTTCGATTTAGGTAATCGAGGATCATTATTCTCGCATATGTGGTAGATAGGATTGGTAACATGTTATGGTAATGCAACTCGGTAAGTGGGTGCGCCCTATCTGAGGTATTCTTTCTACTGCACAATGCTCAGTGTACAGGTGGCTACGCTTTTGTCTTCATGGTTTGATCGTAGTATTTTCTTTTCTTAGGATTAACGATCTTTTGATTGGCCAGCATAGCAGTCAGTGGCTCTAGTTGATGATGACTTGAGGACATTATATAACATTCGAATTCACGGAAACCTAGCACACAATGTTACGTTCCCATGGTGAGTGGATTGGTGGGATGCTCCAGTGGCTCTAGTTGATGATGACTTGAGGACATTGTATAACATTAGAATTCAAGGAAACCTAGCACACAATGTTACGCTCCCATGGTGAGTGGATTGGTGGGATCAATTGAGTTGTCAAAAGTGAGATGCCTAGACTAATACTAGGATCCTCATAGAAATGCAGTGAAAGGTATCATCCGAGTGTATGATGATGATTGGACGGAGTGAGTAATTAGTTTTGTAAGATTAGTATTAGGCTTGGGAAAAATTGTGTAGTCAGGATGACCCAAAAATTTTAGGGGACATAGGATATATAGTCCTAAGATTGGAAATGGTTCTTGATTACGGATTTGATGATTGGTTGTATTACGGTTCACCTTTGGGTGAGTACAGATCACGAGAGGGTGTTCCCTGTAGAGGCGCCGATATGCTTTGGGTATTAGCAAAGGTAATCCTTGGACTCGACTAAGCATGATCATCGAGAAGTGGAGACTCCAGAACTGTATGTGAATTTGATGACTGGCTTGAAGGTGAGCATTAGGTCATGTTGCATGATGAACCTTTTGGTGACAAACCCTTGAATGAGTGTAGGATGCTATCTTGGCATTTGAGTAGTTTGATGATTTAGTCTCAGATCATTCCTATGACTTAGAGCAAAATTAGTAAACCCCTTAAAGATTGGTTAGTCGATAATTTCGGGGATAAAATTTCCTAAGGAGGGAAGAATGTAATAGCTTTCCCCAATATTTTATTATTTCCTTGCATAAGTTGAAATATATGAGAACCTTGGGATTTGGATCATGTTGGTTGATTTTGTTTTCTTATTTCACTGTTTTTAGTGCCCTGATAATAAATGTGGGAAGATTTTGGGAAATTAAGAAATTTGAAGAAATTGGACTACGATCGTTCGAAGGAGTTTAGAGTCGTTCGAACAAGAATCACAAGTTATTAGAAGTGGGGATCAAATGAGGTTTTAATGTGGGTCGTCTTATAACAGGTCTGGTTCCTTTGAACGAGATGCCATTCTCGTTCGAACGAGATGTGATTATCGCTCGAGCAAGGTTGCCTAGATTTTTATATTTTGTCTTCACCTTGTGCATTGTCACATTTTGAGCCCTTGATTTTATGAGGTGTCGAATTCTGGCATGTCTAGATTGGCCAATATGGGGATTTTTGTGTTTGGGGGAGTTTATAAGGCTTGTTTGGGGTTTATATTTGGGATTTAGAGATAGAGAGAGAGAGAGATAGATAGAGAGAGAGAGAGAGAGAGAGAGATGGGGAGGGTGTGTCTTCCACCATTTCAGCATTTGTCTCTCCCACCACCAACATAAATAATTATGAGATTAATTATTATTGTTGGATTAATTAAATTAAAGGGTGAGAAATTAATTGATTATTAATTAATCCGGATTAAAAATAAATATTAATTAGCGTGCCAAGCGTCAATACTTATTGTTGATAATTATGGAATATTACTGTGTGAGTACGTAATACGGAATTATGAAATTTTATAAATTATCGAGAGTGTGAAATACAATAGTTTGGTACATTAAGTCAGGACGCGTGTGAGTCGTTTCGGGAACTAATTTAATTTCAAGAAGAAAATTATTTTTAAGTAACTCGTATGGTAATTTCGAGTACACCATTGAGTCCGGAAGAGTCTAGATAGTCAGAAAACTCTACCCGGATATTTTATTTGGGCTTCGAAATATTTTTAGGCCTAACCAGCACCCCGCAGGGGTATTTTTATGCTTTGAATTTTTGGGGAAATAATCTGGACGAAAATTAGGAAATCAAATATGGATGTACATGGGCTTGAGGGGAGTTATAAGTTCTAAACCTACAAGAGAGAGAAGCGAGAGGAACAAAGGAAGGAAGAAGAAGTCATATGAGTTCCTGATGCATAACTCAAGAACACACACCGAAAATCCCACCAAATTGTAGACCGTGAGACGAGGAAAGCACCTATATCAACATCACTAGTGGTTCAGACCTTCGAAATTGAGGCAAGTGTTTATTACTTGCTTGCTTTTAGCACCATATATATTCATGTTTATCTGGGATTGTAGAAACCATGTTTACACCAAATTTTGGGGAAATTAAGGAAGTTAAATTATTAATCTGTTATGAAATTAAGGATTGATTGATTTATCAATTAATGTAGAGGAAAAACCATGATGTTTTATGTTTCAATGATGAATTAATTCGTAAGTTACATGTTCTTGGGTTGGAGATTTATGAACTAGGGTTCTGATTTGTTAAATTAGGGATTTTGGAATTTATAGATGAATTATGATGATTTAATACTTCCAAGTTAAGGAAAATCATTTATACATGTTAGTACATCAATTAGGATTGCTGTTTTGGTGTTTGGGTTGAGAAATTTAGAGGTTTTAAGACTGAAATTCTGAGGTAGACGAAGCAGTAACAGGAAAACGTAGCAGGTCTGGCCAAACTAGAGAAACGCTCAATCTCGTTCGAATGAGATTGACTCTGGTTCGAACAAGGCAGGGTGTCGTTTGAACGACATCAGGTTTCATTCGAACAACTGTTCCAAATCTGGTAAATGCTCAATTCAATCCAACTTCAGTTACGTGATTATTTTGAGTGAGCGAGAACTGTCGGTTGAGAATTTGTAGTCCAGTGCAGAATTTATTGAGAAATATTCCTAGGATAACACTTTAATATTAAAATAGGTGAATTAGCCTTGGGAAATTCAAGAGAGTGAATAATCGAGTTAATTACATAATAAGTAGAAATAAGAAGAATACTACATATGGAAAAATGTATGTATGAGTTGGGTGAATACCTGAACTTTATTATTATTATTATTATTATTATTATTATTATTATTATTATTATTATTATTATTATTATTATTATTATTATTATTATTATTATTATTATTATTATTATTATTATTATTATTATTATTATTATTATTATTATTATTATAATTATTATTATTATTATTATTATTTTTATTATTAATAATATTATTATTGTTATTATTATTATTATTGTTGTTATTATTATTATTATTATTATTATTATTATTATTATTATTATTATTATTATTATTATTATTATTATTATTATTATTATTATTATTATTATTATTATTATTATTATTATTATAGCATACCTATGCTACTTGTTATCTGAAGGAGGTTTTCATGCAGTGTACAGTCTTATCCTGGGTGACCCAATGGGGGAATATTTGACTTGTTTTCAGAGCATATGAACTTGGATACGTGCTATCTAAGGCGTAGGATAGTTTCGACGGCCGAATGGAGGCGTAGGTATGTGGGTGACCCATTTGGCTGGTGAGTATGCTCGCCTCCAATATTTGTGCTATGAGATTTATGATTTGTGGGAGACGCCGAACCAATTATCCTTTACATAGTGAGCGATGCATTGGGACACGATAGCAGACTATGCATTGCGCGAAGTGTTCCTAACCAAGGGGGGAGGGATTTGTATATATATGTATAGGGATGATGGGACTATATGTATATATGTATATATTTGTGAATAATTCTAATGTGTGAAATTAGCAAACTTATAAATACTGGTTATGGTGACAATAAATCTCAGCACAAATTATAAGTAAATGCAATCACCAGAAAAAATGAAGAACAGAAATGAGAATGGTCACAATCACACACGACACAAGATATACATGGACTGAAAAATTGCCTACGTCCACAGTGGTGCTCTCTGTTTTTATTTCTCTTTTCTCCAGGGGAGTTTTTTATGATTACATACCCTTTGCCCCGGTCCATGGGTACAATATATACATGTAAACCTCGTAGAGTGGGGGTGTTGGGCACCTCCACGTTGGCCCATAATCCTTAGAATATCTCCTGAGAGATTTTAGGGATTCAATGGGTTGCTGCTAACTTAACCATCTATTAGACTCTGGAGTTAGGGCCGGACTCTCTCTATTCTTTATAGGGCTTAGTTTGGATATTTTTCTCGGCTAAGATAAATGGACCAGGTACCCATAATTTCCTCTAAAATTTTTAGGTCACAATTTGGGCTCAATAATTTTAAATAATAGCTCTGATGGAATTTTCGTGAATTGCACTATGCTTTAGGGAGTGAAACGTCTTTCCCTAGTTGATTTAGGCGGCATATTTACTTCGTTCTCCATGCGTCATCATTGAGAGGGTTTAAAACTTATTTGAAGAAGCCATTTCTGACGTCGCTTCACAAATTTTTGCACTCTCGTGATATCTTCTGATTCCGACTGCGTTTTCTCATTTCCAAGTCTCTCATTTAATCTTCGATCTCTTCCTTATCTTTCCATCTTCGCTGCGTCGTCTCAAGATGATTTTCACTTCGTAAGTTTTCCAACCTCTTTCTTATTTCTTTTCTATTAAAATTTCTTTTCTATCGCTGCTAGGGTTTATTTATGGCAAGAATAGGTAATAGATGAGTAGATAAGTTTGGGAAATTCTATAATATCCCCAACTGGGTGGACATCGAATGTGCCCCTACTCCTCAAAATGTTCGAGATATTGAGCATGGGCATTGGATCCATGTTCTCCTACTATCTCAAAGTTGTCTAACCTTTCACCCAAATCGTTTGTTTTTGCACTTCTTTACTTAGTTTTACAGAGTTCCTGCCTAATGTTATCCAAATGTTTGGAAAATTGTCAACGGTGTTCATAGGATCAATCAACTTTGGCACCGATTTAGGTCTTGATGAAATTTGTTATTGCTATACCTTTACTTGAACAAGTTCTGGTCTCATCTATCAAAAAGCTAGGACTCCTGATAGGCTATTGGTAGTTAATCTACCTAATTCCCATAATGACTATTGGCAAGAAGGGTTCATTGCCAGAAACTAGCAACTACCTCCCCAAACTGGGGGAGCGAGGCACATGGGACCTACGATTTCCTTTTACGGGGAGGAGTACATAAGTATATGTATCTCTTACTTTGCTCATTATTCTCTGTTAGTGTACTTTATTTCTCATGTTTTCCCTTTTTGCCTTTTTCAGCGAAGCCAAAGAACTCAGAACCTGCACTCCACAAAATTCGTGATGCTAAGCTAATCAAAGCTTGGAAGATTAGGGAATATTTATCTGACGGCAAGCATCCGTGATCAGATGTGTTCCTTTTGGAGTACAAGCACATTGGGTCCAGCTACATTGCACGACCTATTGATAGTATTCCTCACCTCGATATCATAGAAGAGGTTGCTACTAAGGCAATCTAGTTAGATGAAGAGGATAGAAGCACTGGTGAAGACAACGTGGGGGCTGAAAGAGGTGGAATTGAGGGAGATTTTAGTGAGGATATTTCAAGTGGTGAAGGATATTCCAGTTCAGAGTAGGGTTCAGAGTGTTCGGAGAATTCATATAGCTCCAGCAAAGAGACTATGTCTCCTCCTAGGAAACATTTAATCTAGGATGATGATGAGGACGATGTTTCCTATGCTCAAAGGCTAAAGAAACAGAAGTCTAGGAGTGGGGATACTGCCACTGGCTCCCATACTCTGGATCATGAAAGGGAGAGGAAGAAGAAAGATGAGGCATTGGTAAGAGAGAGAGAGAGGAAAAAGGAAGAAGAGAGGAGGTAAGAGGAAGAGAGAAAGAGGGTTGAGAGGGAGAGGAAGGAGAGAGAAAAAGAAAGGAGGAGAGAGTAAAAGAAAGGAGGAGAGAAGAAGTGAGGACAAAGACATGCCATTCTTTGGTTCCCTTGTCTACCCGAGCTGAGGGGGCTTCTGTAGCTCTTGCCGCTTAACTGGCTCCGGTTGGTGCTCGAGAGAGAAGTCTTGCCAGCTAATCGCCAGAGGTCATCAAGTATAGGGACCGACCAGTTAGCCCTAAAGGCGAGTCAGGGTCTAGCCTTGGTAAGTCTATTTTTACTTCTCTACTCTTGAAATTTTCTTTTCAATACCTTCTTCGCTAATGTTTTGTTTCTCTCTACAGTTTGTGTCTGATTTCACCATCCTCTATCACAGCCACAACGAGTTGGCGAGGAAAAATGCTGAGCTAAAGGCAAGCCTAAATACTTTCAGTGTTGCTTAATAGTCTTCTTACATTGTCTTAGCTAAAGCCAACAAAGTAAAAGAGGCATCTTCTAAGGAGATGGAGGAGCTGAGGCAGTCCTATGACTTGGTCTGCACGAGAAAGCAAGCGGTGGTTAAGGAGAATAAAGAGTTCACTGTTGCCAAAAAAGATAGAGTCTGAGGACGCCACTATCAAGGAGAGCTCTTACAATGCTGGGTGGCTCTCAACATATGAGGATATCGAGGCTCAGATTGGTTACATCAGTCGTTTCAACTTCAAGAAAGGTTGGGATAGGGTTTTGCTCGCTGCTAAGGTGGATATTAATTCTCCTATCTTTGACGAGCACAACCCTTTCCCGAAACCTATTGTAGAGGGCGTTCCTCCTCCTGTTGCCAGTGAAGATGCTTTAGCTGTTCCAACCACTGCCACTTATGCTCCCCTTGATTAGGTCATGGTGGATGTTCCATCTAAGGGAAGTTCACATGAGGCTGCTGTGGATAAGGGGAAGCAACCAGCATCCTCGGACCACACTGAGGTTGCCAGCTAGTCTTCTTAGGGGGCCTTTGTATTTTTTTCATTTTTGTTGTTCTTTTTTTTTACGTTGATGTATTTGAACTATTTTTTATTTAATGAAATGAAGTTTTATTCCCTTTCGTGTACTGATTTACTTATTCTTGACGCTTGTATGGTTTGTAGCTTATCGATATTAAGGAATATATTCCTGCTACCTCTCGCCTAGGCAAAATTCTTGGTGTCGACGTGAGAGATCAATTTCGTCGTGACTTTGTAAGAATCTACAAGTCTCTTAGATCGAGGAATCAAGATTATAAAGACTAGTTAGAGCTTGTTGCCAAGGTGAAAGATAGGCTCGAGGAGATGGAGGAGGTCGGCGCTTTCGTTCAAAAATAAATGGATGCTCTTATGGCTAAGCTTCTGGATGCTTCTGAGATCAATCAAGTTGGAGAGATCCTCCAACAGGAGAATGATGCTTTAAGGAG
The DNA here is from genome assembly GCA_949130495.1 of Sambucus nigra. Classification (NCBI taxonomy): domain Eukaryota; kingdom Viridiplantae; phylum Streptophyta; class Magnoliopsida; order Dipsacales; family Adoxaceae; genus Sambucus; species Sambucus nigra. Next base: position 191,825,564 of record OX422210.1, on the reverse strand, counting down.
GGAAGTCTCACATCTTAGGGTAATGCACCGAGCATTGCCCCTCAAGTTTTATGTGGTTCCTCTTAATCGACTGGGCAGCGAGCTGGGGCTGGTGATAGTGGTTTAGCCAGGGAGATAGTCGAGCTGCGGGGGAATACTCGCATGGCGTATATGATAGCCGATAGTGTTCAAAGAGATGTCACCCTACTAAGGCACTTGTTCAAGAAAGGTCCTTGGCAGGTGTGGGCTGATGGCTACGACCGGGGTTGGACTGATGCTCCCACGAAGTTGAAGGAGGTTGAGGAGTTAACCTTCCTAAGAGGGTAATTGCATGCCCTCAGGGAGTTGCAAGTTCCTCGTAACTCTGTTCGCTAGTATAGGCATGAGATCTCTCCCTCAACCTTGATGTCGAACCCATTCAGAAGGGATGATCGATGGGTTCCTATAGATGCGATCCTAAGACAACTCCTGCAACCGAGTTTAGCAGAAATTAAGGGGAATTCACTCCTCATCCAGATGACGATCGAAGAGCGCAAGTATTGGACTACCTCGCTTAGCAACCTCACTCTCATTAGTGTTATGAATTACTTAGCATGTGTAACACTTTGCACATGTAATTATGTAATAAAATATTTATTTTTTGGATGATTTGCCGACTAAACATGTGTTGTGTTATTTCTTACTCTGTTAGCCTCTTGTTTAGTTGTCTTGGGCTCTTCCAGCCGACTAGAAATGACTTAGGCAGAGTTAGTTGTCGAGTGAGTACCCCCCCAGTCCAGTATGCTTTTAGTGTACCATTCTGCCTTACTTTTCCTTTTAGGTTGTGTCATCACACTTCTTTAGGCCTAAGTGAGGTGATGAGAGGGAAACCGAGTGTTCGTGTAGGGACATTGTCGTTGATTTCGGCTCCTGCTCTACATGTAAAAACCTAAACTACAATTACACTTGACAAGCAAGCACAATGGTAAGTTGGGTATCGTAAGAAATCCACGGGGAGTGATTAAATTTTAGATGCTAATTGCTTTAAAACTTTAGGAATAAAAGTGTAAAATAAATAAAAGAAAAGGTGATGGTTAGGAAAGGTGAATAAAGAAAAAGAAAAGTTACGCTACACTAAAGTAAAGCGAGGATCGGGATCACATTCCACCACACGGGCTAAAAAACTGCTAATTAGAATTCCGTCTTGAAAGAAATTTAATCATGAATTTTCAATTAAGCATAAACATCACACAATAAGGAATTCAATCCAAAGTTGCGAGATTAAACATTTCACGAAAAATGATCACACGCGGATTAAATTCGGAATATCTCTATAAACACTAACGTTGCATGACAAAGAAAGTTAAACACATAATAATACGAATTTACGAGGTTTCAATTAAATGCAATTTAACACGAAACCCTAACTTTCGAGGTCCAAACCCGTAAATGGCGGAACGAAATTCTGACCCAATTTATCTAAGGGCTAAGCATGAATAAACTAATTAACAACTAATTAAACTAAGAAAGCAAGAAATAAACACAATTAACAAATTCATAAAGCATGTAAATTAACTACAAAGCAAGAATAAAGTAAATACACACTATATTAATGGAGAAAGAAGATGAAAGTACCAATTACAAACCCAAATGGGTGTCAAACCAAGAGAGGAAGAAGAAGAGCTCCCAAATCCCCCCAAACCCTAAGCTAAAATATCCTAAAAATGAATTATATCCTCTACCAAATGAGAGAAATGAGTTATATACAAAATATCCCATGGGAAACTTGTAAATAAAAGGGAAGAAAATAAATATCTGCAGGGCCGAATCGATTCGGTATGGAAATATCTCGAGGCTGCCAAAGGGACGAATCGATTCGGATGCATTTAGAATCGATTCGGAATGAAAGAATTGTCACTCTGTCTTAACCCAAATTGATTCGGATTTGGGCCGAGTCGATTTGGACCTACAGGTCTTGAATCCTTCCCCTGTTTTTGGTATGTTGAAATTCTCTTCCGCTAAAAAGGCCATAACGTTTTCGTTCGGACTCAAAATCGTGCACCATTTGCGTCCATGCGAAGCTTGTTCAGAGGCATATAACTTCTATGAAGACATTGGGCCAGTTGCCCAATTTGTGAAATGACTAAAATGCCCTTGCGCGTGCGATTGTGTACGGAACTTCGTCCGAATGCATCCAAACTTCATACTAAGCATCCAAATACCTATAAAAGCTCAATTGACCCATGCAAAACATGTTAACATGGAAATACGAGGTTGTCTGGTTAACGAGCATAAATATATGGATTAGGATACCTGAGGGGGCTTATAACGCATAGGTTAACGGGTGAAATACGCAATATTTGCATCATATCACATCCCCTAACTTACACATTGCTAGTCCCTAGAAATGAAACAGGAAACAACAAGAACTACAAGTAAACCAAAAGCAGGATACAAGTACAAAATGAGATGAAAAGCAATAAAAATATAAGGCCACTTTCGCGGCGAACGATTGCATTTAGCATATGCAATAAGCCGTTAAACCCCTAGGTTACCCTAGTGGACGAGTGTCGTCTCGTGAGGGTACATTTTTATTTGTTCAAAACCCAACAAATGTCCACTTTTATAAAATCAAAATTTTTTCTAAGAAACTTTAGAACAATATTTCACTAAATATTTTAGCAAGATAAATACCATTTCCAAACATTTTATTCCATAAAACATTTAACATCAAATTTCTAAAAATACGCCATTTTTCATAAAAATCCCAAATCCTTATTTCAAGAAAACTTTAAAATATTTCCCTAACAAAATAATGTGACACCCCACCTAATTAAATACAAGGTGATCTATCCTTTATTAAATTAAATCGAAGTGACCGGTTGGTTCATTCTTGGCATCACTATCGAAAATATTTAATATTATTAATCACTAAATAAATAATTAAGCTAAGTGTCAAAACATTTTTCCATTTAATTATACCTAATTAATCCGTTAATAAATTTACATTATTTAAAATATAAGCTACTCATATTCCTCAAGAACAAAAAAAATACTGGACATGAATCAAATACTAAATAAATTAGACTGGATAAAACATTCAAGTTCAAAGTCTAAAATCAACAAACCATAAAATCCGCAAGTGCAACTGAAATAAACTACTAACGTAAATTGAGTACAATCTCAAATAAAATGACTGAAGATGGACAAAACATGCCCTAAGAGAGATATTTGAAAAGGAACAGAAATAAGTGATAGAGGCACCTCATGCAAGGATCTGCAACTCCCACAATCGTTGCAGCTTGCTAAATGATTCACGCATTTAATTCTGGTAACCTTGTGACTGGGCACCTGATATATATATATATATATATATATATATATATATATATATATATATATATATATATATCAAAGAGAGAAGAATAGCAAGAAACGGGTCTGATCCCGAGTTGTAAAAATATTTGTTTTAGCAAGTATTTTAAATTGCAATAATGCAATTATTATGTGTATGTTAATTCCGAACTCTCACATGAGATTCTCACCTCTCAAATATTGTGCACGCCTAACGTACGTCTATCCTAACCTAGTTATCCATAAGGTTCCCAACAAGATCATAGACTTATACTTCTAAATATATCTCAAAGGAGTAACCCGTATCGCCCATACAATACACTATTAAGATCATTTATTCTAATTAACCATATATTATATTCACTGTTTTGATAGAAATTATTTTACCCACTGAAAATACTTTGCTTACCATCATTTATAAGTTTGCTAATTTCACACATTAGAATTATTTACAAATATATACATATATACATATAGTCACATTATCCATATACATATATATACAAATCATGTGCCCCTTGGTTAGGACCACTTGGCGAAATGCATACTCTGCTATCACGTCCCGATCCATCGCTCACTGCATAAAGGACAATTGGTTCAGTGTATCTCATGAACCATAAATGTCATAGCACAAATATTATAGCCTAGCATACTCACCAGCTAAATGGGTCACCCACATACCTAAGTTTCCATTCGGCCGTCGAAACTATCCTATGTCTTAGATAGCACGTATCCGTGTTCATATGCTCTGGAAACAAGTCAAATATCCCCTACTGGGTCACCCAGGATAAGGCTGTACACTGAACGAAAACCTCATCCCGATAGAAAGTAGCATAGGTATGCTATAAACACAATAATAATAATAATAATAATAATAATAATAATAATAATAATAATAATAATGGGTGTTCCGACGTCTTATTAAAGTCCAGGTATTCACCCAACCCATACATACATTTTTTCATACGTAGTATTCTTCTCATTACTACTTACTATGTAATTAACTTAATTATTCATTCTCTCGAATGTCCCAAGGCTATTTCACCTATTTAAATATTAAAGTGTTATCCTAGGAATATTTCTCAATAAATTCTGCATTGGACTACAAATTTTCAACTGGCAGTCCTCCCTCACTCAAAATAATCGTGCAACTGAAGTTGGATTAAACTAGGAATTTTCCATATTTGGAACAGTCATTCAAACGAAACCTGATGTCATTCGAACGACACCCTTTCTCGTTCGAACGAGATTTTGAACCAAACTCAATCTCGTTCGAACGAGATTGAGCATTTCTTTGGTTTGGCCAGACTTGCTACATTTTCATGTTATTGCTTCATCTACATTAGAATTTCAGTCTTAAAACCTCTAAATTTCTCAACCCAAACACAAAAACAGCAATCCTAATTGATGTTCTAACATGTATAAATGATTTTACTTAATTTAGAAGTATTAAATCATCATAATTCGTCTATACAATCCAAAATCCCCAATTTAACAAATCAAAACCCTAGTTTATAAATATTCAACCCAAGAACATGTAACTTACAAGTTAGTTCACAATTTAAACATAAAACATCACGGGTTTTCCTCTAAATCAATTGATAAATCAATATATCCTCAATTTCACACCAGATTAAGAATTTAACTTCCTTAATTTCCCCAAAATTTTGTGTAAACATGGTTTCTACAATCCTACACTAACATGAACATAAATAGTGCTAAAAGAAAGCAAGTAATAAACACTTGCCTCAATTTCGAAGGCCTGATCTGCTAGTGATGTTGATATAGGTGCGTTCCTCGTCTCACGATCTACACTTTAGTGGAATTTTCGGTGTGTGTTCTTGAGTTATGCACCAAGAACTCATATGTCTTCTTCTTCCTTCCTTTGTGCCTCTCTATTCTCTCTCTCGTAGGTTTAGAACTGATAACTCCCCTCTGAACCATGTACATCCATATTTAATTTCCTAATTTTCGTCCATAATATTTCCCCAAAAATTCAAAGGAAAAAAATACCCGTAGGGGGTCTCGGTTAGGCCTAAAAACATCCCGGAGTCCGAATAAAACACCCCAGTAGAGTTTTCTAACTATCTCGACTCTTTCAGACTCAGTGGGATGCTCAAAATTACCATACGAGTTACTTAAAAATATTTTACTTCTTTAATCCATTAGTCCTAACACGAATCGCATTCGCGTCCTGACATAATGTACCAAACTTTCGTATTTTTCACTCTCGAAAATTTACAAATTTCATAATTCTATATTACGTACTCACACAGTAATATTCTATAATTCTCAACAATAAGTATTAACCCTTGGCATGCTAGTTAATATTTATTTTTAATTCGGATTAATTAAAAATCAATTAATTTCTCACCTTTTAATTAAAATAAGCCAACAATAATAATTAATCTCATATTTCTTTAATGTCATAAAAATACGGGGTGTTACATACTTCCCCCCTTACAACGAAATTTCAAACCGAAATTCGGAAAAAGTATACCAGGTAGAAACAATGTTGTATATATGTTGCGCATTGCAACATTGCGCTCCCAAGTAAACTGTTTCGTACCACCCATATAGTAAGCTATTGAACCCCCTTAATAATAAACACCCCACATATGTTCGTTTAAGACTTCAGGTTACCCTGTCACATAGGTTCTTGCTCAAGTCTTACCGTTTGAGTTTCACTACTTAAAATTAATTTTAGATATTCACTATCTAGCCTGTTACTATTCACAACTTACTAGATTAATCATTCTTTAGACACATTCGATCTTACCACACAACGATCGCACACCAGCAGGTTATTTGTACAGTATATATTCTGCACACATAATATACTATAAGTATTAACTCATCTCCGATCTTCGCAATAGCACTTGGTCCCCCCACCTTTAATTCACAAGTAAGATAACAACAAGGCTTACTATGCCATACCTCAACTTGCAAAATGCTCAAAAGTGAAATTATATGAGTTATTGTACACAAACCACACTAGTGGAATCAGTCCACTTATTTTGCCAATACGTCTGCAGATGATAGGTCGTACTCAACCACAACTCGGGATCCAAAGCCTCGTGAGCACTTTTTTATAATCGAAAGATAAAGATCTTGTCCCAATCGAACTCGATATCAAGCGGTACCCCATATAACCTCACTATCTCAATTATAAAGATCTACGCATACTGTCTCGCAGTATGAATAGTGTTAACTAGCATAACATGATCTACTTCGATCAATCGATCCATTATCACCCATATAGGATCGTAACTCCTTTCGCGATAAAATCCTGGGGAATACTCTCCCCTTACTACTTAGTAATGTCTAATGGTTGAAGAAATCCTTACTGGTTTCATATGGTCCACCATTTTTGCAAAACAAATTTATAAATATTTCTCTTCATTAAATCCTATCACCACTGTTATTTATAACATGATACACCTTATATTCTCTCAAATGTACCTCTAACCGTAATCCATGTGAACTTGCCTCACCGTGTGTTACATGTCGTTCCCCCACTCTAATAATCAGTTTCTTATGAATTGTAAGCCTCTAACAACTCTTACGGAATAACTCCAACTCCCAGGTCTAAATGTTATCGAATTCCCATAACAATCAAAATATAGTGCCTAATACAATAACATTCTCATGAGCGTACAATTAAGTCCTGATATCTCCACTTCTATCTTTATTTACCTCATCCCATACGTTTCGAACGAAAAAAAAATCAATATTTAATTACCTAGGGCGCACATACACCCTATGCCTTGTGCATTTTTGCACAAATAAAATATATTCTCACATGATAGTGGAATTATCAAACCTTAATTATACTCACATATGTACAATTACTAAGGTACGAATCCCATGTACTATCATCCAAACTTCTCTCCAACTCCTGACGTTCGTTAGTTTCATGCGTGGGGTGTCAAACAAAGCAAAATCCAAACAAGGACCCCCTGATACACTACTACCTAACATTGTCGGTGGTCGAGGTCCGTAAGGTCCTCAGTCCGTAATATATACCTTCCCACCATCTTCGTATGTTGACATACTAATCTACGTATGTTCTTAGCAATAATAAGAAACATGGCTCTCTCACTATCCTAAGTTTTCGGCGGTATATATATATATATATATATATATATATATATATATGACGAGCTACATTTCGCTGCTTGATAAAGAGTACAACGTATCCTGAGTCATATCAGTAATTAAATCCCTACGCATCGAAATCACATCTAATGAGACAACAAACTCCTTGAAGTTTATGATATCATGAAGTTTTAATATATATATATATATATATATATATATATATATATATATAACTTACCAATTCAATATTACTCCGCGGGAGTACCCAGCGCGATAGTCTTTCACTTAATCTACTATCATTCAAACATTCGGTAATTATCACTAGACATTACCATTATAAGCTCTACTTTACTAACTCAATGCAATAGTAAAAAATTTGACAATAAAATATGCCTTTAGTGCCCGCCCGGCCTACTCACTAGTGATATCTAAAAAGCCATGTTACCCATGATCAATACATTTATAATCGGACTGTCCAAAATTAATGTACCCACTAAACTCGACTCGCATGTGAATTTTAGTGTTAATCGTTTATATATAAGTTGTGACACACTCCTGTCATGTAATTAAAACCTTTACTCACAAGGATGAAACAAATCTTCACTAATCTCTCCTGATCGTATTGTCCTGACATGCACTCCTCATGCTCAAAACAATCCATAATCACTTGTACTCATTATATGTGCGGGATTTCATCCAATAGTTACCCCTCCTCAATGTGGAAAAATTATTATATTCTGTGGTTTACACACCCATCACTGAAACGTTGTCCTAACTTCTCTAGGACTCATTTATGGCTTTACTGGCCGCCCAATTTCTTCTTGGGCCCCCCAATGACCCTGAGGATTAATATGCTCTTATTACTGAGGACTCCACAGGTCCTGCCTAAACCTACCACTCTCGGGTTGTAATTTCTTGGGCTAAATTTTCTTGACCCAATTTTTTTCTCAAAAAATTTCATGCCTTTGTTTTTCATGCTTAACGGGTATGGTTTACTATCCTCAAATTTTATCGATTGCACTTCTCAACATGGACACATTCAACACTAGTAGTCCCACTTTCTACACGTAAGGAAACTTCCCGATCCATCTCCCGTCACTGATCCCACTGACCATTTGGGAATGTCCTTCCCTCGAACTGGCAGTCTTAGCTCCCAATTGTTCTCCCATTGTCCTTTTGGCTATGCAGACCTTTCGAAACTAGTGTTGGACTCTATAGCCCTGATTGACTTCCTCATCACTATGTAGGAAGTTAGTCAATCAAATTAATCTAAATTAGTTTCCCATTGGGCATAATCTCACGTGGTGTTTCACTATCATTGTTAGGTTCAGTTTTTCTTTTCGACCAAATTCTCTAACCCTCCCGGCTCACTTCTTCTGGTACATTTTGGAAACTCACGAATTATGGAAATCGAATCAATGGAAATGTATTTATCTTTAGAGGTCTCCTCCTCTATGTAATATAATTGTGTGGACGATCCTCTCTCTAGACGTGGCATCGCCACCATAAAACATCTCCTGACTCGGTATAGAAAAAATAATGCACCTACTAAATAATCTATCATGGCTCTATAAGCAACAAGCCAATACATACCAATAATCGAATTGTACTCTCACATATCAAATACAAGTACGTCGATAGGTTAAATAAGTCTCCCAATATCTATCCCTATTCCTCAGCATATAAAGAAAATCAACAACCCATTACCCATTGGTGAGACTACCCATATAATTACATTGCTAGTCGTGTTTAACAATCCTGTGGCCAATATAGCGGCTATGAACGAATGTGAATCCCCAGTGGAAAACAAAATATATACCTAGATCCAAAAAATATAGAACATACCCTCAATAGCGAGTGGTGGCTGTTAAACGATTGGCTTATGGACGTTATACAAATGCATATACGATATTTGCCCTCATTGCCGATGTATTTTTCCCTTAATCGGGCAATCCTGCTCCTATGACCCATCCTACCACAATTGAAGGATCTACCAGCAAACTATTTCACATTATAGCTCTATTGATTTTGGTCATGTTGCTCAGTTCCACCTCTTTCTTAACCCTGTTGGCCCTACTGAGCATCTTGATGCAAAACAATATCTAGTTGAGGACAGTCCCTCAAATTTTGACCCTGTTGTTCACACTTATAGCAGAGTCCTGAAAGTCTTTTCTTTCCTTAGCCTTGTTGTCCTTATTTGTCGGGTAGGGGTTTCTCTCGAGATTGATCCAGACATGTTTGACATTTATGGTCGTCTCTCCCACATTTGAAGCACCTTTTTATGATGTCATTCTGCCCCTGGCTATGTTGGCCCGGATGCTTTTGTCCCTTCACGTAGAGTTTATTAGCGTCGTGGCCTTTACGGCCATGAGAAACTTATTGATGTGGTATTGGTGCCTTCCCAAAATTGTTAACCCTAGTCATGTCAGATTGACTATCTTCTCTTATTCTTTTGCCTCCTTTAAGATTGATATTGCGATCATGGTACTGTAAGACTGTAGTGGTAACTACTTGTGCCACAATACATGTTTTTTTGGTGATTGATACTCATTTCGGGGATGCCTGAGGTATCAGTTGACCTTGCGCATTGACTCCCCCCGTAGTGTTAGCTTATTCTTCTTGACGTGCCATCTAAAAGTTGAAATGGACACAATAAGTTCAACATTCATACAATTAAATCGCAGAAGTTTGACTTTCCCACGCGTAAGGATGAATACAACATTCCTAATATTAGGGCTCTAAATCAAAGGACTCTTAGAAGAAAGCATAACAGGCCGCACACATCCTAAGGACACTAGAACCTGATGCTTTGATACCACCTGTGACACTCCATCTAATTAAATATCGGGTGATCAGTCCTTTATTAAATTAAATCGAAGTGAGCGGTTGGTTCATTCTTAGCATCACTGTCGAAAAGATTTAATATTATTAATCACCTAATAAATAATTAAGCTAAGTGTCAAAACATTTTCCCATTTAATTATACCTAATTAATGCATTAATAAATTTCCATTCCTTTAAAAAATAAGCTACTCACATTCCACGAGAACAAAATAAATACTGGACATAAATTAAATACTGAAATAAATCAGAGTGGATCAAACATTCCAGTTCCAAGTCTAAAATCAACAACCCATAAAATCTGCAAGTGTAACTAAAATAAACTACTAACATAAACTGAGTACAATCTCAAATAAAACAACTGAAGATGGGAAAAACATGCCCTAAGAGAAATGTCTAAAAACAAACAGAAAGAATTGATAGAGGCGCCTGATGATGCTGGAAACACCACCACCAGCTAAGGTGTTGACAATCTAATCCAAGTGATAATAATGGCAACGCGGTAGAATATATGCACGTATATACGTAGAAGGTGATGAGGAGAAGAGGATGAACACTTGAATACAAGTGGTTCAGCCAATCCGGCCTACGTCCACTGTGAGTGTGTGAGTAATATCACTAAATGAAGGCACTAATGGCCATGGATACAATCTCTCAAGATTTCTCTCTCTACTGTCTCAAATGACAGAGTTTCAGCTAGGGTTATGATTTTTGGATCCTTTTACACGATAGAGGGTTACCTCTATATATAGTGCTTGGGGGGTGTCATGTGCCCCCCAAGCATGCAATGAGCATGTGCATGAGGATCGAACTAATATGGTAATGACACCTGGTTGATCTTATGTAGATAATGATAACCACAATATTACCTCATGTGGAGGGAATGATTCATTTATAACAGATTTGTCCACGTGCCTGAAGCCATACATGTACGCATAGAAGCTCGGTTATCTTTGCTTGGTACCAACCTCGACCTGGGTGAGTATGAGGTTAGTGAGGTACGACCCTTGCCTTGTCTGTGAATTATATGATGACCTTGGTTGGGATGCCAACCGAGGTTAGATATGTGGAACATCGGCCATGGACGATGTTGACCTGATGATTGACGATGAGCCTACTGGGTTGCTGATTCTCATATGGCTCTTACAACGTCGGTTAGGGCCGATGATGATGTTGAAGGATGGTTATCCCATGAATCCTTGTTGACCTCGGCTGGTCATCAGCCGAGGTTGATGTATGGGGTAGGTGTGACGTCGGTTGTGGATGACCTACTAAGAACTGTGCTTTAAGGTTGTAGATAATATCGGTTGTTATCGAGATGAGGTTTGTAGCCGAGGGGGAGTCGATTATGGCTAGCCTCCATAGGATGATGTTGCCGATAGGTAATCTTGGACTTCTATTAATTCGGCTATCATAAGGTCGAGCTTCAGGTCTCTGGATTATCTGGTACACTTTGGGCATATCAATCACCCCTAGACCTTAGTTACATATGTGAGTAGGTGATTAAGGGTTATACACGTCCGAGGTTATATTTTCCTCGTGTACCACCATCTCTTTGACATGTGTCACCTATTGGAGTGGCTAGTGTGCCTGATAAGTACAATAATTCTGATTTTCTTTTGGGCTCCCAAGGCAATGATGGGCCTTGGGAGTTGTGCCAAACCATTTAAAGGTTTAAACTCCATTTTCTTCTCTTTCTTCTTCATTTCTCTCTTTCCCGCCTTGGCTATCTCTGCGATTCTCTCTCTCTTACAAGGGCTTGGCTACTGCATTTTCAAGGGTCTTTTCGTTTCTTTACATCTCCTTAATTTCGCAAGTCTACAGGTATCGTCTCCACCTCACTCTGCCATTTTCAGACTCTTTTATTCTTGTTTCTTCAATTTTCGGTGAGATTTTTAAGCTTTCCAGTGAGATTCCTGAGTTTTATGGTGACTGTTCTTTCTTATTTTTGCTTTAAAATCTCAGTTTGACCCTTAGTTAAGTTGCTAGTTTGTTTATTTTTTATTGTGTCCCAAGTGTAAGGTCTGACTCATATGCTCAGACCTCTTTATCAGCTCTTAGAGGAATTCCCTTATCTTAAGGAGAAGACTTTAGACAAGATTAGGCAAATAGAACGAGCCCAAGAGGGAGCTCGTAGGTCTGAGGCATTCCCTCTCACACCTATTTTTCCACCCCCTCTGAGGGTGATATACCCTGAGCCAGCACAACCAGCTGATCCATCGAAGACTCCATTAGAATCCACTCCCATGTCTGAGTCTGAGTCATCCACCTCAGACCCTATGTCTGTTGACTCATTCCAGGAGGCAATGGATTTCTTTATTAGGCAAGATCAGGTCCCTAATCAGGGCGAGGTCGAAAGTCGCACCTCGTCTCACAAAGGTTCCAGTACTTCATGGACTTCTATTATATTAAAGTTGTGGGGATGAGTGTGGCTATTCTCCCAATCATTGATGTTATTCCCCTGTCGGCCGCCACAGGCTCTGAGTTCGCTCAGAGGTTCCCTAGAGGTGTTCCTACACCTGCCCAGGCCGATATCGACAGGGATGAGGATGATGGACATGAAAGTGATGTTGATACCTCGAAGACTTCCAAAATAGAGAGCACTGTCACTGAGTTCGATTTGTTAGCCTTTAGGAACTTTTATGCTATAAGTCCCTCTATTAAGCTTAGGAGACCTCTGAGGGATAAGAGGGCCTTTGGTGGCCGAGATGGGGAAATCTGCGTTTATGAGCAGATGTTTAAGTTAGGATTTCGTCTCCCTTTCCATCCAACAATTAGATCCATATTATCCCATATTAACCTGGCCCCTTACCAATTATCCCCAAATGCTTGTAGAGTGATAATTGGAGCCATCGTCTTATGGAGGGCAGTTCACCATTCAGACCTTCCTATCAGGGTCTTCACTGGGTGCTATATGCCATCCTCTGCCAGGAATAACCCTATCTACTACAACTTCCTAGATAGGAAGTCTGATAAGAAGATGTTTCTGGTTACTCAGACCTCGAATCATAACTGGAAACCACGATACTTCTTCATCTCAGAGGCATGGGAATTTGGTACTTGTGCCCCCTATTCATCGCTAGAGCCGAGTACCCCTCTAAGGTAGGGGAAACTATCACTGTCTGCCAAAGACGACCCTGGGTTAAGCCAGGAAAACCTACAAAAGGTCAAAGACCTTCAAGATCAAGGTGAGCTTGGTAATCTGGTCAAGTACGAGCATTTGATGACCCCGTACTACCTCGCTGAGATAGGCTTGGGGGAAGTCCTTTAGCTAAGCTTTGTAAGTGTTTACTTTACTAAATTGCACCTCTGACATTTAATGTCTCTGATTTACTAACTCAGACATATTTTTTTGCAGAACACCTTGAAGGTGTATCAGACAACCTGTGGGAGATGTCTGCGCCAATCTAGATCAAGTTGGTGAAGAAGGATGGTCTCAATGTTCCTCCTTACCCTCCCAAGCAGAACGTCGGCACTTATAAGGCTGAATCTACCAAAAAGAGGAAATCCTACACCACTGCCCCAGAGGATCAGAGGCAAAGAAAAGCACAAAAGAGCGATCGCACCATCCCTATCCCGATGATGCACTAGATGCTCGTCTGGAGCAGTTGAAGATTAATGACAGCCTAATTGGTTATGGTCTGAAGGCGATGGATGATATTGGCTCTGTGATGATCGACGCAGATAAGTCCCTTGACATCCCTCCGCTGGTCGAGTTTTACCTTCATGGGTCTATCCAGGTATATGACTCTGTGTTGGGCTGTCTTCAGACACTCTTTAAATTGGGTTGCTTTGATCTTACCCATCTGACTTTATATTGTAGGGTGTCCTGTCCATGCACCAGTTTGTTGACTGGACCCTAAGGAAGCTGACCCTAATTGAAAAGGGAAGAGAGGCTCAAAAGGTGGAAGCCGCTTTAAATACTAAAGTGGAGCATCTGAAGACAACTTTTGAAGGGTCTGAGACCAAGGTTAAGCAGATGGAAAAGGATATTTCCAAACTCAAGAAGGACCACAACTCTACTATAAAGGCCAAGTATGATGCCCTGAAATGAAAGGTTGATGCTGCAGTGAAGGCTGTAGTTGAAGACACTTTAGAGAAGATCTTGGCTGACTACAAGGTCTCTCATGAATTCATCAGCTTTGGTTTTGAATACCTTAAAAGGGGTGTTAAGCCCACTAGTAAATGGGCGTCCATGAAAGAGAATGAGTCAGGGAGCTTGGCATCCTCAAACTTTATTGGTCTCGGCTATGGTAACCTTCAGTCTGATCAGGCCTTACAAGAGGTCGAGGAGGAAGGAGAGGGTGTTTCACCTGCAAAAACTATAGAGCCGGAGGTTATTGAGACTGAGGATGTCAATCCTCAAGATGATGGGGCTGAGATTACTAACGTCGACCAAAATGATGGTCCGAGGTCACCAACTCTGTGGCTGCAGACACTTAGACCATAATTTGTGAAGCTTTTTACTTGTAATTTTTGTTTCTCATCCGTAATTTCATAACTTCTGATAACATTCTCTTGCACATTTTGACTTGTAATTCTTAAATTCATGTTATATAATCCTCTTCAAGGGATTTTTCTTCTTTTAATGAATGTTCTTTGGATGGTTTTATGTCATGCTATGGTGTATTAAGGTCTAAAGCCTCAATATAATGGTGTCTTCATAATTAAACTATGATGTTACCCTTGTAATTTATCACCAAATTCACGGTTATAAAGTCCGAGGTCATCAAACTATGATATTTCACCTCAGATCCTGTCACCAAATCATGGTTTTAAGGTCAGAGGTCATCCAACTAAGATTTTATCCTCATAAATTTTACCAAATTAATGATGTTGGAGGTCTAAGGTCATCCAAATATGATGTTTTCACCTCAGACCCTGTCACCAAATTGTGATGTTTAAGGTCTAAGGTCATCAAACTAAGATGTTACCCTAAAAAATTTAACCAAATTAATGATGTTGAAGGTCTGGGGTCATCCAAATATGATATTTCACCTGAGACCCTGCCACCAAATTATTATGGTTTAAGGTCTGAGGCCATCCAACTAAGATGTTACCCTCATATATTTCACCAAATTAATGATGATGAAGGTCTGAGGTCATTTAGATATAATGTTTCACCTCAGACCCTGTCACTAAATTAATGATGTTGAAGGTCTGAGGTCATCTAAATATGATGTTTCACCTCAAACCTTGTCACCAAATTATGATGTTTTAAGGTCTGATGTCATCCAAATATGATGTTTTACCTCGGACCCTATCACTAAATTATGATGTTTTGAGATCTCATGTCATCCAAATAAGATGTTACCCTCATAAATTTCACCAAATTAATGATGTTGAAGGTTTGAGGTCATCCAAATATGATGTTTCACCTCTCACCCTATCACCAAATTATGATTTTTTAAGGTCTGAGGTCATCTAGATACAATGTTTAACCTCAGACCCTGTCACCAAATTATGATGTTTTAAGGTCTGAGGTCATCCAAATAAGATGTTACCCTCATAAATTTCACCAAATTAATGATGTTGAAGGTCTGAGGTCATCCAAATATGATGTTTCAGCTCAGACCCTATCACCAAATTACGATGTTTTAAGGTCTGAGGTCATCCAAATATGATGTTTCACCTCAGACCCTGTCACCAAATTATGATGTTATAAGGTCTGGGGTCATCCAATTAAGATGTTACCCTCATAAATTTCACAAAACTAATGACGTTGAAGGTATAAGGTCATCCAAATATGATGTTTCCACCTCAGACCCTATCACCAAATTATGATGTTTAAGGTCCGAGGTCGTTAAACTAAGATGCTACCCTAAAAAATTTCACCAAATTAATGATGTTGAAGGTCTAAGGTCATCCAAATATGATGTTTCCACCTCAGACCTTGTCACCAAATTATGATGTTAAAGGTCTGAGGTCATCCAACTAGGATGTTACCCTCATAAATTTAACCAAATTAATGATGTTGAACGTCTAAGGTCATCCAAATATGATGTTTCCACCTCAGACCTTATCATCAAATTAAAGCATAATGAATAAAGAATTGACACGGGAACTGATCTTCTCATTAATATTCTCTTCATAATCTGATATATTTATATTAAAATAATTGCAACATCATGTGTAGTACTTCTTCATATGATCATCACTCCATGGATTGGAGAAAGGTTCCCCTTCAAGGTTTTATATCTTGTAGGTCCCGGGTATAACCTCATCAATTACCTTATAAGGGTCGTGCTGATTTGAGTGAAGGTTGTTCGTCTTCTGCAACGTCTTCTTGAGCACTAGGTCTCCCACATCTATAGGTCTTGATTTCACCCTTTGATTATAGAACTTTATTATTCTCTGCTGGTAGGCTGCCTGTCTGATCTTGGTGTCTTCCCTTCTTTCCTCAATCAAATCTAAGTCAAGTCTTATTTCTTCCCCATTCTTCTCGGGCTCATAGGTCTGCACTCTATGAGTAGGAAGTCCTACCTCTGTTGGTATGACATCTTCTGAGCCACGTATCAAAATGATCATGCTGCAAACAACACCACCAGCTAAGGTGTTGACAAGCTCATGCGAGTGATAATAATGGCAACACATGAGAATATATGTACGTATATACATAGAAGGTGATGAGGAGAAGAGGATGAACACTTGAATATAAGTGGTTCAGTCAATTCGTCCTACGTCCACTTTGAGTGTGTGTGAGTAATATCATTGAACGAAGGCACTAATGGCCATGGATACAATCTCTCAAGCTTTCTCTCTCTACTGTCTCAAATGATAGAGTTTCATCTAGGGTTGTGATTTTTGGATCCTTTTACAAGGTAGAGGGTGACCTCTATATATAGTGATTAGGGGGTGTAATGTACCCCCAAGCATGCAATGAGCATGTGCATGAGGATCGAACTAATATGGCAATGACACATGGCTGATCTTATGTAGATAATAATGACCATAATATCCCCTCACGTGGAGGGAATGATTTAGTTATAACAGATTTGTCCACGTGCCTCAAGCCATACATGTACGCATAAAAGCTCGGTTGTGTTTGCTTGTTACCAACCTCGGCCTGGGTGAGTATGAGGTTGGTGAGGTACGACCCCTACCTTGGCTGTGAATTATATGATGACCTTGGATGGGATGCCAAATGAGGTTAGATATATGGAATGTCAGCCAGGCCCGATGTTGACCTGATGATTGATGCTGAGCCTATTGAGCTGTTGATTCTCATGTGGCGCTTGCAACGTCACCTTGGGCTGATGATGATGTTAAAGGATGGTTATCCCATGATTCCTTATTGACCTTGGATGGTCATCAGTCAAGGTTGATGTATGGGGTAAGTGCGATGTCGGCTGTGGATGACCTGCTAAGAATTGTGCTTCAAGGTTTTAGATAATCTGAGTTGTTGTCGAGATGAGGTCCATAGCTTAGGGGGGAGTCGGCTGTGGCCGACCTTCATAGGATGATGTTATCGATTGGTATTCTTAGACTTCTATTACCTCGGCTATCGTAAGGCTGAGCTTGAGGTCTCTAGATTTTCTGGTACACTTTGGGCATATCAGCGCCTATTTCAAGGACCTGCAACTCCCACAACCACTGCGTCTAAATGATTCACGCGTCTAAGTATGGTAACCCTGTGGCTGGGCACCTGATAGATAATATATATATATATATATATATATATAGAAAAGAGAGAAGAATAGCAAGAAATGGGTCAGAGCCCGATTTGTAAAAATATTTGTTTTAGCAAGTATTTAAAACTACAATAATGCAATTATTATGTACATGTTAGTTCTGAACTCTCACAAGAGATTCTCACCTCTCCACTATTGCGCACGCCTAACGTAGGTCTATCCTAACCTAGTTATCCATAGGTTCCCAACTAGATCATAGACTTATACTTCTAAATATATCTCAAAGGACTAACCCGTATTGCCCATACAATATGCTATTAACATCATTTATTCCAATTAACCGTATAATACATTCACTCTTCTGATAGTAATTATTTTACCCACTAAAAATACTTTATTTACCAGTGTGGGTACCTCGTCCATTTATCTTGGCCCAGATAAATATCCATACTAATCCCTATCAAGAATAGAGAGAGTCTAGCCCAAACTCCAGAGTCTAATATATGGTTAAGTCAGTAGCAACCCATTGAACCCCTAAAATCTCTCAGGAGATATTCTAGGGATTATGGGCTAATGTCGAGGTTCCCAACACCCCCACTCTCTGAGGTTTACATGTATATATTGTAACCCTGGCTCGGGGCAACGAGTATGTAATCATAAAACACTCCCATGAAGAAAAGAGAAATACAAATAGAGAGCACCACTATGGACATAGGTAATTTGTCAAACCACATATATCTTGTGTCGTGTGTGATTATGACCATTCTCATTTTTCTTCTTTATTTTTTCTGGTGATTTCATTTACTTATAATTTGTGCTGAGATTTATTGTCAACACAATTGGCGCCGTCTGTGGGAAGCCATTGTTCTTCCCTTAAGAAATCCTTCACCAATAAGAACTTAGAATGTCTTAACACAACATCAATGCCCCTTAATCGGGGGATATTCAAGAGAAACCTATCCCTTGTAGGATTAGATCTGAAGTTCAACTCTCAAACCTAAGGCCCCGCCCAGAACGGCAGGCCTCAGAAGAAAGCCAGGGACCAGCTAGGTCCACGCAAGTCTCCAGGCTGATCGATGCCTATGAGGTCAGGTTCCAAGAATTGGAGGAGGCCACTTGAAAGAAGGAAGCCGAGAATGCCGACCTCAAAATGATACTAGAGAAAATGGAGAGAGAACTCCATCACAATTCAAGGAAACGCCATTATCGGACTCCTAGCCCTCAGGCGAGCAGATCTCGTAGTTAAAGAAGGAGCCCAAGATGTGGATCTCAGATAACGACTGGTCCGAGCAAAAAAAATTAGCTCGCCATTACAGGAGCCCAGGCCAAGGAAACGATGACATATAAAATTTAGTTCGGATAGAGATGGACCAAAACCCAACACATCGGGGTGCTAGATCGACTAGAGAGCTGAATAGGCGAGCTCTCAGGACCCAGATGAAATCCCCTTTTTTAAGGGAAATAGAGGAAGAGGAAGCCCCCAATCAGTTCGCAATGCCTAAGTTCAAGATCTATGATGGAAAGATTGATCCTATCAACCATGTCAGGCAGTATAGGCAGGTCATGACCCTTTGGAACCACAAGGACGCATTAACATGTCAAATTTTTCCGTTGAGCTTGCACAACATGGCCTAAGTGGTTTGAGAAGATCCCTCATAGATCCATTAGGAACTTCGAGTCCCTAGTAGAGCTCTTTACAGCTCGCTTCATTACTAGCATCTCTCATCCGAAGAGGATGGATGCTTTATTGACAATGAAGAAAAAGCCCCAGGAGAGTCTCAGAAACTACACGAAGAGGTATTGGGAGTTGTTCAACGAGATCAAGGAATGCTTAGATCAGTTCACCGTTGCATCCTTCAAGATTGGCTTACCCAGCTCCTATCTTTTGCACCAGTCCGTCACTAAAAAGGAAGCTATAACCATCGATGACTTGATGGCTCGTATTGAAAAATATACCCATGTCAAAGATGTGACTCATCTCAGTGCAGGAGAAAATGGTCAAGACAAGGTCGCCGGTAAGGGGAGAGATAAGAATGAGGGTCAGAAGAAAGGAAGTAAGAATGGGGGCAAGAATGGCCCTAATAATGGGAGCAAGAGTGATGCCTCGAAGGCATTTCAAGCAGTAAATATATTTTTCAGAGAACCGATCTATAAGATTATGGCAAAGATCAAGGACGAAGCGTTCCTTAAGTGGCCTAAGAAAATGGGAGGAGACCCTTCCAAGCGGAATAACACACTGAGATGTGATTTCCACAAGAAGGGTAGGCACAAAACCAAGCACTGCAAGGCCCTCAAGTCTCACCTTAAAGAGCAAGCTCAAGATGGGCACTTGAGCAAATTTGTGGAGAAAAAGTCAGAGAATGTAGTTTCCAATGGAGGTCAGAGGCCCGATAACATGCTCGAGTAAGACATCGGCCATGAGTTCTCTATAATTAATGGGGCATTCGACCTCAAACAGATTCAGGGAAATACGGCTCGGATGGAAGTGAAAAAACTTATGATAGTAATGCAATCTTTTCAGATCGATCCAGCCAAAACACAAGCTGGGAAGAATTGGAGAATAGAAGATGTTGATTACAATAAGCATATTGTGTTCATAGATGAGGACCCGGTGAGAGTAAGAACCCCACATCACGATCCCTAATCATTACACTCCGAATAACTAACTACGATATTGATAGGTTGCTCGTCGGCCAGGGTAGCTCATTCGAAGTAATGTATCTCAACCTATTTAGGAAGTTGAAACTAAGTGTCGCTGACCTAAAGGAAGCCATCGTTCCTCTAGTTGGCTTCGCTGGAAAAGTGACCATCCCCTTGGGAAAGATTGTCCTGTCGGTAAGGGGCAGAAAGCATCTAAAAAGTGATCGAATTTATCATGGTCGATATTGATTCACCATACCAAGCGATCCTCAGAAGAGGATGGCTGCATGCGATGAAGGTCGTCCCATTTGCCTACCATTAGAATATCAAATGTGTGTCTCAACGAGAAGTGGTGCAGATCCATGGAGAACAGGCGAGGGCCAGAAAGTGATTTATAGCAGTAATCCGTCCCAAACCAGAGAAGAAGGGTGAAGAAGTTAGATTTAAGAACGAAGATCAGGAGAGGCTAATGCCCTCTAAATAGAAGCTGAGGTGTGGGAGACCAGGAGTGGAGGATACCAGGCTCCTCCGCTCTGAAAGAGTCATCAAGGACCTAGAGGAATTCACAACCAGAAATAGTTCGAATAAAAGAAATTTCTTGATTAGAACCTCGCTCACTGACCACGAAAAGAGGGAGTTGGTCACCCTACTTTGGATGAACCTAGATGTCTTTGCATGGGAGCCTTACGAGATTCATGGGATTGATCTTAAAATCACTTGTCATCGACTGGACGTCGATCCAGCTTTCAAACCAATATCATAAAAATCTCACTGAACCGCTTTGAAAAAAGCCAAGGCAGTGGAGAAGGAAGTTGAAAAACTATTGGACGCAGGATCCATGAGGGAAGTCCGGTTCCCCAAATGCCTATCCAACCCAGTGGTTGTCCCTAAGATCAATGAAAAGTGGAGAGTTTGTATCAATTTCACTGATCTCAACAATGTATGCCCTTAAGACAGTTTCCCCTTCCCAAAGATTAATCAGTTGGTGGGTGCCACTTTAGCATACGAATGGATGAGCTTCCTGGATGTATACTCCGAGTATCACCAGATCAAGATAAAACAGCATTTATAACCACAATTGGGTTATATTGCTACAAGTTTATGCCTTTTCAGCTAAAAAATGTAGGAGGAACTTACCAGCATTTGGTCACCAAGATGTTTAAAGATCAAATGGGAAGCACTATAGAAGCCTACATCGATGACATGCTCGTCAAGATAAAGCTCAAAGATGACCACCTTTATAACCTATCAAGAACCTTTGAAATCCTAAGGAAACCGAATGAAGCTCAATGCAAGTAAGTGTTCCTTTCGTGTATAGTCTGGAAAATTTATTGGTTACTTGGCCAGCAAGAGAGGTATTGAAGCCAACCTAGACCAAATTGATTCCATCGACAGGGTGCAGCCCCCCCGAATGATAAGAGACATGCCGAAGCTCATAGTGATTCTCGTCGCCCTAAATCGGTTCATCTCAAAGTCTTCCAAAAGGTGCAACCCTTCTTCCAGTTGTTGAATAAAAACAAAGATCTGTAATGGAATGAGGATTTCTCGAGGGAATTGGACAAGATCAAAGCTTACCTCAGCAAACCGCCCTTGCTCGTAATCCCTTAAGAGAATGATTCTCTATACCTTTACTTTGCAGTCTCTAGTAATGTTGTAAGTTCTTCACTAGTATGCGAAAAAATGGGGATCCAGCACCTAGTCTATTATGCGATCAAGACTCTTTTGGACGCTGAACAGTGATAGCTACCAGTAGAAAAACTCGCCTTTACGCTAGTGGTAGCCTCAAGGAAATTGAATCACTACTTCGAAGCCAAATACATCATCGTACTTACATCCCAGCCTCTTAATGTAGTCCTGAGAAAAGCACACCTTTCAGGAAGATAATCAAAGTGGTCGGTCGAGCTTGGGCGATTTGTCATTCAGTTCCAGTCGAGAAATTCCATCAAAGGGCAGATCCTCGCTGACTTCATCGCAGAGTTTATAGGAGAACAGACTTGTGACTAGCCCCGGACTATTCATCAAACTGAAGTTTCCCCAACGTCAGGCACCTGGCAACTACTCATTGATGGACCCTCCAATTCCAAAGGGACAGGAGTAGGAATCGTACCGATTACCCTGAAGATGCAATACTCGAGCAAGGAATCAGGCTTAGATTTAAAGCCTCCAATAACGAAGAAGAGTATAAGGCCCTAATCGCGGGCCTACAAAAATTTGTGAATGCTTGGAGAAAAGAGACTCCGAGTGTTAGGCAACTCGCAATTCGTCTCCAACTAGATAGTGGCGAGTTCAACACAAGAGATGAGAGGATGCTAGCCTATCATGCCACTGTGAAAGAATTGATGGATAACTTTGAACACGTCAGTGTACAGGAGTTTCCTAGAGGGCAGAACAGCTATAGTGATGCCCTAGCGTCCTTTAACTCAACGATCAACTCCGACTTGAAGAGGAAAATTCAGATTAATTTCCTTGCCCAGCCAAGAATCAACCAGATCAATGAGCTGTCGAGCGTAGGGCATGTTCTCCAAATTGAGATAGCCCCCAATGAGATGGACCCCATAAGGGATTATTTAAGGATTGTGAACTACCAACAGATAAGAAGACCGATCATCAGATAAGAGTCAAACTTTCTCAATTTCACTTATCTCCTGAGGGCAAGATGTATAAGAGATCTTTCACTGGCCCTTACCTACAGTGCGTTCATCCAAGAGACGTCGAGCAAGTCCTGCATGAACTCCATGAGGGAATCTGTGGGAGTCACATTAGGGGCAGGTCACTATCTTTTCGAGTAATGAAAGAAGGTTACTGGATCCATACTTGCAGAAAGATGGTGGAATCTATGCTCAAAAGTGCAAAAAGTGTCAACTTCATGCACCTATGGTCCACCAACCATCTAGCGACCTGAAATCACTTACTAGCCCATGGCCCTTTGCCTAATGAGGTATGGACATCGTGGGCCCTCTACTAACTATAGCCGATAATCATAAATACCTGTTGGTCACAACAGACTACTTCACCAAATAGATAGAGGAAAAGACACTAGCAAACATTAGAGATATAGACATGATAAGATTCATATGGAGGAACATTGTCACTCGCTTTGGGATCCCCAGGAGTATCATCACTGATAATATAACCTAATTCGAGACCGGCCTCTTCCAGAGTTTTTGTAGAGACCACGGGATCAGACACTACTTCAGCTCTATGGCATACCCGCAAAGAAATGAACAAGCTAAAGCTTCCAATAAAATAGTAATTGATGGATTAAAAAAGTTCTTAGAGCGAGCTAAGGGAGCATGGGAAAATGAACTACCCCACATCCTGTGGGCTTACCGCACCACCCCAAGGATAGCATCTATGGAGACACCATTCGCACTTACGTATGGGATGGAGGCAATTATTCCCTTGGAATCTGGCCTCCCTACCATGAGGTCCACTCTGATTGACCAAGGCCTAAATGATGCAGCATTGCTCGCTGAAATTGACCTAGCTGAGGAGCGAATGGAATTGTCTCTAGTAAAACTAGCAGCCGACGAGCAACAGCTAGAAAATCACTATAACAAAAAGGTCAATCCAAGAGCATTCCAAGTTGGGGACTACGTCCTAAGGAAAGTTCTTGGCAGTGCTGTAAAACCATCGGATGGCAAGCTAGGACCAAACTGGTAGGGGCAATTCAAGGTGATAAAAAATGACCTACAAGGAGCCTATCACTTAGAAACGCTGGAGGATAGGGAGATACCTAGAGATTGGAATGCAGCCAATTTGAAGAAATTATACTTGTAGTTTTCTTTTTGAACTCAATGTTGAATTTTCAATTCATCTCTGATTAACAAGACTCGTTTGGAAATGGCATTTTATGAAGTGTTGGTTTTTCCCACCCACATTATAATACATGCACCCTTTCCAAGTTACTGGCTCCCCTCCTAACATGAAAAACTAGGATCACAAGAAAATTATAAAAGCAAGGTCGGTGTGTATTGTCCCTCCTCAGGCATTCATTAATTAGCACAAATGACCTCCTAACTTACCCCTGGTAATATATGAAGACCTACAGGGGACCATTAGGCAACATAGACAAACCAAGGTTCGTCTCCAGTTTGGGTTAAAAATCCTTCTCGGATTGAATATCCGATACCAAGTATATCCTAACTGTTGCCTCATGATACGACACAAATATTAGGTATTTCACCCGTTAACCTACGCCTTATTATCCACCTCGGGTATCATAATCCCTATATTTATGCTCGTTAACCAGACAATCTCGGATTTCTATGTTAACATGTTTTAAAGGGGTTAATTTAGCTTTTATAGGTATTTGGATGCTTAGTATGAAGTTTGGATGCATTTCGACGAAGTTCCGTACATAATCGCACGCCCAAGGGCATTTTAGTCATTCCACAAATTGGGCAACTGGCTCAATGTCTTCACAAAATTTGTATCCCTCTGAACAAGCTTCATATGGATTAAACGATGCACGATTTCGAGTCCAAACGAATAAGTTATGTCCTTTTTAGCGGAAGAGAATTTTAACATACCAAAAACAGGGGAAGGATTCAAGACTTGTAGGTCCGAATCGATTCGGGTTGAGACAGAGTGCTAGTTCTTCCATTCCAACTTGATTCAGAATTCAGCCGAATCGATTCGCCCCTTTTCCAGCCTCGAGACATTTCCATTTTGAATCGATTCGACCCAATTCTGAATCGATTCGGCCTGCAAATATTTGTTTTCTTCCCTTTTATTTACAAGTTTGCCTTGGGATATTTTGTATATAACTCATTTATCTCATTTTGGAGAGGATATAATTCATTTTTAGGATAGTTTAGCTTAGGGTCTGGGGGGATTTGAGAGCTCTTTTTCTTCCTCTCTTGGTTTGACACCCATTTGGGTTTGTAATTGGTACTTTCATCTTCCTTCTCCATTAATATAGTGTGTATTTCCTTTATTCTTGCTTTGTAGTTAATTTACATTCTTTATTAATTAGTTAATTGTGTTTATTTCTTGCTTTATTAGTTTATTTAGTTGTTAATTAGTTTATTCATGCTTAGCCCTTAGATAAATAGGGTTGGGATTTCATTTCGCGATTTACAGGTTTGGACCTCGAAAGTTATGGTTTCATGTAAAATTGCATTTAATTGAAACCTCGCATATTAAAGTCGGATTATTATGCGTTTAACTTTCTTTGTCACGCAGCATTAATGTTTATAGCGATATTCCGAATTTAATCCACGTGTGATCATTTTATGTTAAATGTTTAATCTCGCAACTTTGTATTGAATTCCTTATTGTGTGATGTTTATGCTTAATTGAAAATGCTCGATTAAATTTCTTTCGAGCCAAAATTCTAATTAGTAGTTGTTTAGCCCGTGTGGTGGAATGCGATCCCGATCCTTGCTTTACTTTTACGTAGCGTAACTTCTCTTTTTCTTTATTCACCTTTCCCAACCATCACCTTTTCTTTAATTTATTTTACACTTTTATTCCTGAAGTTCTAAAGCAATTAACATCTAAAATTTAATCACTTCCTGTGTATTTCTTACGATACCTGACTTACCGTTGTGCTTGATTGTCAAGTGTAGTTGTAGTTTAGGTTTTTGCATATGGAACGGGAACCTAAATCAACGGCAGTGTCCCTACACGAACACTCGATTTCTCTCTCATCAAAATGGCGCCGTTGCCGGGGAGTGTGTTTTATATTGTAATTTTTTATTATTTCGTAGTATTTTTCCTTTTGTATTTGTATTATTTATTTTATCCTTTCCTTTTGACTTGTGCTAGATTGGTTTGAGAAATTAAAATTTTGGTGCTTATTGCCTCTATTGAATAGCTTATTTTGAAATGTCTCGCTATAACTCTTTAGATAACCTCAATTGTTATGAGAATTTGTTTCTAATTTATACTCCCAAAACAATGAGAGAATGCCTACGAATTCTTAAAGATGAGCGCATTGAGCGTGAAATTCAAGCGTATGTAAGTAATCCCTCATCACCTTGTGAGGGTAATTTGGAATGCGGGGAATCCATTACCTATGAGCAACCCACACAAGAAATGTTATGTCTTCTTATGGGTTTGATTATGAGTTAATGATTAAGGAATTCAATGACCAATCCGAAAGTTCTCAAGCTTGGTTTTTGGCAAAATGATGCCATACTCGATGAGATCATTTCTTCCCAAAATCGTGTTGAGGGTTAAACTTGCATTTCACCTCCACCCCTTTTTGACGAGGAAATAATTGAGAGTGATCCAAGCTTTAGCACTTTCGATTTTCAACATCTTATTAATGATTTTGATTATATTGAGGTTGATGGTCCTTCTTTTCCTTTATTCCCTACTATTCTCGAACAATTAAATTTATCACAAGAATGAGTTGAAAGTCTTGAGGACTTTGACCCGTTCTTAAATGAGAATGTTATTTTGAGATGGTTCATCTCATGGTTTATTCAATTTCACTAGCCCCACCTCCCCTTCCAATTAAAGAACCTTGGGGATGTGATTTCCATTTTTCCGAGATCAATGTGGTCTTATCCCCAGTTTTATCCAAATTCCCCATCGTCCTCTCAAATTTTTAATTGACGATGGTTCATTTCTTACGCCTTACACATGCCTTCTGTGTTTCAAACGGAATTCTTATTTTTTAGGAGGCATGTTCTCTTTGGAGGGTCCACCGTTGATCTTTCAAAGTCAAATACCTTTTTGGGTGGACCCTCAACTATTTAGACTTCAAGTGTATAGTTAGTGTGAAGCCTAAATAGTAGGTTGTAAATAGTTAGCTTTTTAATTTTCTTTTTTTCCTTTTTATTTATTCTATAGTGTAATTAGTTAAAAAAAATTATTTGTTTTTTCTATGCTTGGTACTAACTTGTTTTGTAGATTTCATTGGAATCGTGCTTATGGAGATCGCTCCAATTTTGGGTAATATCGTTATTTTCCTCTCTTTGTGTTGTGTTCTTAATGAGCATTGAGGACAATGCAACATTTAAGTTAGGGGGTGTAGGATATTTTATCTATTTCATGTGTAGTCCATTGGTTTCCTTACTTGTTAGTTACTAACTATGCCTTTTTGTGAAAATTTGAAAATTTTCAAAAACATTTTCTCTCTTTTTTCTCCTTTGTTGGGCATTTTGACTTGTTTCTAATGATAAATTTCAATAATTGCCCAGTCCAATAGACAACTCAATGATGCATGTTCTCTATTTTATAAGTTATTAGACTTTAGTCCTCAAATCATTAATATTGTGAATAACTTCATGAATTAAACTTTATTCCCACGAGCATATGCACCTTCTTATTCAATTGATTTGGTTTAAGATTTTTATAACTCGGTTATCATTTATTGCATTGTATATACTTACACTGAGTAAGTTTTGTACCTTTCGAAGTTTGTGAGTGTATACATTATTCTTTATTCTTTGAAAACGTACAATTCGTTGGTAATCTCACTATTCTTTCATTTAATCATTCATTAATTGAGTTCATACATGAAATGTGTTACTTGAGCATGATTTTTATATATTGTTTTGACTCGAGAATTGCGTAAACTTTATGTAATGATCATCAACAATCTTTGTTATATGACCCATATTAGCCTTAACCTCACCCTATATGTTTCCCTAGTCAAACCCATTGAGTCTAAATATAGCCTTTCTTTTCATAACCTAAAATCCCATAACCAAATCCAAATTGGAGTTATACACTATACATATTACCTTACATACCTTTGTTTGGAATGTTGCATGGGATTGAATGATTTTGTGTAGTGTGGTTGCAATTGAAGCATATGGAAAGAGTGAGAAAAGAAGAAAAGAAATGTGAAAAAGAGAAAGCAAAAAAAAAAAAAAAAAAAAGCAAAAGAAAAAGTGAGAAAAAGAAGAAAAGAAAAGAAAGAGAAAGTTGTAAATGTTGTATATAGTGTTCAATAACCTTTGATTACTCTCCAATTGTTACATTTAATGCTTGTTTGGAAGTTATTTCCTTTTTTGGTATTGTCCGCATTCTTTCCATTATTCCAAGTTTTCCATCTCCAAACGCTTTGAATCCGTACATACATTCCTTTCATTTCCTACCCTAGCCCAACCTACATTATAACCTATCAAGTCCTATGTGATCATAGGGTGAATTTAATTTAAAAGTCATAATAGTTTTGATAATCTGTAAAAATGCATTTCACCTCCTTTAATGAGCGGTATCTTTCATTGAGATTACATGATTTTATTTTCTATATAGCGTTCTTCATTTGTGACATATGCGCGGCCTAATTTCCATTTACATTTACTTTTTATGTCCGCATGTCCCGTGTATTACCTCCCGTTCCGAGTGATTTCATTTGTTGAGTGCAATGCCCCTGATGATAGAATATATGCATGCTTTTATGTTTACCCGGTTTATTTAAGTTTTTGCCAAACCATATTTTTTATTTTCTCTACCCCCTCCCACTTTTAAAGTTTCAATTCCATGAGGTGCATTCAACCTGTTAATAACAATGGACTTTAGCTTGAATTCATTCAATATTCTAATAACGCGTTTGAAATCTTTTTCGTTGTCTTTGAGTTTGTCGCATGTTGGGTTGGGCATATTTTGATGAAACTATATGATGTTTGTGGGTTTCATCCCTAAAATACTTTAACCTTCAAAAGGGTACGATTTGCTAGTAATATGAATTTCTAGACTAAAGTATATGTTTGACCCATCTAATAGGATTTTTAGATTGAAATTTAACTTCTCATGCATATAAACTTGTAGTGTCTTAACAATAAAACCATGAACAAGTTTAAAGAAGTTTTGTGGGTTCTAAACATGAAATAAGTAAAATAGAATTCTAGCCTCTAAAGTACGTGAAAAAGAGGTAGAAACTACGATAAGTGTAAGGCTACACGTGTCAATAAAAGGACATAGTAATTTTCTTACAAAAATAGTCTTTAAATGTAATTGGATTTCTTGCTAAATAAAGTAAAGAAATGTCTAACTTGAAAAAAGTGGTTAGTAAATGTGGAATAAGTGTTAATGGGTTAAAACATTGAAAAGTTGGTGTGTACAACTTAAGGTTAACACTTATAAAATTGGATGAAAATGGCATGTTTGGAAACAAAAGGATAAAATGACAATTTTA
This sequence comes from Sambucus nigra, assembly GCA_949130495.1. Lineage (NCBI taxonomy): Eukaryota > Viridiplantae > Streptophyta > Magnoliopsida > Dipsacales > Adoxaceae > Sambucus > Sambucus nigra. Next base: position 191,795,939 of record OX422210.1, on the reverse strand, counting down.
CATAAAGTGGAATAACTTTATGAGATAAAAATGTTGGAAAAGGGTGTTACACTAAATGGTCTCAAATGAACACGATTTTTGGAACAAAATCAACGGTGAGTGTAAAGGACATGAAATGATGATTTTGAAAGTCTAGCACAAGTTGGGGGGAAACCCCCGATTTTGGATTCGACTGGGTAAAAAGGGAAAAGTGAAATAATGTGGACATTTGTAAATTGTTAAAGCGTATTAAAAAGGAACTCGGATGACACTGAGATAATTAAGGAGGGCCCGAAGCCCCAGGATGAAAGACCCAAAATCACTAGCCAAAGCATATGGTGGCGTCAACGGCGGTGTGGAGCCCATTAAAGTATGCAGTTTATTGGAAGATTCCGAGAAAAATATAAAGGAATAAGGAACATGTGAAGAAATGCGTTGTGTGGTGAAAATATGTTAAGACAACCTAACTTGAATGAATTAATAAATGTTCCAGTGAAGGTTGAAAGATACAAGAAATGTGTAAATTGATTAATGTCCATAAATTAAAAGAAAAGAAAAGTGTGGTGATTAAATGGGTCTTTAATTAACCTAGTAAGGTATAACCCATGATTAACACAAATTTATATACTTTAGGCTCAAAATAGTGCAACAATTATAGGATTTCCATCATGTTCTAGGTGAGAATTATTTTCAATAGACCATGTTCTTATGTGTGAAGGGATTTCCTTCACAAAAACAATGGTTAGGATTTCTACCAAAATATCATATGGATGGTAATGTCATCCGATATTTACTAAGGCAAGATTTCCTCCTTAACCTTATGAGTGGGATTGCCACTCAATTTTCATAATGATAGGAATTCCATCAAATTACATATTATGTGTGTAAGATTGAAGCACAACTTGTGTATATATTAGGTGTATAACAACCTAAGAATTTTCACGACAAGGATATTCACTTAAGCATTTTATCTAGCATGTGATTTTAAGTCTCCGGTGGGACTTTCTTAAACATGGTCTATTTTACCAAGATAATCTTGTGAACATATTGGAGCATATTTTTTAGTATATGAGAACATATGTGTGAGTATTATTATATGGATACAACATTTATTTCTTAGGAGGTAAATCAAATTTTAATAAGTGTATATTGAAAATGATATTCAACAATTTCGCGGCACTAACGCCATAGAGTGTGAGCATATTAAATCATGAATCATAAAGAAATAATGTAAGTATTTGTTCAAGTGTATTGGTGAGAAAAATGAACTATTTGTGTCGCATAGTGAAGAACATTTCAATAGTGAGTGTAGCTAAATGGGAATGTGTCACAATAATTGATATTCATATTTAAATCATGTGTCAAAACACTTATTCATGGCATGTCACATTAACATAGTATGAGCATCATACGCATGTGCGATAATGTTTGGGGATAAATCAAGGGAGCATGCAAGGTTAGGTGTGTAAATCATTATTTTCAAAAATGAAAGTATGACTTTCAAATGTTTGTAGATCACCTTTAAAAAATTTCTTTTATGAATTTCTGAAACATTTAAATGCAACTTTACCAAAAAAATTCTTTATAAAACTTTCAAGATTTTCTTCCAAAAGGTTATCATTTTAATTTTTGATACAATTTATCAATGTGTATATGGGTATTTAAACACGTTTGATTTACTCAAAAAATTGGGATTTTATTTGTGGGAGATATGTGTGTTTTTATCTTGAAGATACTATAAATTCTATGTGTGGCATATGCTCGTTGATGTTCGTAAGTTCTAGTATGTAGCTTTTATAAAGTGTAACTGCGAGTGTGAATGTTCTACATTGATGATATATGGGTAAGAACAACAATAATCATTCTAGAATAAGGGAGGAATATATCAATATAAAAGTGAATGTGTATCGCCTTTTTTTAACAAGAACTTGATAAAAATCATTTTTTAAGGAATTTTTTTTAATCGAGTCAATTTTTATGTATTGACTTTATTCCGTGTTTGGTAAAAACATATTTGAGTAGTAGGTTATGATTGTAGTTGTTTGTTCTTCAAGTGTGTTACTAATATTGAGTACACATCGTGTTTTGAGCTGAGTTTCGCATTCGACATCTGAGGGATCTCAGTGAGGTATGAATGCATATTTATGTTTGATCCCCGGATTAAGTTTTGGGTGTTTTTTAATAAAATGTTTTGAAATGATTTTTAAATATTTTTTAGAATTTTTAAGCTCGTTCGAATGATATTTCTGATGTCATTTGAATGAGCTCTAGATCTTCGTTAGAACCAATTTTCTTCCAATGAAAATTTGAACGAATCATTTTTTAGTCATCACTGATTTTCCGTTCGAAATGTCATTTTAAGTTTGTTCAAAAGAGACTTGGTTCTTCATTCGAATGAGATCAAGTTCGTTCAAATGAGAAGACTAGTTTTTCAAAAAATAGAGATTTTTGTTAAACTTTTTCATCCTTATCTCAATTTTGAAAAACCTCCTATAAATAGGAGAGCGGATCAACACTTTTATTTAAGACGTTTTCATGATTTTTGAGTTAAAAAATTGTTTCAAAAAGCTCTCCATGCTTATGTGATCTTTCATGATCAAGTTTTTGAAACCCAAACCTTGGTTTACACCCAAATTTAAGATCCAAGAATCATACATTCATATGTCTGTTTGAGATTTTGTTTGTGATGCATCAGCGTGGTTTGCTCCATATGTAAAGAGGATTTCCGATGGTGGACATCGTGTTTGTGTTGTGGGGCGGATGGATTGGTCCTGAGACAAGTAAGATTGAAGGGCGACCGAGATGTGGGAAAGCGCATGCATCTTATGGGTGTTAAAAAGCATCCAATAATGGTTGCGAAGAAGGTGAGTAGGTACGAAGAAGCACATCAAGGTTATAAGGCATCGAGTTTGTTAATAAGTCTAATTTTCCTTGTATATCTATCTATATGGTAGTATACTTGTGTGGCTGGGGCATCTGAGGATCTTTTCATTGTGGGGATTTCCTCGTACATTGTTGCATTGTAGTTTATTATTTACTATATTTTTCATTACACTCACCTAGATGCATTCTTAGGTTAAGACTAAAATTGATAAACTATTTAACACAATGCTCGTGGTTTTAAATTGGTTTGAAGTTTATAAAAATTGTGAAAGTTAAATTAGGTATGTTTTCATATAAACCCTAGGGCACTAGATTTTTCATATTAGTTTTAGAGTATGAACACTAACATATCGTGTATATCCCTTTTTATGCATATTTAGGGTTTATATGAATTTTAGCTGAGAGGGGAGTTCCTTTTCCCAGCGTCCATTGCTTGATGTGACAAATTATCCCTATAAAAAGGCGTAAATGCGATTTTTCTTGAAATTGATTGATGATAACGCTTAGTTCTCGATTGATTTTGGGTGGACTCCTCCAACCGAAAGTGGTTCTTCGAAAGAGTTCAAATCTTGGACATTGGATGAAAAGAATGCCTCGGCTTTTAATTCCAAGGGTGTAAATGCTACTTTTTATGTTGTGACCGCCGTAGAGTTTAGTAGACTTATGAATTGTGAGAGCGCGAAGCTTTCATATACTATTTTATGACCCACACACGACTACTGACTATGTTTGAGATGATTAAGATGTTAAATAACGAGTCTTTAAATTAGTTCCTTTTTAGATTGTCAAATATTATCAATTCTTAGTTTAACTTAGGTTACTATCCCCAAGCCTAAATTTGTGCAAAAAAATTTAAGGTCATTGCCTCTAACATTTAACGACAAAGTCACGGTCCTAGATTCCTTAGGTGGTGCCGACACTACGAGAGTATGAGAACTTATAGGATCTCTTCAAACCTATGAGATGAATATGTGCCATCCGAAGAAAGAGGTTGAAAAGAAAAAGAAGGTCATAACTTTGAAAGCCCAAAAAGTAGGCATGTCGGTATTTTATAGTAAAGATAATCTTAATGTCGAAGCGATAGCTAGGTTTTCTAGGAAGTTTAAAAAAAATTTGTAGCTTAGATAAGATAATAGTTTTCATAAAAACCCTAAGAACTTTAATGACGATGATAGAAATAAGGGTAATAGCCCTAAGAAGGTAGATGACTAGAGAAAGCGCTTTGAATGCCAAGGTTTTAGGCATTATTCTCGTGAGTGTCCAACGATACTAAAGAAGGAGGAGAGAAATCGAAGTAAACAATGCCACCCTTAGTGAAATTGAGTCAAAATAGGAATGCGATTCAATCATAGAATAACTACACCATGTTAATATATAGTCACGTGGGCTTGGATAAAAACTCTTATGTCATTGAAGATAATCATTTTCCTGATGGTTATGATAAAAACTCTTATGTCATTGAAGATAATGATTTTCCTGATGGTTATGAGGTCCAGTATTGTGATTCCCAAGTGAGGAGAAATGAAGAAGAAGAAGAAGAAGAAGAAGAAGAAGAAGAAGAAGATAAAAAGGAAGATAGTGAGCTTAAGTGGCCTTTCAAGAGTTGTACACCAAGTCCTTGAAGTTGAAAAGGGAAAACTTTCATTTAAAAGTTAAGATGAAGGAACTTATTATATAAAATGATGATGGCAAATTAATTTAGGAGTTGAGGTCATGGGAGAAGACTCTTAACTTGATGTTTGAGTATTTTGAGGGCGAGAGAGATAACTTTCTTGGTTTGATAGAGGTTTTGAAGAAAGAGATTCTTGATTTTTAAGAGTCTAGGTACTTTCACGAGTCTATGATTATGGAGTTATAAGAGATATTGAAAGACTCGAGTAATGTCAAACTTAATTTTGAGTCTAGGTCAAAAAATTTAGATAAAGTATGAGGCACCGTCTGAATCAAAGATGATAATTATGGTATTAGATATGATGATCAAAATTGTTTTGTTGCTACCAATGTTTTGAGAGATTCAGTCGTTTCTAGGGATGTTATAAAAGGTTAACCCAAAGGTAACATTTCTCGTGTCTGCACTTGCACACGTTGAGATAGGAAAGTTCACCTTGGGTGTTTTTTTTATCTTTAGAAAATATCTAATAAGTATAAGATTTGTGTCAACAAGGTTTCCCAAATCCTAGATCATCACGTTACACATATGTGGTTTAATATTTCCTATTTAGAGGAACTTAAGGCTTGTGGATTATCGCATGTTATCACATGAGTCTTCACGTGCTATATATTACGAGTGATTACGGTTCCATGTTATCATACACTACCTTTTGTGCTTCATGTTATATGATTTTTCTGGTTGTATGATCCTTATCTTTTGTATTTTGATTTGCCTTTTTTGGGTCTTCTTGAGAAAATTTTAAAAACATTTTGTTTGTCTATTGATTCATGTTTTGAATTATATTTAACTCCAAAAGAAATTTATTTGTGTCTAGTTTAGTTTTGCACATATTATGTGGCATATTGATGAGTTTTAATCCACTTCCTTCCATATATTCATGTAACTAGGACATTGATTATGATTTTCAATGCTTAGTATTTTTCTTAATAATGCTTGCATGGATTTGTTTATGATTGATTTGCAAGATGGATTCAGTTGTATAGTCCTCTACACATACTTTGCACGAGATCTTTTAGATTTTAACTTCATATGTCACATGAGCTACGTAAGGTGTTCTCTTAACAATCTTTTCATATACATATTTTTTTTACTATGGGAGAGTTGTGCATGCAAAAATCATTGCCCATGATTTTTGTAGTTTTATTTAGAAATATGCGTATTCATGGGAAATGGATACAAAAGGAGAAATCTCCTTTGCGAGAAAGGCCACCGTTGACAAGAGCCTAAAATAAAAGAGAAGCAAAAGAAAATATAATACTGCGAAGGAATTTTTTTTCATTAATGCTTCAAAAATAGATATCTTCAAAAGAAAATGAGAGAAAAAAGATATATATTTACTTTTAGGGTGTTTAGTTGAAGATCAATGGGTTTGAAAAATAATTCTTAGTTGAGCTAAATTATATTGATGCTATTGATAAGAGAATCATTAGGCTAGTTAGTTTGTCCTTTTTGAGTGCATTATTTGACATGTGAGGCTAATTAGAATGTTGATAAATTATTGCGATCATTTTGACTTATTACTTTATTTAGACACAATGGTACTTTGTGAGTGTGTAAAGCTTATATATATATACAGGCCTGCCTTATGCCAAATCTTTGACTCAAACTAGCATGTGTTATGATCATCTTGGTATCCCATACTTCAATCTTTGCATTATAGTTCTTCACAAATATGATTATTTGTGCTTGTGTTATCGTATTGTTTGTCGTTTCATGCTTGCTTCACACTAATGCATGATATACTTTTTTCCTTATGTTTACATATTTTAACATTATGGGGAATAAATGGTTTATTATTTTGCATCTTTTTATTTTTTTATTCCTAAACAAAAAGGGGGAGAAATGGTATCTAAATCTTTACATGTGAGGGATAAATCTTTAGCCTAGGGGGAGATGTCATGTCGTAGGTAGAGATTGTTAGACAAATGGGGAGGGTTTTTCATATGCATTTTATGGTGTTATATTCAAGTTGCATTTGAAAGGTGTGTTTAAATGTGCAGCTTAGTAGCGATACAAAAAATATTTACACAAGAATAAAGCTACTTAAGTTTGTGTCGGTTACATGTTTGTACTTTTTCCTTTTAGGGTTAGGGAGTCAGTCTTAGTGAGCCTGGCGGACCCGTAAGTCTTCGTTTTGATATTTGTCCCGAAATATCCTAAGGGAGAAATTCCTTAGGATTTTTTTTTTAACTGAGTCAATTTTTATGTATTGGCTTTATTTCATGTTTGGATAAAACTACTTCAGGTCTATTACGTGTTATTAAAGACCGTAAAGGCCATGGAAAAGAGACATCGAGTACACATCATGTTTTGAGTTGAATTTTGTCTTCAACATCCAAGGGATCTGAATGAGGTATGGATGCATATTTATGTTTGATCACTAGATTAATTTTTAGGTGTTGTTTTATATTATGTTTTTAAATGATTTTTGAAATGATGTTAGAAATTTTTATGGTCATTCTAATGTCATTGGGTATGTCGTTCGAAAGAGATTAGGGTCCTCATTGGAACCATTTTTCTTCCAAAATTAATCATTTTTGGTATACATTTGTTTGTCGTTTGTAAGGACAAATTTCCAATCGAGTCAATTTATAGTATTGGCTTAATTCCGGACAAAATGATTTGAGTCATAGGATAGAGTGTCATGTGTATCCATCCAATCCTATGCCGAATCTCTGTTGAAGACTTAGTGGCCTAGACTTAAAAGCTCCATCATTACCGAGTTTTTACATCATCAAGTTGAGAATTCCATAGTCTCCCAAAGGTATGAATGAAATTTTATATATGTAGGAGACTTGAAATATTTTATGGGTGTTTTTTTTTATTTCTTATCTAAAGTGACTTTTTATTTTTAGAAAATATTTTAGAACTTTGTATAAAAGTGTCTGGGATTAAAAATGAAAAATTGGATTTTCTGAATTTCCATTTCGAAGTGTAGTTCGAACAAGAAATTCGAACGCATTTTTTGACTTTGCCTTTTAATCCCTATTTTATCATTAGTAAAGTCGTTCGAACGATGTTGTTCGAACGACCTGGGAAATTCATTCGAACGACCATACGCGGGAAAAATTGGCATTTTTGTTTTTAACTTCCCATGTTTCCCACTTGTGCCGCTATCATTTACCATCCATATTATGTGCGGGAACAAGAGATGTTTTTTCAACGTTTTGAGACTTTTCCCTTCTCAAAATATCAAAATGTTTACCCAGGAAGTTCATGTTTGAGTGTTTGATTTTTATGCCTTAAAATCTTCCAAAACATTTCATACACCCATTATTCTGTTTAATCCAAGTATCTTCATATATATATTTGTTGATTGGAGTGTTTGGCACCTGGTTTTCTCTACGCCATTAAAGAAGAGAGTTTGGGTTCTTCTCCATCCCCAAAAAGGAATTTGTTTGCGTGTAGCGGTGTTGCCTCTCGAAGAAAGGCTTCGCGTGAGAGTGACGGTGATCAAGAGCAGCCCCATCGGTGGATTCCGAGACTGTAGAGGAGTCCATAATTATCTACTAGGCGGAGGTGTTTACAAGAGGGAGTGTCATGTCTTGGATGGAGTCAAGTTGTTGGTGTAAGTCTACTGTCTTGTAATTGTACTTCCATACTTAGTGGATTTCTTAGGACAGGGCCGTTCGCGATTTTTTCCATTTGGGTTTTCCTCGTACGTCGACGTGTAGTGTGATTGGTTTATTTTTATCTCGCAAAAATCACGTAGAAAACATGCTTTGGATAATTCAATATAAAATTGGTTTAATTATCACACTAGTATAATTTGGTGCTTAAAATTAGTTTGGGTGAAGTTTAAGTAAATTTAATTCAAGTCAAGATCCCTTTAATTAGATAAAATTTGGTTTGGCCTAAAAAGAAAAATGAATTAATCTTGTTAGAAAAATATCTAGGACTTGGGTTGATTTAAGTTGTTTAAGTGAAAATTTATTTGTTAATTAATTTAATGTCACTTTTAGTTTAGTTTTAATTTGAATTTGAAACCAATTAAAATTTGAAGGTTGTGTGTGTTGTGTTGAATCATCCTATTACGTAGTTTAAAATTTAAAATTTAAAATTTGGGGGCATATATTCTATCAAAATGGTATTAGACCTAGAGCACTAATTTATTACATCAAGGTCCTTATTACGTTTATGTTTAAAACGAAATTTTTCCCGTTTTCAAAAATTCTTGTTTTTGATGGTTCCAATTACGCCTATTGGAAATCGCGTATGAAATAGGCACTTAAGTCCATAAACGAGAAGGTTTCATTGTGAGTTGTTTACGGGTGGTCTCAACCCACATGTTTGGTAGAAAATGAGAGTGTCCCTAAACCCGTCGAGCGTTGGAGTGAGAATGAACTAAAAATAGCTAACTTTAATTCCCAAGGCATAAATGCTCTGTTTAGTGCAGTTACACCGGATGAATTCTGCCATATCATGACTTGTGAAACCACTAAAGAAGATTGGAATATATTATAACTCACTCACGAGGGAAATAGTGTCGTTGAGGCTTCGAAACTCCAAAACCTCACCACTTAATTTGAAATCATCAAAATTCTTGAAAACCTTTGATGAAATTTATGCTAGACTTTCTGATATAGTTAATTTATCATTTAATTTGGGCGAGAAAATACCCGACGACCGTTTAGTAAAGAAAATCTTAAGGTTCTACCCGATAGGTTTATCCCTAAAGTGACCGTTTTAAATTCTTTACCGACCTTGAACTCTACCAAACTTGAGGAGTTAGTAGGTGATTTGCAAACCTATGAACTAGATATGGTCCCATCCAAAAATGAGAAGAAAATAGATAAGGGCGTGGCTTTGAAAGCTCGAAAGGAGGAGAAATAAGTTGTGGTTGATGAGAGTGATAGTGACTCAGAGGATATGGCTATGTTTGCCAAAAAATTTAGAAAATTTCTTAAATTTCATAAAGATAAGTGTAAAAATGATTATAAGAAATTTGACAAATCTAAGCATGACAACGCCAAAAAGATCCCTAAAACATATAATGAAAATAATAATAGGGACGAGTCAAATAGGTGCTATGGTTGTGAAGGTTATGGCCATAGGGCAAGAGAGTGCCCCACTAAATTAAAAAGAGAAGGCAAATAGCCAATTTCCTATAATGCCACCACTAGTGATGATAGTAAAAAGGAAGAGGGACCCGATTCCCCCATGGAGTGCAACTTTACCGCATTCATGGAAAGTCATGTGAGCACTGATAATGAATCTTCTCATGAAGATATACATTTACCTGACTCTTTCGAGGCCTTTGTTTATGAATCCCAAAAAGATGATGGTAATGAGAGTGGAGAAGAGAGAGAGTGTGAAAGTGATGAAGAGGTTAATGAGAGTGAACTTCAAATTGCATTTAGGGAATTATATAAATAATCTATTAAATTAAAAAGAACAAATTTAAAGTTAGATGTTAGTCTAAGAGAGCATGCCAAGGTCATTAATGAGAATGTGTTAATGGAAGACCTTAATACACGTGAGAGAGCTCTTCGAGAGATGCTTGAATATGTAAAAGGCGAGAGAGATATCCTTAGAGGTTTGATGGCGTTAATGAAAAAGGAGCTTCTTGCGTTTGAAGAGAGGAAGGTTTTGCTAGAGTCTAGAATTTTAGAATTGAAAGAAAAGTTGAGAGACTCTACTGTGGTCAAATTTGATTTGGAATGTATGTCCGTTAAATTAGATAAAATATTGGGAACCGTCCAAGTAAAAAATGACACTTGTGGTTTAGGCTTCGATTCTTGTAACGATTCCACTAATAAAGCCAAAACCAATGTTTTGAGAGAATCACCTAGGAAATCTTCTAAAATACAATCCTTAGGTGCTACTTTTCGACGTGGTCATCTTAGAAAATTTTGTTTTGATCTTAAAAGAATTTCTATGAAACCCAAAAATAAGGTAACTGAGGTAGCCAAGATCCTCAAATCCTGAGATTGTCACTCTTCACTTGTTTGAGTTAGGAGATCTAATTTGGTAGCTTTATAAAATATGGTTTATGATTCTCATTTGCTTGCATGTGAAATCTCCCACGATAAAGAAAAAGGTTAAATGTGTTAGCTTTGTTTTGCATACTCTAGTTGTATGCTCGTTTATCCTTTTTTTCGTCTATGCTTTATGATTAATTACATGCTAGAATTATGATTTGTGTATATATTTTGTGTTATATTATTTTCATATTAGTTTTCATTAAATGAAAAATACAAAAAGATTTTATTTTTTATTTTTATTTTACCTTTTTGAGTAATTTAGGCTTAGTAAAAAATATAAATGATTTTTGTTTGTCTTTTGAGTAATTTTTTTTTGTTTAAAATTTTCAAAAACTCAAAAAGATTTTTTTTTTGTGTGTATTTTAGTTTGACACACATTTTGTGGCATATGTTTATGTTTGAATCCTATCATTTCTCTCCCATATGGCTAGAACTTTTGGTTAAAATTTTCAATTCTTAAAATGTTCTTAGTTATGGTTACATGGAGTTATTTAAGTTTGAGTTGCTAAATTGATTCGCTTTTATATGCCTTTTCACACACATGCACGAGCTATAACTAAAAATTGTATTTGAGACTTTTCCTTGCCTTTTGAGTTTACAAACACTTTCAAAAAGCTCTTCGTTTTTATGTTGTATTTCATGATCAAGTTTTTAAAACCGAAACCCTATTTTACACCCAAGTTTGAGATCTAAGAATCATACATCCATATATTTATTTAAGATTTCATTTGGACTGCATCAAAATTATCTACTCTATTTGTGAAGAGAATTTCCAGCGATGGACATCATGTTTGTGTTGTGTGTCGGTTAGACTGGTCATGAGACAAGTAAGATCGGAGGGATAGCAACATGTGGAAAAGCATCTGTGTTCTGTGGATATTAAAAGGCGTAAAAAGTGGTTGCAATGAAGGTGTCGGGGGAATGAAGAAGCGTGTTAAGACTTGAAGGCATTGAGTTTGTTTGTAAGTTTAATATTTCCTCATATATAGACCTATATCGTAGTGTACTCGTGTGGTTGGAATTCCCGATATTTTTTTCATTGTGGGATTTCCTCGTAAATTGTCATGTTGTGGTTTCTTGTTTATTTTATTCTTGATTACACTCCCTAGATACATGCGTAGGTGAATAATAAGATTGATAAATTGTTTAACACAATACTTGTGGTTTTAAATTGGTGCAAAGTTTATAAAAAACGTGAAGATTAAAATCGATGGTGTTTCCATAAAAACCCTATGTAACTAGAATTTTGACATTTTTACACAAATTATTTTTCAAGACCCGTTTCACTTTTAAAGACCATTCTATTGTATGCAGAGTACTTTATTTCTCAAACACAACTTTTTTAAATACAAGAAATTTCTCACTCTCCTTTTTTGCACCAATGTTTTGAAAACTTTTAGTTCTTCAAACAATATACCCCTTTTTAAGAACCTAGAAAATATCAGTTTTCAAAAGTCCCTATTTAGGGTGTGATCCTTAAAATCAAAATATACCTTTCAAAATAAGTATCTATGATCTAGGTTCCGATACCAATTTTTGGTCCAAAAATTATCTGGGGGGGGGGGGGGGGGTGAATTGGGATAATGACATTTTATCGAATTTTCACAAATTAACCTATCTTTCTTTTCATTGTCATTTTAGAAAACATTATAACTTAGTAGAAAGCGTTTTCATAGTTTGTTGATAAAATGACTTCTTTATTATTATCTACCATCCACACTCATTTGTGTTCACATCCAAGCAATATAACTATTAACCATATTAAAGTAAAGGATGACTGTAAATAGAGTAAGCGAGGAGAGAGGGTTTATTGGAACTTTGCAAACTAGGGTTTTAATGTGGTTCGGCCCTGCCTACATCGACACTCGAGACGGTACTCGAGAACTTCATTATCTCCGATTCATTTATGGTGGAACCAAAACCTCAAAAGAAATAACTCCTTGCGCAACTAAAACCAACAAGACTATACCCACATAGTATCCTAAGTACTTTAAACTCCTCAACTATCTGCAACAATGTGACTACCGACCACGAAGATTGAATGAAAAAGTTTGGTAACCGAAATGTAAAGCATAGTTGATTTACTAAAATAATGGTGAAATATGTTTACTTTATCTTTCTATAAAAGTAAACAAATAAGAAATTCCATGTATTTTTTTCTTAAGGGGTCTTTAGGTTATGGGTTATGTCTTAGGAGATTTAGGTTTTAACCTCTAAACATATATGTTGGCATGGGTATCTTGGTTCATGAATTATTTGTATTTAAATGAGTTTTAAACACAAGTGGGTTTTAGTTTATGGATATTTATCTTAGTAGATTAGTGTTTTAATCTCCAAGCAAAAATTGGTATCTTGGTTCAAGAGTGATTTTGTGTTTTAATCACATTGAGAGACAATTGGGTTTCGGGTATGGAACATGGATTTTGAGAGTTCGGGTCTCAGGAATTTGGTTCACATGGGTTTGTTAGTTGAAATAAATCTTCTAAGGTGGATGTACATTTATCTCTCTTGAAATTCATTATATCTAGCATTAGCAAGAAAATGTCTTAAATGGGTTTGGGTTGTGGAACTTGGATGAAATGAGTTCTGATTCCTTGAATTTATGTAACATTGATATAGTGGGTTTGGGTTTTGAATCTTTCTTTATTTATAGTGTTAGAATGGGATAGAAGGCATCTCAAGTTGGGTAAAATTTTTGGTAAATACTTTGAAAAGGTTAAGGTTTTATAATGGATGTTTGGAGGAAGTTACTAAGGTTGAAGCTTAAAAAAATGGAGGTTTTAGTCGTATGAAAGTTGACTTTTAGTCGACTAAAACTCCTTAATCTAGCTTTCAGTTGGCTAAATATAGTTTATCTTTCTAACCTATTTTCTGGGACTTTTATTCGACTAAACCTCAATTTTAATCGATTAAAACTCTTGAGTTGGAGTCTAAAGTTATTTATTTTGGGTCCAAGATACGAGGAAGGTTTAAGGATCTCTAGGATTGGTTTGTATGAGTAGGATTGATCATAATACATGATGAAACAAGTTACTTTAATTTTTTTCATTGATTCCTAAATTACAAGTAGAATAAATTAATAAACATCATGGTATTTGGACATTCTTGACTTGAATGATTGTGATATATTTCTTGCTTTGATCTTTATCACCATTGGTTTAGGATGTGGTTAAAATCTTGATTACGCGATGTTATTTTTGTGTGTAAACTTTGAACTTCTTTGGATAGCTATTGAACTCCTCTCTAATATTTGTAATATGATCTTATATTGATTGGGATCTCCATTAAGTTGACTGAGCATTGATACGGTTGCATAGATTTGTGTGTTCCTAGTAACATATCTTATAATGTATTGAGGGTTTTTTTTTTTTTTTCTCAAGTACATAATATAGAAGATAGTGAAGTTTAGTCTTATATTAATTATGTTTTGATAATACAAAATCCTTTTAAATACATTTGGTTTCACAACATCGATACTATGCTAGTATGGAAAACTTATGTGTTCGTGTCTTGTTTTTAGTGTTTGTATATATATATATATATATATATATATATATGTGTGTGTGTGTGTGTGTGTGGTATGTTTTTTTTTTCATCTTTGCATTTGCATTTAATCCATCTTTTTCATACGCTTAATCATTCATTCATATTAACTCGGTGTATGATCACTTTGGTATCTTTTGTTGCTTGCTTACATTAGCGTTTCATTTATGCATCAAATTTAGTATATGGATGTAACACCCCACTTAAAATAATAACGGGTGGCCAACCCTATACTACATTAAATCAGGAGTTTCAAATGGTCCAGTCTCAACATCAACTATCAGTACTATATAATATAGGACTAACTAACCGATATCATATAAGCGAGATGTTAAAATTTAATAAAATATGCAACAAACAATAAACCAACACTATAGCACTACTAATAAAGGAAATAAAGATGCATGAAATAACTGAGATAAATGAAATGCTGGAATAAAATGAAATAAATAACTACAGCTGAATATACTACAAAGAAGTAAACCCGAATAAGCTGTCGGGTCACAGCCAATACAAAGACTGAAATGAAATAAATATACACATCTATAAATATCCCTTGGGTATAAACCCGATATACAACATGAGTCCTACCTAGATCTTTAAAGAAGTAGGAAGCGACTACAAGATACGTCCCGCAACAGTCCGCACATGTCACGGCTCCCAAGACTCTGTATAGAAGGTCATCTGGCATTCATGCGGTAGGACACCAATATATATATATATATATATATATATATATATATATATATATATATATATACAGGCAGCAGAGAAAAGTAAACGGGTCAGAGCCCGAGTGTGAAAAATATTTAGCAAGTGTGTTAACCGTGCATAATAAATATCGGTGCGCTTATTTCATAATTAAAAGTGGATTCTCACTGTCGTGAATTCCCAACTCACCCCTCATCTAACGGCACGCACCTATTCGCGTCCTCAAGTTTTAGTTAAATTACCCCCATTTATAAGGACAACCTAACTTATCATAGGCCCAGCCTATACCCACGAGAATTTCCTTCCTATCATAACCCAAGAATCCACCCCTTTTCTAATTATACAAGATTATGTTTACAAACAATTACGCCGCAATAGGCTTAATGGATTCTGGTTTATAAATTAGTTAATTATAATTCTTAATACGTTACACATTTATATTTGGGATGAATCACAAGATTTACTTTCTAATTAACATGCATACAAATTATTATTGACAAAACTTCTCTCTAATCTCAACGTTGCGCTACGTTTCGTGCGTGGGGTGTCTCCCAAAGAGAAATCCAAACAAGGAACCACCCCGTTACACTACTCCTTGACAACGTTGATCCTAGAGATCCATAATGCCACACATAAATATAATACTACCACTACTACTAAATTTTATACTACAATATGAAAACAACTAAAAATCTCCTATAATATCCTTGGGATGATGTAACCGAAATATTCCTTAAATGCGATACATCAACCCCCATCAATCTAGTACACCATAATCATCCAAGATGTACTCCACAATGATACCATATCCTTTTATCTATAGGATATATAAATATATATATGTATTGGTATTTTATTCTAACCATATATGATGATACTGAAATTTATCACCACCGGATAAGTGATGATGAGCTCAAACAGTAGTAACCATGGCAGCCATGGAGATGTATATGTGTGTAAGTGTGTAGAAGGAGATGAGTATAAGAGGAATAAGATAATGATGTATAGTGGTTCAGCCAATTAAGCCTACATCCACTGTGAGTTTGTGATCCACTAAGTATGGGCACTAATGGCCTTGGATACAATGCACATAAGCTCAATTTCTCTCTCTCTACTGTGTGTACAAGCAGAGTTTTTGCTAGGGTTACAATTATCGATCCGTTCCACCCTGTAGGGTTATAGGTGATAATTATATATAGGTCTTGGGGGGTGTAGTGTACCCCCCAAGTATGCATGGTTCATGTGAATGATGATCTAGCCAATCCCCTGTTGACACATGTAGATGACAAATGATGACATAGTATTCCCTCACGTGAGGGTGTGATTTTGTTATAACGATCTCCCATGTGCCATGTGAGCCTCACGCGCACTGTTCCACGCATATCCCAAACCACGCGCTGTGATGATGTCACCCTTGGCCTTTGATATGAGGCCGAGGGAAAAGTTCCTTCCGATAATAAGGCTGGCCTAATTTAGGGCTCGTACTGTCGTACCCTTGGGGGGTCGTCCAGAACCTGATGAAGGGTCGGGCCCCTTGAGGGGTCGTCTGGAGCCTGATGAAGGCTCAGCCCCCTGAGGGTTCATCCGGAGCCTGATGAAGGGTTGGCCCCCTGAGGGGTCGTCCGGAGCTTGATGAAGGGTCGGACCCCTGAGGGGTCGTCTGGAGCCTGATGAAGGGTCGGCCCCCTGAGGGGTCGTCTGGGCCTTATGAGGCGCAGGGCACCCTCGGTATGGCTGAGGGTATATACGGGTATATTAATCACCCCCCAGCCCTTAGCCCTAGATGATGCTGAGATGGCTGAGGGATAATGTTGCTTTTGAGACTAAGTGTATGGTCAGTTTGATGAGTGACACCTGTCAAGCTGATGTGACAGCTGTCAAATTTTTATCCAATGTCGTTACAGTTTTCAAGGCACGACGGCTGCATGCTGCTTGGGGCTTTGTGCCCTAATGATGTCCTCCTCGTGGGCTGTGCTTTGGCTTGGGTAATGGGCCCACTCATTACTAAGGTATATAAGCAATTTTTGAAACCGTTCATTCTCTTCTTCTTCTTCGCGCCCAATCTCTCTCTCTCTCTAGATTTCCAACAGACAACCCTCCATTCCTGCAAATTTCAACATTTTGAGTTTGGCAGTCTCGTTCTTCCCTCTCAGGTAATCCCTCTGCCCTAGCATCCTCTTTTCCTTCATTTCTTGCCTGCTTTCTTGTTTTAGGCTTGTAGGGTATGATTTTCCTTAGGGTGTTTAATAACTTTTTCGGCGTCTTTTCCGGCGACTGGTTCTTGAGTGTTCTTGATTAAAACACTTGGTTTCTTTTGTTTCAATCCAAAAGTCCAGTTTGGTCAATTGCAAACTTGTCTGTAGTTAGCTTAGAAATTCATCCAAGTGTAGGGTCTCCCCCTTAATCCAAGTGTTGGCTCACGTAGCAATACTGGGGCCACCATGGTGGGACTAAACGACACCCATCTCGTGGTAAACACACTCACATGACGTCTCGAGAAGCAGTCATAGCTCCTAACCGGTAATGAGACGAAACATACCCACCACGTCTCATCCTAAAAATGCAAATCACATAATAACACACGGGACGACTATGACCTGGGGAATATCCACACCCTGCTTTTCTAGTCAGGATGCTCACCCTCTGCGCGAAAACTTCCCAATGATAGCATGAGCGGGGTATGCTTAACCACATAAGTATATATATCATTCACATGCACAATATATATACATCCATATGATCCAATCATATAATTAAACATTAAACCATCATATACGGTTTAAATATCCATACCATGTACGTACACAAAATAAATATATCCGTATATTCATATTTATATATATATATATATATATATATATATATACAAACTAATTTTCGCTCACGTGTATGAGATATCTATATACACTCGGCTGTAAGTATATATAATCCTCGATATACAAACCGTCACCATAATTTTCTTTAATTTTACCTCGATATGTGAATACAATCCCTCACTTGAAACATATTCAATCATTTTTCCTATGATGAATAGTCTCCCAAACAATATACGGACATATAGGTGTATCCAACATTAGGTTTATCACCCAAAGTTTATTGTAGGAAACCATCACTACACATACCATCTATATCCGAGAGCACATTAAAGAAACTAGTAATAATTTTGACTATCGGTATACACATAACTAATAGTCTATAAGCCTCAAGTTCAATCTTACCTTCATCAAATTATCTCATTTGTTCGGGAAAATACCCGTTGTAAATCACACACCGATAAACAACATCTACCCCGACTAGAATTTACACACTCTACTCTAGTTGGTAATATGATCCCATCGCTCTTGATTTCGAATACGGTTCAATCTCTTGTGTGAATCCCCTAGTCTAAGATCTCTCGGATTTATTTCTTAAATTTTATCATTACTAAGGGTATGCAATTATACTCTTCCAATTGTACCCAAATCGTATCTTAATAATATCCTATCCTTATACGGATTCGACATAGAGGTTGGACTAGAATTTCACCACAAACCCTCGCAATGTTCTCTAAGAGTTCTTAGCCTCACATCACATCTATACTTACTTTTAATCTACAATTAGGTTCCTCAATCCCAAAAAGGTTTTCCCACAATCTCTATACACAACTCCAAATACAAACATGGATATGTTCTTCTCCAATTATTCCAAGAAGTCCCCACTATTATATTAAGTGAGAGGCCCCCCTATAAGTCTCCAAAATATATTTATTACTTCATAAGAGAAAGCCCCAAATCAATAAACCCAACCGAAAAAGGTTTGCAATCACTATGGATAAAATAACTCAAAATGCCCTGTTCCCGAATCGATTCAGCGAATCTATTCGGCCTCCAAGGCGAATCTATTCGGCCTCCAAGGCGAATCGATTCGGGTCCAAAGACCTGGGATTCTGTCACAGGATGAATCGATTCGTTTTGGGTCCGAATCGATTCGGTCAATGCAGACCTGCCAATTTCCCTAAACCGAATCGATTCGCTTAGGGGGCGAATGGATTCGGCCCTGCAAATTTTTGAAGGGTTCTTCTTCTTCAATGAACCCACGAATTTTAAACCCTAAAATTTCTATTCTTACCCCCAAATCCTTATCACAACATGATTTTAAGCCATTAAATCAACCCAAAGTTGATCCCAACGATTTCTACACCTTTAAACCCATATTTAAACATTGATTTCAAGATTAAACCCAAAAATCTAGGTTTTGATATTAATACTCCAAATCATTTCTTTAACCCACAAATTATGAAATTAAATACACAAATGACCTATTTAGCAAGATTAAACACTTGCCTCAGATTTGTAGAGGTTGGATCGTCCTCGATGCCGCGATTGGGCAGGAAATCTCCAAGCTTCTTCCTTTCTTATTCTTTCTCTGTTCTTCTCCTCTTTTCTTTCTATTTGTCTCTTTCTCTAATGAGATGGCTTGATCCATAAGCCTCTAAATACCTTAAAACAATAAACCCAATTTTAAATTTAAATACACAATTTAAATGACTCGTTTACACCAATTCGAGTCAAACTAATTTAAAAATATTCCGAAGCCGAAATAAAACCCAATGAGAGTCATTTTGATTATCTCGACCCTTTCGGGATCGATGGTACCCTCAAAATCATCATCCGGAACACTTTGAAATATCCTCTATTTTTGGACTTCAATTCCCAATTTTTAGAATTCTCCAATTAAATTAAAAATTTATTTTCCCCCAAAATTTAATTTCTCAGTCTCAAAATCATGGGGTGTTACAATCTTCCCCCCCCCCCCCCCCCCCCTTATAGAAATTTAGACTGCGAAATTTAAGATATGCCTAGGACCTCAATCTCATCTAGTCCTTACATCAATCCTCAGGATAACTATACCGATCCTTTATAGTTCTCACATCGAACCAAATAGATTTTAAAACATACTACTACTCAGGGTGCCCATACACCCCGTACCCGAGTTTCCACTCGTAGGATTATAATCAGTCTCTATTAGGCTCAAATCGTAACATAACTACCACCAATATAATCTATAATAACATATTAATTTTATAAAAGTTCGAAAATTCCCAATGGTTGAACTCTCCTCAATCCCTGACACTAGCAACCTTCGTGCGGGGGAGGTCTCGCAAGCGAAATCCAAACAAGGAACCCTCCCAATACACTACTGTGTAGCTAGGTCGGGGATTGAGATTAGTTGGACCAGGGTTAAGGTTTTATAAAAAGATTTTTATATAATAAATATTGTCCGAAGGCCTATGTAACAATATATAATATAAATAAATCCCGCATCTTTCGACACGCCAAACAAATACCATATGTTTAGAACACAAGGCCTCAACAAATACAGTACTTCTAACCACTACCTAGTTCTCAAAACTAGCACAACTATGAGCTAAATTCTCCGCTCAACATACACCTACTTAACTTTGAACCTCGCAACTATAAAATTTCTTTACATTACATCAACACCTTTCCACCATATAAGTCTCCCCTCTTAGGAGCACGGTAATTACATGCCGTACTCAATCCATAAGACAATTAACCTTATAATCACTACCCAAAAAATCTCAACATTCCACACTTCTGAAATTCAACAACAAAACTCCCTATTGTCTCAAAAGGCGCCATACAAGCATGTTCCTTCCTAACTATATTGAAGGACAAAACATGATTACAACTACCGGAAACTCCCTCAGGCCTATGTAATGAAGCCGAGTCTCCAATTTCTTTCTCCCTCATCCCAGAAGGTAATACTCCTGATATTGGGACAACTCCACCCACTTGACATCGGTAAAAGTTACCAACACCAAGTTTCCTAACGAAGGTTAACGGGTTTCTCAACCTAAACCCCCCAAGGACTACACTAACCTCTCCTCACACTTTCCTTAGTAAGCCCAAGATTCACCATTCGAGTAATTTTCCTTTCTTACTCATCCAACGATAGAACACCCTAAACCACTGCTAGAAATCTCCTCAATATTTCCTCCGGAATAGGGGAAAATAAATACCCCCAATTAAAGCGTACCCAAAATATGCTATGGGTATTGTACTTCTACTCCTATCCTTTCCTAGACGACATAATCTAGGCGACATCTGAAACGAAACAAGAGCAACTCTGATCAGAACGTCAATCAAGTGAATATTCTTCATAGAAGAAAACAACGCAGTGAACACAACAGTCCTAATTGTAGGTCTTTATGTCAAGAACGTTAACGGAAGAACGCAGAAAACTCGCACAGATCCTAAAGACTCTAGAACCTGGTGCTCTGATACCATCTGTAACACCCCTCTTAAAGTAATAACGGGTGGCTAGCCCTATACTACATTAAATCAGGAGTTTCAGATGGTCTAGTCTCAACATCAACTGTCGGTACTATGTAATATAGGACTAACTACCCGATATCATATAAGCGAGATGTTAAAATTTAATAAAATATGCAACAGACAATAAACCAACACTATAACACTACTAATAAAGGAAAGAAAGATGCATGAAAGAACTGAGATAAATGAAATGCTAGAATAAAATGAAATAAATAACTACAACTTAATATAATACAAAGAAGTAAACCCAAATAAGTTGTCGGGTCACAGCCATTACAAAGACTGAAATGAAATAAATATACACATCTATAAATATCCCTTGGGTATAAACCTTATATACAACATGAGTCCTACCTAGATCTTTAAAGAAGTTGGAAGCGACTACAAGATACATCCCGCAACAGTCCGCACACGTCACAGTTCCCAAGACTCTGGATAGAAGGTCATCCGGCATCCATGCGGTAGGACACCTGTAATAATATATATATATATATATATATATATATATATATATATATATATATATATATATATATATATATATATATATATATATATATATATATATATATATACAGACGGGAGAGAAAAGTAAACGGATCAGAGCCCGAGTGTAAAAAATATTTAGAAAGTGTGTTAACCGTGCATAATAAATATCGGTGCACTTATTTCTTAATTAAAAGTGGATTCGCACTCTCGTGAATTCCCAACTCACCCCTCATCTAACGGCGCGCACCTATCACGTCCTCAAGTTTTAGTTAAATTACCCCCATTTATAAGGACAACCTAACTTATCATAGGCCAGCCTATATACACGAGAATTGCCTTCCTATCTTAACCCAAGAATCCACCCCTTTTCTAATCATACTAGATTATGTTTACAAACAATTATGCCATAATTGGCTTAATGGATTCTAGTTTATAATTTAGTTAATTATAATTCTATACGTTGCACATTTATATTAGGGTTGAATCACAAGATTTACTTTCTAATTAACATGCATACAAATTATTATTGACAAAACTTCTCTCCAATCTCAGCGTTGCTCTACGTTTCGTGCGTGGTGTGTCTCGCAAAGCGAAATCCAAACAAGGAACCACCCCGTTACACTACTCCTTGACAACGTTGATCCTAGAGATCCATAATGCCACACATTAATATAATACTACCAATACTACTAAATTTTTTACTACAATATGAAAACAACTAAAAACCTCCAATAATATCCTTGGGATAATGTAACCGAAATATTCCTTAAATGCAATACATCAACCCCCATCAATCTAGTACACCATAATCATCCAAGATGTACTCCACAACGATAGCATATCCTTTCATCTATAGGATATATAAGTATATATATAGGCCTATTATTCTAACCATATATGTATACCTTCATCATCCATACCCATGACCAAGAGTACATATCATATCTTATGTACAATGTCCATGCACATATAATATACCCGGCTATATATATTGCCGATAACACTGCAGCATGCATCATCTTACCAGTACCCGTCTCACGTAGAAATACTAAGGACACCATGGTGGGACTAAACGACACCCATCTCGTGGTAAACACACGCACACGACGTCCCGGGAAGCGGTCATAACTCCTAACCGGCAATGAGACGAAACATACCCACCACATCTCATCCTAAAAATGAAAATCACATAATAACACACGAGACGACTATGACCTGGGGAATATCCACACCCTGCTTTTCTAGTTAGGATGCTCACCCTCTGCGCGAAAACTTCCCAATGATAGCATGAGCGGGGTATGCTTAACCACATAAGTATATATATCATTCACATGCACAATATGTATACATCCATACGATACAATCATATAATTAAACATTAAACCATCATATACGGTTTAAATATTCATACCATGTACGTACACAACATAAATATATCCATATATTCATATTTATATATATATATATATACAAATATATGCACATATCCATATATCTATATATACAAACTAATTCTGGTTCACGTGTATAAGATATTTATATACACTCGGCTGTAAGTATTTATAATCCTCGATATAACAGTCCTCACCATAATTTCTTTTAATTTTACCTCGATATGTGAATACAATCCCTCACTTGAAACATATTCAATCATTTTTCCTATGATTAATAGTCTCCCAAACAACATACGGACATATAGGTGTATCCAACATTAGGGTTATCACCCAAAGTTTAGTGTAGGAAACCATCACTACACATACCATCTATATCCGAGTGCACATTAAAGAATCTAGTAATCATTTTGACTATCGGTATAAACATAACTAATAGTCTATAAGCCTCAAGATCAATCTTACCTTCATCAAATTATCTCATTTGTTCGGGAAAATACCAGTTGTAAATTACACACCGATAAACAACATCTACCCCGACTAGAATTTACACACTCTACTCTAGTTGGTAATATGATCCCATCGCTCTCGATTTCGACTAAGGTTCAATATCTTGTGTGAATCCCCTATTCTAATATCTCTCGGATTTATTTCTTAAATTTTATCATTACTAAGGGTATGCAACTATACTCTTCCAATTGGCCCCAAATAATATCTTAATAATATCCTATCCTTATAAGGATTCGACATAGAGGTTGGCCTAGAATTTCACCACAAACCCTCGCAATTTATTCTAAGAGTTCTTAGCCTCACATCACATCTATATTTACTTTTAATCTACAAGTAGGATCCTCAATACCAAAAAGGTTTCCCCACAATCTCTATACACAACTCCAACTACATACATGGATATGTTCTTCTCCAATTATTCTAAGAAGTCCCCACTATTATACTAAGTGAGAGACCCCCATATAAGTCTCCAAAATATATCTATTACTTCATAAGAGAAGGCCCCAAATCGATAAACCCAACCGAAAAGGGTTTGCAATCACTATGAAGAAAATACCTCAAAATGCCCTGTTCCCGAATAGATTCGGCCCTATTCCGGATTGATCCGGCCTAGCAAATTGATTCGGCCTCCAAGGTGAATCGATTCGGGTCCAAAGACCTAGGATTCTGTCATAGGATGAATCGATTCGGCTTGGGTCTGAATCAATTCGGTCAATGCAGACCTGCTAATTTCCCTAAATCGAATTGATTCGCTTAGGGGGCGAATCGATTCGGGCCTGCAGATTTTTGAAGGGTTCTTCTTCTTCTTCAATGAACCCACGAATTTTAAACCCTAAAATTTCTATTCTTACCCCCAAATCCTTATCACAACATGATTTTAAGCCATTAAATCAACCCAAAGTTGATCCCAACCATTTGTACACCTTTAAACCCATATTTAAACATTGATTTTAAGATTAAACCCAAAAATCTAGGTTTTGATATTAATACTCCAAATCATTTCTTTAACCCACAAATTATGAAATTAAATACATAAATGACATATTTAGCAAGATTAAACACTTGCCTCAGATTTGTAGAGGTTGGATCGTCCTCGATGTCGCGATTGGGCCGGAAATCTTCAAGCTTCTCCCTCTCCCTCTCCCTCTCTCTCTTCCTTTCTTCTTCTTTCTCTCTTCTTCTCCTCTTTTCTTTCTATTTGTCTCTTTATCTAATGATATGGCTTGATCCATAAGCCTCTAAATCCCTTAAAACAATAAACCCAATTTTAAATGTTAATACACAATTTAAATGACTCGCTTACACCAATTCGAGTCAAACTTATTTAAAAATATTTCGGAGCCGAAATAAAACTCAATGACAGTCATTTTGACTATCTCAACCCTTCCGGGATCGATGGCACCCTCAAAATCATCATACGGAATACTTTGAAATGTCCTCTATTTTTGGACTTCAATTCCCAATTTTTAGAATTCTCCAATTAAATTAAATTTTATTTTCCCCAAAAATTTAATTTCTCAGTCTCAAAATCATGGGGTGTTACAATGGTATTCATTTTTTTGGATGATATGTGCTTGTGTTGCCAAGTTTTTTTGTTGTTTCATGTTTCACTTCACATCATCGCGTGATTTTACTTAATTTCCTTTTTGCTTATATGTGTTACATTTAGGGGAGTTTTTATTATGCACCTTATTCTTTGTCTATTCCTGAACAAAAGGGGAAGGAATGGTATCTAACTCTTTAAATTGGGGTAGAGTTTTACCGTAGGGGGAGGCATCCTATCTTACGTAAATATTTTCAGACAGAGGGTGAGGGTTTTTCATATGCAAAATTATATTGTTATATTAAAGTTGCATTTGAAAGGTTTGTTTAAGTGTGAAGGTTTAGCAACCATTGCATCAAAGTTTCAGAAGATAAAAGTTGCTCAAGTTTCTGTCCATCAAGCATTTGTACTTTTTCCTTTTGGGATTGGGACTGAGTCTTAGTGATCTCTCCGACCATTAGGTTCTTATTTTTGAGTTTTGTCCCAGAATTTCCAAAGAGGGAGATTTTTAATGAAAATTTTCAAATCGAATCAATTTGTATATATTGGATTTATTATGTGGTTGGACAAACTTATTTGCATCATAGGTTATTAGGATTTAAGTTATTAGGATTTAAGTTGTTTGTCCATCAAACTTATTTGCATCATAGGTTATTAGGTTATTATGACAAACTTATTTGCATCATGTTTAAGGATCATAGTGGCTAAGATAAATCGACATTGCGTACATATGGAGATTCATGCAGAGTTTCATTTTCATCATCCGAGGGATCTCTATGAGGTTTGAATGTGTATTTATGTTTGATCCATGCATATGATTTTGTGTTTGTTTATAAAATGTTTTGAGGATTATTAGTAAAATGTATTTTAAATGAAAAATTATTTTTTGGGTTAATTTTGTTCGAACGAACTTTCATTATTGTTCTAACGACGTCACATATTTCATTCGAATGAGTTCTTCATCTCGTTTGAATAATTTTAGGAATCTCGATCAAATGATATTCTCTACTTGTCAAGATAGTCTCATTTAAATATCATTCGATCTCCATTTAAATGAAAATAACTATGTCATTCAGAGGACCTTATTTTTTTAACGAGATTTTTATTGTCATTCGAATGAGCCTATGTTTCTCGTTTCAATGACCGGCCTTGAAAAACAGGTCGCCTCGAAATTCATGTTTTCTATAAATACTCAGGTATGGCATCTATTTTCATTGAGAATTTTGGAAAAAATAGGCATATAAATGTAGGTTAGAAAGAAGCACTTCAAGGCTTGAAGGCATCGACTTTGTGAGTACGTTTATATTGTTCTTGTAAATGTACTTATGTCATAGTGAACATGTGTAGTTGGGTCGTCCGACATTTTTTTGATTGTGGGTTTACCTCCTATATCGTCGTATTGTGATTTACTATTTTTATTTTTGTTTACTCTCACCCAGATGCATGCTTAGGTCAAGACTCAAATTGAAAAATTATTTTACACAACACTTGGTTTATTTGGTACGTATACAAAAAGTGAAAAAAATTAAAAATTGGCGGTGTTTCCATATAACCCTAGGACATTAGCATTTTTCTGATAACAAGTGTGTAACCAATTAGGAAATTCCCTATGGTTAAAGTGATCAAAGCCACTAGCATAACTAGTAATAACCACTTATCTGTAAAATGCTCTCAAAATACGAAACATCTCTTAACCAATTATAATAAAGGGAAATAAGTGAGGTAATGCCCAGTGGGGTTCCCCAAAAAATACAATATAGAAACGAATTACATAAATAATGGATGCAATATCATGCATTAACTCGAATGTACATCCAATAACAACCGAGTGTTTGCATTAACCCATGTTTTTATTTAAAAAAATTTCCTTTAACTTTGATTAAAATCCATTAACAATTAAATTATATCCTTTACCACTTTATTTTTAGTCCATTATTCCAAACAATTAAAATGAGAGAAATCACATTCCTTTATTCTCCCTTTCTCGTTAATCTAGATTCCTTTCAAATTTATGAATTTCACATTTCAAACCACCATATCCGGGGCATTATTTGAAGAATAGAATTTTGACACACGCACGTGGTGTATGAAGAGACTTATTTAAACTTATATGTCAAATCGGGCTTATAACCGATATAGGTTATTCATATGCCCTAATAACATCCTTTTATTACTTTATTTCCTTTAGCTTCTAACTTTTCCAATACATTATCCAGTTAACTAATTATATTCTTTAAATTGTTATACCATGGGTTTATCAATTATCTCAATTTCATGCTCTTCCATAATTCCATTATCTTCCATTTAACCCAGAATATTATGTCCGTTTGTTGTTATTAACTGTATGTCGTACGTGGAATTTGCTAATTCTATATCTTCCATTTATTTCCTTTTACATCATTGACTTAATTGTATCCCATTTATGTTTATGGGATTTCACCGTCTTCTATAAATCTCGCAATTGTCACTTCCCTATCCAATGGTTTTGGTCCTAAGCCGAAGACACACCCTAGGTCTCCAAGATCTCCTTAAATTTTCTCGATACTCCTTTATGAAAACCTTTTTCACTTTACATCAACTTCATTTATTAGCGATTTAACCCTCCTTTTTACCAAACACCTGACTTGTTGTCGTCACTTACTTATATAAACACATATTTTAGTTCCTTAATGTTACTTTCAACGTTTACCCAACCGGAAGGCCAAACCTTTCAAGCTATAACTTGCCTTAATTATTTATTATGTACCAAAGTTACATACTTTGTTTACCTTTTTTATAAACTTAGCTCCTTATTTCCCGATTCTTACTAACTCAATACCATTTTATCTTTCAATACTTCATATTTATCATTTTATAACAAATAAACTAAGTCTTAAGGACCTTAATTTGAATCAAACTACTTTAGGATATTTATTGTGAGAGAAGGATTTATAATGGGTCATTTTTATTTTATTTTCTTTTAGTTTGGATTATCCCATTAAACTCCACTGCACCTCAATGATTACTTCCACATATTCGAATACAAGAAGTTCATGACATTTAAAGACTAAAGATCGTTAGTCACAAAAACATTCATAAGAGTTATGATGTGGTTTGGTAAACTCTTTAATTATCCATGGGTTATTTTTTTCAAGAGTTCGCATTTAAAATTTTCAAAATGTTTTTAAATGATTTTACAGATTTTTTGAAAAACTTTTTAACTCGTTAGAATGAGAATTGGTATGTTGTTCGAATGAGTTACGCAATCTCATGAGAATGAGGTTTCTTCTTTCTAACGAAATCTAGAATGTTGTGTTTTGGCCAGTTCTAGAATTTTTTTCACAGTTTTGTTAGATGTCATTCAAACTAGATTAGGCATGTTGTTAAAAAGGGTTTCCCACTTTCGAAGGTGATCTGAAGTGATGCCTTTTGACAAGATCTGGAATATCTTTTAAAGTTTGGCTGGAAACACGATCGAACTAGATAGAGCACGTCGTTCTAATGAGGTACCAGTTTGTTCGAACGAGTACACGAGTTTTTGTTTTTAAAAAAATGTATTTCCAAATCTATAATAAATATCTCTTTTTGACAACTTTCCCTATAAATAAAGATGCGGGATTAGAGTTTTAACAAATCCATTTTAGACTTTTCAAGAATCCTTTTTACAGTTCCTTTTGTGATCAAACTCTATACTTTTTCCATCCAACCCCCTTAGATGTTTAAGGACTACTTTTCCAAATCAAGAACAAAAAATTACAAGTTTAAGATCCCTTATAGAGATTTATTTACTCCAAAATTGTAGAGTCGAATCTCTACTGCTAAAGAATAATGGAATTGCAATTCTTCGAGGATGATCGGTGGATACCTTGGCAATAATGGATTATTATGGATGGTGTTGGATTGTGTCGTGTATGATGATGATTTGAAGAAATCTCCACATTATACCTAGTGTAAGTGTAAGTAATTATTAAGTCATCTTGTTTCTATCAAATTCTCTAATAGTGCTAAAATAAATGGTTTTGCCCGAAAGGGATTTTTCCTCAATTTTTTTCTTCTAAGCATTTGGTTTGGAATTTGATTGATAATTTATATTGCATGTTCACTAAATTAAATCAAGATAAAATTTGATAAAAAGGGAATTTGTGTGTTTGGCCTCGATACGATTAATTCTTATAGCCCTGCGTTTACGTTTAAAAAGTGGTATTAGAGTCGGTTACACGAAGTTCTTGTGTGACCTATAAATTGGGTTTTTATGGATAATTGGTATAATATGATACCTATTTTTGATGGGTCTAATTATTCTTAATGTAAATCTCGATGGATATTGGGTATGAAAACGATTAACTAACATGTTTAGCTTATGTGTGAAAAATTGTGGACACTACCAACTATAACCAAAGATGATGTCATAATTACTAAACCCCTAACCATTTGATGGAGGGTGAACTAAAATGGAGTAAGTTTAACTTGAGGGACTTAAGGGCCATTTTTGGAACCATCACCCCTGACGATTTCCATCACGTCATGATGTGCACCATGTCTAAATAAGAATAGGATACCCTTCAACTCACTCACGAGAGTACCAATGTTGTGAAAGCTTCTAAGCTTCAAAATCTCACCACAAAAATTGATACAAATACTATGCTAAAGTCTAAGACATTTGATGAATTTTATGCACGTTTATCTGACATATTAATCTCTAATTTTAATTTGGGTGAGGGAATTTATGAGACACGTGTTGTGAAAAAGATTTTGAGATCCCTACCGTCAAAATTTAACCCTAAATTCACTATCCTTAGCTCTTTGGGAGTTATAGATACTCTTAGGTTAGAAGAACTCATAGGGGACCTTGGAACTTAAGAAATCGATACATTTCCCAAAACTAAAAACAAAAAAGGATATTGGGATTGATTTGTAGTCCGAGTCTAAAACGATAAAGGAAAACAAAGAAAAGTGTTTGTGTTTCTGACTTATAATTAAATTTTAACTTGACGATCTTGCCTTATTTGCAAAGAATTTTTAAAAAAATCTCTAATTTGACAAATAAAATTCTTTGAAAGAAAATAAAAGTGCAAGGACATATTTTATAAGTCTTGGTTTACATTAGTGTATTTCGTATACCCCTACAACCATCGAAGATTTATTCAAGACCAAATCATGCATCGAGACGGATCCGAATATGAACATTCTTCAATAGAAAAGCCTCTGCGAGATTAATTTTGGTAAGGTTCGATTTTAGTTCCTTAACAGTTCATTTAAAACCACTGGGATATTTTTCTAAGTGTTGGAATTTTTTCTAAATTGTCTTAAATCAGTTAAGGCACTATTTTTCGTCAAATGGAATTTTTTCTAAGTATTGAGGCGAAAAAATGTGTAACTCCGGTCGTTCGAGCGACTTGATCATGTCATTCAAACGACATATGGATCTCGTGCGATGTCATTCAAACGACATATGTCATTATTCGAGCGATGTTAGGACTTCGTTTTATCGATCTCCCAACTCAGTTTTTTTATATAAAGCTTGTTAAATGAGTCTTTATTTATGAATAAGACCTGACATTGTTCAAAACACGAAAACTCCAAATCGCATATTACTTTTCTCTTCTTCTTTTAGGGTTCAACCTTTGTTTTTCAATTAAAAAAGATCCAAATAGTATAGTCAATTGTTTTGGAACCCAAAATACATCTTTGGAAAAGTTTCTCTTGTTGAGAGGATAAAGCCATGGTTGACAACTCCGTGTCATTTGGGAGTGCTCGTGGGTATTCTTTGCTGACTTGGACTGCGTGTTCTTGTGGGTTGCTGTGGTTATTTCATTGCTTACTCTAGGTTGTGTGTCTATGTGAGTACTGAGTTCAATCGACATCACATAGCTTTCACAAATTAGTATCAGAGCGGGTTTCTCTAATTTATCGAGTGACCCTATTTTTCACAATTTTTTTGTGATATTAATTTTCTTTGAAAAAATTTATTTTTGAAAAATCGTAATTTTTCCGATGGAGCACTTATATAATTGGATGCTCCTCTTTAATGGAATGAATCATAATTTTGATGATTTAAATAGTTTGAACTTGACGTTTGTGAAAATATTTAAAGTTTGGGAAAATAAAAATTGTCGTTTTAAATTCGCCATGGATATTTTGCAAACGGTTCAAAATCAATGATATTTTTGTCATGAGAAATTTGTTTCCTTAGACCATGACTTTAGAAAACTGAATCGTCCAGAAAGGAAAGTTATGATAGAGTCCTATTTTATAAAATGAGTTTGTGTTTGTGCCAAGGATGATGAACATATTTTAATCGATGAATTTATGGTACGTGAAGAGACTCTTAGGGAAATGTATGCATATTTTAAGGGATAATTATTACCTTCTAGGAATAATTGAAAATTACGAAAAGGAGTCCTTAAAATTGGAAGAGTCTAATTCTTTGCTTAGGTCAAAAGTTTTGGAGTTGAAAAATTATTTGACAGACTCGAGTAGTGTTGGTAGCAATGGTAGTGGCTCATTGTGTTCTAATGCTTCTGTAGTTAAAGTCAAGAATATTATTTGTTTTAGAGGGTCAACTAATCCCAAGGATGTTAGAAAAGGTCAACCCATAGGGTCGTTCCACCATTTTTCACAAGTTCACACTATATTAGGAAAGATCATCTTAGGCCTTTTTTTTTTATATCTTGAAAGAGGTCTTAGGAAATTTTAGGATAGTGTCCCGTCGATTCCCACAACCCCTAGGGTTAAGTACACATCAGTTTGGGGTTAGGAAATCACTTTTGGAGACACTAATTGCTAGATTAGTTGAGTCTTACATATGCTTGCACATGATGCATCACATGTTATTTCATATCGATGATTGCTTGCATGGTTTGTTTTTCATATGCTAGTTGTGCTTCATGATATATTCTTGTTGGTGTTATGACTTATGTATTTTTTATATTAGATTTTTGTTTTTGAAAAATTTTGAAAAAATATAAAAAGATGTTCTGTTTTTTTTAGAAAAATCGAAAAGGCCAAAAATATTTTATTTTGATAAAATTTTTGAAAAAAATCAAAAAGAGTTTTTTTATTTTGTTTACACCATTTATGGATGGACATTTAGGATAAATGAGTCACAATTTCATTCCATATCCATGTGACTATTTGATAGTGTGTTGATATGCGTGATCATTTCATTTTTGTGCTTTATAATATTTGGAGTCATTAATATGTAATTTGATATTACTACCTACATGTTTGACTCTTGGTTTCCTTTAATGCACACTTGCATGGATATGTTTGATTGTTGTTCTCGTCTATCACGTGTTGGTCGAAATTTTTCCATATCAATCATATATTTATAATGAACCAAATGCAATCAAATTCGACAATGAAAGTAGTGCATGTAATAACCGTTACCCGTGAGAAATTTTTTAGAATTTGAAAAAATAGTGAGTGTTAATGAGAAAGGGATGGGAGAGTACAAAATTAACTCATCGTGAAAACTACGGTTTAAAACTGCCCAAGAAAACTGAAGGAAATAAAGATAAATATGCCAAAATAAGAGGTCAATAAGTTTAGATCACCTCAAAAGAAAAAATAAATGCATTATTATTTATGAGGGTGTTCTGATGACAAAGTAATCAATAGGTTTGCACGTCCTGATAAAGTCTTGGAAAAGCATTACATAGTTTTAGATGTTATTGGTGTGAAAATATTTTTAAACTTTGACTTGTCGATTAGATTGAGTCGATGTCATATGAATTCATATTATTTGACACCTAGGGACGATTTTGAGATCATTCGTTAGGAGTATCCGTATTCATCGTTCACATATGTTATGTTTAATTACATTGATGTTCCTCTCGAATTTGTTCACACCCATTTATTCCATTTCCACAATTTGGTTATCTCAGTGTAAATTCATGGTGTGTGATTTTTGTCAAATTATTTTTGCATTTTTGTATAAAAAATTGATAAATCAAAAAGAGTTTGTAGAATTTTTTTGAGCATATCTTGGATGATCGTAGTTGTTTGCTTTGCTTGTCGTGACACTCCATGTTTATGTTATTTTTTCTTTTCCTTGTATATTTCGGACAAATTCAAAAAGGGGAGAACAAATTATGATTTTATGGGGGAGAATTGAGATTTTGATCTTATTTTTTATTTATGTTTATCTCATTTTAAAATTTATACGCCACGAAGGTGTTCTCTTTGTCTCATGTGTGTAGGAACAAAGATTGATGATCATATTTTTCACAACTTATTAAGAAAATCTTAGAAATTTGACGATTTGATGTTGAAATTTTTTGAAGAAAGTTTAAAGATACAAGTTTTAAAATTTTTCGTACCTTTTCAGTTTTGGGATTCACGGGAAGGTATTAGATTTGTATAGGCATTTTGATTTGACATATCAAATGTTTTTATTTTGTACCCGCACAGACATAGGGGAGATTTGTAAGGACATATTTTATAAGTCTTGGTTTACATTAATGTATGTCATATATCGCTACACCCGTCGAAGATTTATTCAAATCATGCATCGAGACGAATTCGAATATCAACATTATTCAACAAAAATGCCTCAGAGAGATCAATTTTTGTAAGTTTATGGTTTGGTTCATTTAAAAGCGTTGGGGTATTTTTCTAAGTGTTGGAATATTTTTCTAAACTATTTTAACTCAGTTGAGGCACTATTTTTCGTCAAATGAATTTTTTTCTGAGTGTTGAAGCGAAGAAATTTGTTGCTCCGGTCATTCGACTGACCTTATCATATCACCCAAACGACATACGGATCTCGCGTGATGTCATTTAAACGACATTTGTCATCCTTCGAGTGACGTTAGGACTTTGTTTGAGCGATCTCCCGACTCAAGTTTTTTCATATAAAACATGTTAAATGATTGATTATTTCTGAAGAAGACCTGCCATTTTTCAGAATACGAAAACTGCAAATTAGAGAATACTTTTGTTTTCTTCTTTTCGGCTTCAAACCTTTATTTTTCAATTCACAAAAATCCCAATAGTTTAGTGAACCCAAGATACATCTTTGGTAATGTTTCTCTTGCAGAGAGGATAATTCTATGGCTACCAACTACGTGTTATTTGGGAGTGCTCGTGGGTATTCCTTGCTAATTTGAACTGTGTGTTCTTGTAGGCTGGTGTGGTTGTTCCATTGCTAACTCTAAGATGCGTGTCTATGTGAGTATCTGCGTGATATTCATTACAGATTTCATTGTGTATATAAGTAGCGATTTCTTCTACATAGTGAAATAAAAAGTTTTTCCCTTTTGGGTTTTTTCTGAAATCTTTGTGTCAGCAATTTATTTATGATGGTTTGATTTACCCACATGTAGACATATGTTTTACGGTTGAATTTAAATTGGTTTAAAAATTAACTTTAATTAAATAAGTTTAAATTGGAAATTTGTGAATTCGATTTAATTAATATCGCATATCTTTCACAAATTATTTTCAAAGCTGATTTAAGCGATCACCACTTTCACAAAAAGTTTTGAGAAAAACAAAAATGGCAATATGGATAAGAATATTTGTTAGAAAGAAGAGGTGGGATGTTATGAGTGAGATGGCGAGGGCACAGGGCAAAAGCAAAGCCACATACAAAGCCACTGTTAGCGATAGTGACATCGATTCAGTGAATTTCGAGGATGAAACACCGCATGAACCTAAATTCTATGTGCTAACAACTAGTCATGTTAACACTTCTAGTTTTTCCTGCGTTGATGAGGACATTTCACATTGTGATAGCCTCGATAATTTATCAAACCACTCTAGAGAGATTGAGGAAGATATGACGAGATTTCGTATGAGGGAGAAATTGATCCTCAAAAGTCATACAACAATCTTTATAAAGGGACTTTAAGAACCAAAAAGAGAAATAGAAGTTTGACTCTTAGGGTGTTTGATTTAGAGAAAGTGGTGATAGCATTGATAGAGTGTGAGTCATTGGTGAGTCAACTTGAGAAGGTAAAAGTGTCTTTGTGTGATCAATTGATTGTTTTTGTTAAGGAGAAGACTAATTTGACCAACACTGGGTCTAGTCTTACGATATATCTTCAAGTTTCATTGGTGACTCATGAGAAATTTGGAGTCCATATATCCCAACTCAAGAAGGATCTTGAATATGATTGGGAAGTCAAGGGCACTTTAAAGTGAACATATAAGATGGTTGGAATGATGATCCTCGTTCTCGTGTTATATTTTAACGAGAGGCAAGGAATAATTATGATAGTGCATCCACTTCTAATGCCTCACCCAAACCAGTTCCCAAGTTTGTGATGGATCCTTTTGTCCCTCATTCTAATCCACCTAGGAGATAAAATCCACCTAGGAGACTAAACTCTCGAAGGAGAGAACGTATTAGGCATTTTAATAGGGGTAGACCCAAGCCGATTTATGTTTGTTACCATTGCAAACAAATAAGTCACCTTAGGGAATTTTGTTCTAAGCTTAGGAAAGTTTCATATCTGCATCTACCCCAATATTCTCCTATATGAGTTCACACACATGTTCCCATATGCACTCCTACATGTGATCCTACTCATAATCCTACACGCGATCATTGTAATTTTGAGAGTCTTCGAGAGCAAGTAGAATTTTTTGTCAAAACTTTACAAATTTTGATAGAGGGATTTCAAAAGATGACTATTCCTGTTGAGAACACCGCCCGAACCAATGATTGAGTTTGGGAACTTCATATAGTATATGGTGTTTTTTATGCATATATCTATGATTGGTGTTATTGATTTAAGAAGCATTTAAATTCATGGCATGTTGCATAAGTCGAGTCAATTTCATTAAAGTTCTATATTTTTACACCTAAGGTTTAAATCGAGTTATTTCTTTAGAAGTATCTCATAACTTCGTGCACCTATATTACGAATACGTTTGTTGATTTTCCCATGGAGAATGTTTACACAAATTCATTCCGCTTTCATGATTAGAATATTTTAGTGTTATTCCATGGTGTGTTGTATTTTTACTTTTTATACTTTGTTTTTTATATTTTAGAATTTTAAAAAATTTCAAAAATAATTGGTATGTCGTTTGGAACTTCATTGCATGTGCATTAAATTTTATTTTGTGATGATTTATTTTCTTCTTTGAGTGATGCTAAATCACCGATGATTAGTGTATTACTCTTTGTCTATTATGGATAAAATGGGGGAGAACAAATTGAGGGGGAGTTTATTTATTTTCTTAAACTCGTATGTGTCATGGTATTTCGTTTGTCTCATGTGTGTATTTCATTCCGCCTTGATGATGCTTTCATGGACCACACAAGATGAAGGTTTTTCAGTTGAAGACTTATACATTTATGCATTTACGTTTCTTGATTTGGGATAGCATTTGTTGTTTTAGTCTCAAGGGTCAAGCCAGAATAGCCAAAGGGGGAGATTTGTAAGAAGATAAAGTTTTATAATTGTTCATTATTATTTTATTTTATTTTGGCTAATCCCGTTACACTCCACTGTACCTTCATGACTACTTCCAGGTATTCCTACAAGATAGGTTGATAACATTTCAAAGACTAAAGATCGTTCATCACAACAACATTCATAAGAGTTATGAGGCGGTTTGGTTAAGTATTTAATTAACCAGGGGTTATTTTCAATGAGTTTGCATTTAAAAGTTTTTAAAATGATTATTAAAGATTTTTTTTTAAAAAACTCGCTAGCTCATTAGAATGAGAATTGACATG
The DNA here is from genome assembly GCA_949130495.1 of Sambucus nigra. Lineage (NCBI taxonomy): Eukaryota > Viridiplantae > Streptophyta > Magnoliopsida > Dipsacales > Adoxaceae > Sambucus > Sambucus nigra. Next base: position 191,759,225 of record OX422210.1, on the reverse strand, counting down.
TTATTCGAATGAGTTGTGCAGTGTCATTGGAATGAGTTTCCTCCGTTCAAACAAAATATAGATCGTCGCCTTTTGGTCAGTTCTGGAATGTCGATCACAGTTTCGTTGGATGTCATTCAAACGAGATTGGGTTTGTCATTAAAACAAGTTTACCACGTTTTAACGAGATATAAAGTGATGCCTGTTGTCAAACTTTGGAATATCATTCGAAGTTTTAATAGAAATATGATCGAATGAGATGAGGTACGTCGTTTGAACGAGGTACCAGTTCGTTTGAACGAGCGAGATGAGGTACGTCGTTTGAACGTGTTTTTGTGTTTTAAAACATATCTTTTCAAATCTCTAATTCCTATCTCTTTGAAATAACTTTCCTTATAAATTGAGATGAGGGATTATAGTTTTAACTAACCCATTTTAGACTTTTCAAGAAGCCTTTTTATTCCTTTTGTGATAAAATTCTACACTTTTTTCGTCCAAACACCTTTGATCTGTAAGGATTGATTTTCCAAATCAAGAAGAACAAATTCCAAGATGAAGAACCCATGTAGATATTTTATCTACTGCTGACTTGTAGCGTCGAGGATTTAAAATTGAAGGAAAAGGGAATTGCGATACCTGAGTTTGATCAGTGGATACCGATGCAAGAGCTGCTTGCACTGGACGGTGGTGGACTGTGCCATATATGTTGAAGATTTGAAGACATCTCCAAGTTATACTTAGTGGATCGCTAAGAATTTTATAAGTTCCCTAAAGGGATTTTTTTCTCAAGTTGTTTCTTCTGCGTATTCGGTGTGGAATTTGACTTCATAATTTATATTTTATGTTCACTAAACTAAATCAACATAAAATTTGATAAAAAAGTGAATTTGTGTGTTTGGCCTAAGATATGAGTAATCCGTATAGCCCCACATTTGCGTATATATTTATTTAAAAATGTGTGACTTTTGGTACCATTTTGTAAGCTTTATAATCTCATGGAAAAATGGAATTTCCACATTTCAGGGGATATTTTGCAAAAAAATATCCTCAGGGAATTTTTGTAATTATATCAACGTCTTTCCAACATTTTAACTTTAACACTGTAAACTAACTTTTTATATACTTTTATACAATTTCATGGTGTTTCACTGAAGCCCATCCTACTTGAATCACATATATGCAGTTATGTCGTTTTAGGGTTTTAAACACAAACTTTTTTGAAAATATTAACACAATATTTTACATAAAAATCATCCATTTCTACAACATTATATCCATTCCAAAATACAATATACTTTCTTAACGTCTTCTTCACATAAAATAACATTTATATATACATATAGGTAGTGTGTGAATAATATAAATATGTAGTACATGTCTGTTCTAACATGCTTCATTTTAATTTATGCAAATATTTGATAAAACCCCTACCTCAAATGAAGATATCCTCCAAATAAAATAAGAAAATAAGCTCCAAAGTTTCCAAGAAATGACTTTTGGGCTTGGATATAAGACATTTTTGGGCTTGGACAGAAGTTATTTTTTATGTACATAAGAGGTTTGCAAAAGGGAGATGAGAGATATGTATTTCATGTGTTTCGATTTCTGCCTCAAGAGACCTATTTAATAAAAGTGGGAAATGGTTTACTTAAAAAAGGACCTTTGGCAACCAATTTCATCTGACCGTATCTTGCTTGACAACACACAGAAAAGTATATTGTTGGAACAACACCAACTGACTTCTAAAATAATGTAAAAAATGTACATCATACCAAGAATTTTCTCCCAAAGGATGGGCTTCATAGAGTTTGTATGGCTATTAAGTAGCTCCAACCCTTAACCATCAACTATACATTTTTTGTTTTGGATCCACGCACTGCTATAGAATTATATGCCCATTCCTTTCATATCTTATTTGTTTGTCTTATACGAATATTATCCTTGTTTTTCTTTCATTACAAGCATGAGTACCTGAGGCTATAACCCTATTTTTTTGTTTCCAAACCTATTCATCTGAGTTCTTCTAGTTTATGCACATGAATAATCTACTCTAACTACCTATAATTTCCCTTAATAAATATCCCCAACCCAAATCATACACTCAATTATTTTCTAACAAAAATATAATTTTACCAAAATAAGGTTTGTGCCCCAAACATAAAAATAACCTTTTTTCTATAAGCAATTATTTATCCAAAAATGCATGATTTTATTTATAAAACTTTACTAAACTTACCCATTAATTATTGCATATTAATTAATACCTTTATAGTCATAAACGATGTGAAAATTTACGTAAGATCCCATTATCATTTGCATTCAAGCTCATGAAACTCCATACGTAAGCCATGCAAGACCCGTATAATACTCATGATACACATGCAAGTTCATGCAAATAAATATCTCATAAATTTATATGTGCAAAAGTATCCTAATAACAATGTAATAATATATCTAAAATTGGTGGTATTACACATTTACTTAGTAAAGCTCGATGAGACGATAGCTTTATTATCCTTACTTTTATTATTCCTTATGAGGATCAAGGAGATAAACTCAATCTAAAGAACTAACTAAACATGAGTGGTTATATTTATAAGTATCACATGAATGTTTCTCAAACGTATAACATAATATGATAAATATTAGTTCCATGCCAGCAAGACAATGGTAATCGTTCATTGCCAAGATGTTAATTGTGAATGCTATCTCTATTATTAAACATTGTGTTGCATATAACAAGAGACTAATAACATAAAAATATGGTACTCTTGTATCAAAGTTACCTTGTCATCCTCTTTATGATTACATGAATATTTTAATAATTAAAGACTAGAGACTACAAGTAGACCAAAATGGTGTACTTTAATATATGTTAACGAAATGCAAGAAATTTTCAATACGTTTGACTAATTGATTAATGTTTCACCAAAAATGTGACTAATCTATAGGCCGAAATAATAACTAGTTTTTCTAAGGTCTTTTAATTTCAAATTCCTTTTATAGCAATTTCGTCTTTTTATTGAGCTCTTCAAGGGAGAATCCTTCAAAAGATATTTTATTATGCCACATTGGAAAACATAATTTTTTTCATACCCTTCCTTAGACAAGTAATTTCTAAGAGGGTTGTATAACATCTTTTCGTATTTCTCTAAGTCGTATAATTAATGTCTTAGTCAAACTGACTTCATGCTCGTTGGATTCACATCATTAAAAGAAAATCCTTTTAGGTTTTCATGTGAAATATTTTGTCCATGTCTCGTATAAATAGGAAATTCTAATATTCATGATACTCATATCCAATATAATTTAAAAACTGCTAATCTAATGAAATATCTAAAATTATATATGGTTATGATGGGAGAATATTTTTGTATGTAATCAATCTTTGGCTTTTGCATGAAACCTTGTGCCACATGTCGTGAATTGTTAAATGATTATCTCAATGCTCTTTTTATAACACCAATTTTTAAACTTTAGTCCTAACGTCTTCTGTGGTTCGTACTATATGTTCGATTATACCACATTTATGTAGAAACTCGCATTGTGCAATCATCGAATTTTCTCAATTTTGGCTAATATATTCTTTGTCGACATTCAATTATAGTACGTGAATTTGTATTATCACCTCCATTTAATTTGTGTAGATACAACATATATAATGATATCATCGATGATCATCTTTAGTAATCTCACATTCTATTGTTTTTATTAGGTTCCTTTATGTAATACCAAATATTTTTGTAATAATAAATAAATTGTTAAATTTACTAATTGCTTATGGTAAGTTGTTATTTTCATATGACATGTGGTAAGTCACTTATTATATACTTAAATGTTGTTGTAAAATTTGTATATAAGATTGTTTATTTTTTGTGTAGATTCAAACTCTTTGGGAATAGGCATAATGCATGGTAGTACATTAATTAAATATTTTAAGTGACTTAGTATTATGGGTGACTATGGAATGATTAGGAACTAGGTGTTGGGGGTGGATTAGTCCCTTAATATCGGATCCCCCGATCGTGAAGTAGTTTCTTATAATGCTGAATCACATGCCAATAATTAATAATTAATTGACTCGTACCTTCTTGTAAACTAACATAATGAGATAGTTAATTTATTAAAATATGTTCTATTTCGGGCTGACTTTAGGGATGCTTAGAAAGTCCATTTTTGACGTAAAATAGTGAAATTTAAGTCTAGTGTATGTGATGGTACCCTCTTTCACACTTGGTATTTTGAGGATCCTCAAACTCTTTAATTGCCTCCAAAATGGAGCGGAGGTCCCATGGTTGACTCCTAAACTCAGGAAAACCACTGCATGCATTCTAAGACCTCTAATTCTTTCAAGGGTGATCTATGATTCAATAGCATACCCTAGTTATCATTTATTCCTCCTATAAAGGTAATAAATCCAACACTTTTCCCCAATGATGCCTAGAGACCACATCATAGTAGTATCGCCATGTTTAATGCTGAAAGCAAACCTCTGACTAAAAGTGATATTATTTTAGGAGAAAACCTTGGCCTCAACACTAAGGTAAAATATGGGTGGCACCTCAAGATCATCTTAAGATGATCCCCTAATGGTTTTAGACCTCATGTACATCTAGTAGAGCTTCTGAAACTAGTCTGGAGGGTAGGTGGAAAGCACAACATTGTTTCCCCTACAACCACCATGTACGCCCACTTTCATTGAGGGCTCACATTCGCATTTAATGCTAACTTACACCACCTAAAAATACTTTGGAAAATACTCCACCACGGTGCTAACACTAATAGACATTAAGGAAACAACATCCATGCTATGCCAGTCCACTCATTACTGTTCTGGGTATTTATGTATTGATAGAAACTTGATGTGAGATTAAAGACACGTTCAAGCAATCAGACTTAGAGAAAGAATAACAGTTGTAGCATTTACATAAGTGTTACTTCTTGTTCAACACTCTCAATACACTATTAAGAGTATATGCTTGTAACTTCGATAATTTGCAGTTATGAAACACATTTTATATCTTATTGAGACCTGAAGTATTACTTGAGAACCCCTAGATAATAACTCAATAAATTACCTTCTACTGTCCCCTTAACTACTAAAAAGGGATGCAAAACCTCAAATTCTCTTGACAATAGCTCGGGAGGTCTCTTAGACTACAATAACTCATTTACAATATAATAAACTAGTACCACACCTTTGTTAGTGGACGTTGGACCCTGATCTGAGGTATGGACCACTTTACATCTTCGTCTCACACTTTAATACACCCATCCTCTTACCGATATGAGGTCCAGAGGGGAGCACCTGTGAGACTAAAGTCACTTATAATTTTAATACCCGTCAGTTTGGTACCGTCAATGGGAATGACAAGTTACATTATTCTCAAAATACACATCTTACTCGCATAAAATGGTGGCTAATCATATCCTATCTTGTTCCTTTAAAAAGAAGGAGACCCGGTAAAATGCGTCCCCAAGAGAAACTTTCTACCATCCTTAATATGATTCTTTTCACCTAATAGTAAGGGAACTAGTTGTACCGGAGTGCACTGGTACTGAGGAGAACCACGATCCACTGCTAAAAGGACAAAATAACTTTAATGGTTAGCATAGGGTCCCCTAATAATTAGTGAGCCACATCCTATCAATGACAGGTTATCACTCCTAGGAGATCAGTCCCAAGGAGATTTCAGGTTGGCTAGACCCTGAGATGGTGATATAAAAAATATGCAAGACTGGTTAGGGACTTCCTAAACCAGTACAAAACTCAAACACCCAACACCATCGAGTTGAACCTCCAAAATACATTGTCTCATTCCTCTAATGATGTTCATCGTTACACTTTTCCCCCAAAGTTTAAGATTCCTACCATTGAACCATTCGATGGGTCCAAAGATCCCATCGACCACCTAGAGACTTATAGGTCACTCATGCTTCTCTAGGAAACCTCAAATATGGAACCATGTAAAGTTATTCCTTATACCTTAAGAGGAACTACTAGGAACTGGTATGCTAAGAATAAGCTGGGGACCATTATAAGCTTGACTAAGATGGAAAGAACTTTGGCCAGCCATTTTATTAGAGCTTAGAATATGAGAAATCTCATGGCTTCCCTCTTCCGCTTCAAGAAGAAGACATAGAATCTGTCTTATAGTATGTTAAGAGTTTAGATTAAAAAGAACTCCAGGTGGATGATTTGAATCACACCATCAATGTGGAAACCTTTATTTCGAGCCTCCTCTCAAAAGACCTATTGAGTTCTTTTAGCAAGGACCCAATAAAAATCCATAATTAAGCTACTCGAAAGAGCTCATAAATATATGAGTGTCGAGGAAACTATTTAATTAAGTCATGCTCGAGCCTATTCCGAGCAGGAAAAGAGAAAAGATATATTTTCCTGCCTTGGGAAGACCTCAGAAGTAGTTGCGGTCAAGAAGAAGACATGGTTAAGTAAAGTGGTCCTCTAGAGGCCAAACATTTGACTCTACTCACAACCACTGTAGAATAGGCCTTTGGAGCTACAAAACTCAAGATATCTTACCTCAACCAAACCCATTAGGACAAAGAATTATAAAAGAGACAAGTCTAAGTACTGATTCTATAAAGATCATGGCCACAACCTAAGCAGTTACTTTATACTGAAAGAAGAGATTAACGGAGTGGTAAAAAGGGCTACCTCACAGAATATGTGGATAAGTATATCGAGATGGATCAATATGAGAAGAAAAATATGAACAAATATGATGCTCCTCTAAGAGATGTCAACTGCATCTATAAAGTATTCGATGGGGGTAGATTATCTGCCACAGCCAGAAAATCTCATACAGGAGAATTTAATAAGAAGGCCTACAGATGAAACATGTTTTCCCCTCATCAAGCCCTAAAAGCTGACTATATGATATTATTTCCTGAATTAGACCTCTGAAGGTACCCTTTGCCTCATGATGACCCCTCAATCATCACTGTGATCATGGGGAATGCTAATGACCCAAAATAAAGAGTTGTAAGGATCTCATCTTTGGCCCAAGCTTTAAGCTAAACTCTCAAGGTCTAATATTCAAGTTGTAAAGATCTCAGCCTTGGCTTAATACTAAAGGTCAAAGGTATCAAGGCCTAAAAAATACTATAGTCCTCAAGTTTAAAAAACTTAAAAAGCATAATCAAAGGAATCAGAACCCACAAAAGCCTAAAAAGAATTATTGGGATTTTCATCCATAATCCTAAAAGTCTAATGTCTAAAGACTCATACACGTCCCATTTGCTTACCATAATTTTTTTCTTTATACCTAAAAGTTATACAAAAAAATGTATAGACCTTAGCCAAACACCATTCAAACCTATTTATGGAAATATTTAAAGAAAAAAAAATTATTTTTTCAATTTTTAGGGGTTAAGTTTTCACATACAAAAAATTGTCCAAAACTTAGGTTTTTTAACAGAGCATAGGTATAAGACCCAGAGGCCGGAGGTCTTAAGACCCTTATAGGGACTTAAAATTGAAAAACTACCTATGTTCAGAGGTTTATGACCCTTCATGTGACTTCAGTGTTTTTTTAAAAAAAATTAAATTCGAAGGTCATATAACTCTTGGAAGGATTTTAGACTTCAAGTTATACCAAGTTTACTGATCTTATGACCCTTTGCAAGTCTTTGGACCCAAAATTGACCTAATTTCCGAGGTCTATGGACCCGTCAAATCTATGGTTTTAGGACCCTTGAAAGATTTCTATTTTGTCCTTATTACCCAAGATACTTTGGAAGTTAAGTTTTTATCCATAAATAATTTTCTTTCATTACTAAAAAGTTATGAGTAGCAGGCATCTTATGAATCTAAGGTCTAATGACCCATCATATAACCTGAGTCTTCTTTTCAGGAACCTTGCAAGTATATGGCTTTAGGTTTTAGGACCCTCAGATCCACTTCAATAAGGTTAATACACATGTTAATTTCCTTTACTGAAATTTTTTTAAGGGATATGGGAGTACCATAAAACTCAAGTAGTGCAAGTCAGTGCAAAATGTCCTTTGCAAAGCAAAAAATCAAAGTAAGTATAATGTAAAGTGTGAAGTAAATAAGAAAAAGGTAAGAATGAAGGTCTCATAAATTCGAAAACTACTCTTTCATTAGAGGATAGGAGATTGCAATATTACATCAAAATGGACCACAACTAATCAACAATTCAAACAAAAAATTACATAAAGTCATTCAAAGCTTGAGATTTTGAGGATCCATGAGAGCTTCACTTTGTTAAAGAAATGTAGGGGCATCTCCTTGAGCTTTTGTCCTTGAGCAGGGTTACCTTCATTATCTAAACTCCCCTCACCAGATTTAGTGGATTCAACAAATAATCCAGAAATGTCCACCTTAGAAAACATCCTTTGAACCTTTTCTTTAGAAGCGTCAAGTTCAGAACTATAATTATAGATAAAGCAGTTCTTATATGTCTCAGACCTAAAGTAAGCATCCACATCACTCTTAACAGTGGAGTGAATCTTCCTCTGTAGAGAATAATAAAGCATATAATAACATAATCTTTCTGTAGCTCCTAACCATTGGAGGCCAGATCCTCATTTGTAGTGGCTAGATCTCTAAATGATTATTTTAGAAGTTCCACCTCACTATCAGCATAGAGAAGTTTGTCCTGTAGACCTTGGATCTTAACCTTCTGACCTTGGAGAGACTCCACCATCTCTATAGGTTTAATATTTCCAAGGGTGTATAGTTGCTCAACCTTAGATAGGGAGTCCCTCGTAGCGTTCAATAAGGAAGCATTATCCTTTAGAGTCTTAGCATTCAGGAGCTTATCTTTCTCCAAAATAGTAAGTTGAGCCAGCAAAGCATCTTTTTCCTTCCTAAGGACATCTATATATACCATAATATCATTGATAATGTGGTCCAATTACATCTGTGTAAGGGTCTAGCGCTCTGCCATTTTAGAAAAGCCTCAGTCAGGTGTTGAACCTATCGAAAGATAAGGAGATGTGAGAACAGAGTACATTTAATACCCCAATCTTTCACCAATGATATTTTACCCAATTTAACCACCATTCACAGTAGTATGGGGTTTTATTATCTTTAAATCCATTATGACACCCCGCCTATTTAAATATCGGGTGATCAGTCCTTCATAAAAATAAAACAAGCATCTCATCTGGTTCATTTTTATCATCACTATTGATTTTTTAAAATTTAACTAACCTCCTAGTATTCAAAAATCTGATGCTAATTTTATTTTTTTATTAACATAACAACATGTGGAATATAATTAAAATCACAACCATCCACGCAATAATAATACCACCCAACACAAGATAAATAATGAATAAAATAATACCGAATAAACCATTAGTTCCCAAGTCTAATATAAAGTCCAACTGATTAGTCTGACTGAAATAAAATAATTTTGGGGCAACACGACCAAATGAAATACTAAACTACATCCTACGCTAGGAATGAAATAACTGAAGCGACTAAGTCCAAAAACCTGCAAGCATCCACAAGTGTTGCTGCTCCACATCCCTGGAACAGATTATTCTGCTTGGCGTTCCTATGGCTGGACTCCTAAAAAGTTTTGAAAGAACATGTTAGAGCCCAAGTTCTATAGAAATATTTAGCAAGGATTTAAATAGCAGTTTAAATGAATAGTTATTAGATATACATGTTAGGTTGCAAACACTCCCTTGATTTCCTCACCTCTCTTCTATAATGTGCACCTAACGTTTCCTACTCAACCCACCTCGCCATTCTACCCAATATAACTAGGGTACAAGTATCTAATAAACTCGTAATTGGTCTAGCCCACCCGTACCACCCATATAGTATGCTCCCATATTACCTTAATTACCATTAAGTCCTTAGTTAAGTCTCTCCTTAACTTACTCGTATTAATAATTAACATTTAACATATGTTAATTAATAATTAACATCTCTCTTATGTTATTATTAAACCAAAGTTAACATTTAACATATGTTACCATTCAAGCCTTTTTATTAAGTTTCTCAACTTAATTTCTTCTTTAGATATACATTATTTAGTCTCACTATTATCATACATAAGTCGATTAATCATTGTTTAGATATACACTATCTAGTCTCACTACTATCACGTATAAGTTGATTAAACGTCGCTTTAGATATACACTATCTAGTATCCTTACTATCACACATAAGTAAGATTAAGAATCCAAGAGTATATATATCCATATATTATGGACTAATATGGGGTATGCCGAAATATATGTATGATATTTTCGCATTTCATGCCAATGCATGAAATGTCATGCTAAAAGTTATTTTATTTTATTTTTAAATTATATATATATATAATACAGCATCTCCCGAACTGGTCATATCGATGCACACTCGCGTCCTCTACTATCAGTCCAAGTACCTCTCGTAACAAATAGGGACTATTGATTCAATAAATCTCCTCAAACCCAAAAAGAAAATAACAATCAGTGGAGGCAAACATAGTTCTAAGTCTTTGGGTGATGCACATAACGAACCTACCCAAACGACAGGCCGGACACATTAATACACGACACATAGTGAGCCGCCCCAAGTTCTATGTCCTGGGGCACAAATCTAGACCTCCCTGGAATCGGTAAGGTGGGATCGTCCACTGCGTGGGAACCTTCGTGATAGAAAGAAGTGTAGGTATGTTAACACACATATGAAAGCACATAATAGGCATACACACAACCTAATCCATAGGTCGTACATAGGCATACACACAACCCATGACTATAATCTATATAGGTATTTACTCCACCTATAAACATACTACGTCTAGGTATACACTCAACCTATAAACATAATCTGGACAGGTATAAACTCAACCTATAAAATTAATCCATTTAGGTCTGCAATCAACCTATAAACATAATCTGTATAGGCATTTATCTCTCGAATTCTCATCGTGTCATTTATTTTATAATATACTCTCTATCGTATATTTCCAAATATAATTCTCTACCCAAAGGACCCATTGTTACCCCCTATGTTAATTCTGTAGCTAATCCACAATTGTCCTACTGGTGTAAATCATAAATTCCACTTTTCCTTTCCATGATCCATTTTCATTCTCTCGAATCATTATGTTAACTATTAAGCTCATCTAGTCTTAGCCTTGAATTCTCACGAATGTGTCTAAGTCTCAAACCTACCAAGGCCTAATATCATCCAATATATCCCTCATAATATTCTAAGGATGTCTCAAAAGGTTCCCAATTTATAAATCACGTTTTAAGGGCTTAAAGGAGGGACGTTCACAATTCTACGCCAATTGAATCGATTCTAAAATCTACAGAATCCCAGTTCTTGCACGCAGTTGCACTTTTCCTAGTTTTCATCAACCAAAACCTCATGATTATTTACCAAACTTGAAACCAACAATACTACACCTTATTCTAGTACATAGGTATGATTTCCAATGAAAATTTTGCACTAAAACATCACTAATTCAATCCAAGAATTAAGTTTTCTTCAAATAACTTAAAACCCTAGTTTTCTCATGGTCTTCATCTATATACATCAAGAATCCAGATTTTGTTCTTATGAATCATCCCAACTGAGAAACGTGTGTGCTCGCGTTCAAATGATCAAACCATATATAAAACCCTTTTAACACAAACAAACCCTAAACATGCAGTAGTATATGATTGAATAAATAGATAATCTACGCAAGAACATTCAAACACATGCAATTAAGGAAAAATCCCCCTCAGGGGCAAAACCATTTATTTTCACTATAATTTGTAAGAAAACGGCTTACAATCGGATTACAATGAAAATACAAGTTGACTAAGAATTACCCTCGGGTATCGGATTCTGTAGTCGCGGCTGGAATTATCCCTTTCCAGTAGGGCTACAATGAAGAAAAAGAACGGTCTCCTCCACAAGGGTTGAACAAACCAAAGTTGTGTTCTTGGGTTGCAAAAGGATTCACAAAGTATTGGCAAGGATGTGTGAATCAAACCATGAGTCTTGGGACTCAAAAATATGAAGACTAGATGTATTTGTACTCTCAAATTCGTCTCCTAAAGTCTTCCAAAACAACTTCCCCGAAGTTGGTATTTATAGGAAAAAATATGAAGAGTCCCACGTTCTTAAAACTCTAAAATTCTATCCAGCGTACAAAAAAAACAGCATTCTTTAAGGAATTTTCTCTATCTTCAAAAGGTCATAACTCCTTCACCGTAGCTCGGATTGAGGTGCCGTTTTTTCCAGTATCTTCGTTGAGGCAAGATCTTCAACTTTCTAGTTGACCAGACCTCCGAACTATGGATGTCAAATTACGAAAATTCCCTTGAACTCTCCTATTGTGCCTTTTTTTCACTGTTTTGACTTCCCTTGCGTACCACTTGCATTAAGTCCCTAAAATCTTGGAACGTGAAGTCATTGAGGCAGATGTGGGACATATTAGTGGAGATAATTCATGCTTGATTCCCGGAATTCGGATAGAGGCCGTCATGTGAGATCGTGAGGAGACGTGCCAAATGTAGCGGCGTACGACATAAATAAATGAAACATTTCGGACATGTGAAAAATGTCCTTACAAATCTCCCCCTATGTCTATGCCGGTACATACATAAAAAATACGAATTATCCAATATGAAATTGCCTATACAAATCTACCCTCCCATGAACCCAAAACTGGAAAAGGTACAAATGAATAGTCTTCATCGTTTGTTCTTTAATTCTTCAGGAATCTCAAAACTTTTCTCATTAGGGTGTGCAACATATAGATCAGCAATCTTCATACCTACACACATGAGAGAAAGCAAATACCACGTGACATATCGAGTTGGAAATGAGATAACATGGATATCAATATATGATAAAAATATAAGCAACATCTCAAAGACTCCCCTAGAATTCAAACTCCCCCATAATATGATAATTCTTTCTCCCCCTTTTTATGATGTCCCCAAATGGACAAATTAGAGAAATAAATCAAATAAGCAAGTGCGGGGTGTCACTAGGATAAAAACACACCATGAATAAACAGAAAGCAACCAAGTCAATGATAGGGTAAATGAAATGGTGTGATCAAATTCGATAGGAAAATCAATTCATACAAACATGACATATGTGCACGATGAATATTGGATATTCCTAGCGAATGAACTCAAATGCTTCCTTTGGTGTAAAAGAGTGACAATATAAGATATTGACTCAATCAAATCAACAAATCAAAGCTCAAAATGATTTTCACACCAATAACGTCCAAAATGATTTTATGCTTTTTCAGGACTTTCAAGGAAGTGCAAACCCGTTTAGATTCTCCAACCAAACTCCCTCAGATATTGTATTGAATAGAGGCATTCTAAATTCTCAAACTTTGGAGAATTGATGGTGAAACCTAAGTGGCCCATATTTGGCATGAATTGCTTTTTATTGCCTTTAAATTTTTTCGAGCTCTTTTAACCTCTTTGGACCTCGGATATTAAAATTCCTCCATTTTTTAGGTCCTTTTTAACGGTGGCTTTTGCGCAAAGGATAGATGATTACCTTTCGCAGCCCCTCCCCGTTATACAAAAACACACAGTCTCACCAAAATGGTTTTTACATGCATTCCAATCTTGTCAAGTTTTATCGCATATTGTACATTGTATAGACATGATTGAGATGAAAACACGCAAGCCAACATGAGATAGACAAGTGCAATAATCAAATATAGCCGTGCATGTGTGCAATAAAGGATATAGGAGTCAAACATGTAGGAAGATATCACTAATTACATCTCAAAGACTCCAATCAATGTAAAGCACATGGATGAAATGATGTAGCCTCTCAAATCTCTATCAAACAGTCACATGGATAAATGGAATGAAGTTGTGACTTGGTTATCTTACATGCTCATCCATAAAAGAAGCAAAATACAAAAATCTTTTTGGATTTTTTCAAAAATTTGGAAAAAAAGAAATAAAATCTTTTTGTGCTTTTCTAAAAAATTTTCTTAAAGGAAAATCTTTTTGTATATATATTTTTTTAAAAGAAATATAAAAAGCAAAAGGAATAAAACAAAGCTGTACAACAAAGTAATGGTACATATAAAACAGACTAGCAATAGGAAGCATATGATATGAACATGAAGAAGCATCCTATTCTAGACATAGACCAACCCCTCAATCAAATGTGTAAATCCCTAAAGATTTCCTGAGACTCTCAAATCTAAGGGCATCTAAAGGTTTCGTGAAAATATCGGCTAACTGACGGTCGGTAGGAACAAAACTCAGGGATACGACTTTCTCTTCAACTAACTGACGAATAAAGTGCTCACGTATCCTGATGTGTTTTGTGCGCGAATGCTGAACTGGATTGCGGGATATGTGTATCGCGCTCGTGTTATCACAGGAAATGGTCATGGTGTCCTGTGATATCCCATAATCCTCCAGCATTTTCTTCATCCACAAGAGTTGTGTGCAACAACTCCCGGCGGCTATGTACTCAGCCTCCGCAGTGGACAAAGAGATGGAATTTTGCTTCTGGCTCAGCCAGGAGACAAGAGCAGAACCAAAATAGAAACACTCACTAGAAGTGCTCCTACATCCATCTACATCCCCAGCCCAATCGGCATCCGAGTAGGCGAACAGACGGTCATCGGTATCAAAGGAATACCAAATCCCGTATGAGAGAGTCCCACTTACATATTTAATAATACGTTTTAGAGCAAGTAAATGTGACTCTTTTGGGGATGCCTGATAACACGCACAGACTCCAACACTAAAGGCGATGTCGGGACGACTGGAAGTCAAGTAGAGGAGACTACCTATCATACTCCGATATAAGGTTTGCTCTACGTCCTTGCCTGAAGTGTCCTTACTAAGCTTGGTAGTGGTACTCATAGGTGTACGTGCATGCTTAGCGGAGTCTAAACCAAATTTCTTCACTAGGTCTCTAGCATACTTGGATTGGGAGATGAGCATCCCATCCTCTAGCTGACAAACCTGGAGACCAAGGAAGAATGTAAGCTCACCAACCATGCTTATCTCAAACTCACTTTTCATCTCCTCCTCAAAGTGGTGAGCATGCTAGGAGCATGTGGATCCAAAAACTATGTCGTCCACATAGACCTGGGAAACCAAAATAGCACCGTCATCTCTCCTGACAAACAACGTCATATCTACTCCCCCTCTCTTGAAGCCACGAGCTAAGAGATAAGAAGTAAGCCTCTCGTACCAAGAACGGGGTGCTTGCTTCAAACCATACAAGGCTTTCCTCAGATAGTAGACGTGCTCAGGGTGCTGAGGGTCTTCAAACCCTTTTGGTTGTTCCACATAAACCTCCTCCTGTAGAATGCCATTCAAAAAGGCACTCTTGACATCCATCTGATACACCTTGAAGCGCAGATGACATGCGATGGCGAGCAGAAGACGGACGGACTCAAGCCTCGCAACAGGAGCAAATGTCTTCCCAAAGTCTACACCCTCTATCTGTGTGTAGCCTTGAGCGACCAACCTAGCCTTATTTCGGATTATGGTACCATTTTCATCCATTTTGTTCTTAAAAATCCATCGGGTACCTATCACATTAATCTCACTAGGTCGGGGGACAAGTTCCCAGACATCATTCTTTTTAAACTGAAGAAACTCATCCTGCATAGCAGATATCCAGTGTTCATCCTTGAGTGCTTCTTTATGGTTCTTGGGCTCGACTTTGGACGTGTAGCAAAGATGGCTAACAACATTCTCTAGCTGAGCATGAGTCTTGACCCCTAGAGTGGGATCACCAACAATGGCAGAAGGGTCATGACTCTTGCGAACCCAAGCAGGTGTGTCCCCTAACACAGGAGTAGGGTCCACAGAGTGTGAGAGAGGAACAGGTAAATCACTGTCAGAACAATCCTCATCCTCACACTGAAGGTTAGGATCAATAACCGTCGGAGGTTCGTCATCTTGCACGGTGACGTTTATTGATTCCATAATCTTAGAGCTTTTCAGGTTAAAAACCCGGTACGCTCTGCTATTCGTTGAATATCCTAGAAATATTCCCTCGTCGCTTCGGGAGTCAAACTTTCCTAATTGCTCTTTATCCCATAGGATGTAGCATTTACTCCCAAAGACACGGAAATATGCCAGGTTGGGCTTCTTGCCAGTCCATAACTCATAAGGAGTGTGAAGTGTGTGTGGATGTAGATACACCCTATTCACCGTGTGGCATGCAGTAGACATTGCCTCTGCCCAAAATCTCATAGAAACTTTACGACCTAGAAGCATAGATCTAGCCATCTCTTGGATCGTTCTATTCTTTCTCTCAACAATCCCATTTTTCTGAGGAGTTCTCATAGTAGAAAACTCATGTTTTATCCCAAGGCTATCACAGTACAAATCAACCTTTGCTTCCTTGAATTCAGTGCCGTTGTCACTACGTATTCTGTTAATAGTGACACCGTGTTGATTTTGCAGGACACGGCACTTGGTCGTTAAGAAATCTACAGCATCAGATTTCTCTCTCAGAAAACCTACAATGGAGTATCTGGAGAAATCATCTACCATCACGAGGATGTGCCTCTTACCACCTAGACTCTCAGTACGAGTGGGACCCATAAGATCCATGTGAATCAACTCCAGAACACGAGAGGTGGTAATGGAATGTAACTTCCTATGAGGACTACGAATTTGTTTTCCCAACTGACCGGCTCCACAAACGGTCGAAGTTGACTTTACAAGAGATGGTAAGCCACGTACTAGGTCCTTTTTAGATAAACGATTGAGATCTCTAACGTTCACGTGACCTAGACGTTGGTGCCACAGATCCATAGGAGTGATCGTGGCGCTGTTACAGACAAGTGAGGATGTGGGCTCAGTCCCATAGCAATTATCCTCGGTCCTCACCCCTTGCATCAAAAGTTTACCGGCTTGATTATAGACTTTACACGCGTCCCGGTCAAACTTTACTGCAAAGATAGTGTCGCACAGCTGGCTAATGCTGAGAAGGTTTGCTTTCAAACCTTTGACGTACAAAACATTTTCTAGCTTAGGAAAACCAGGTAACTCGATAGTACCTCGTCCTATAATGCTAGACTTACTCCCATCTCCAAAGGTGACTCTGCCATCTTGATAATCCCCAAGAGTAGTAAAAAATGAGGCATCACCTGTCATGTGTCTGGAGCACCCACTATCAAAATACCACTGTGAGGTATTATGTGCTTTGAGAGCAACATGAACAACAAAGGCCTTTTTATCTTTCTTAGGCACCCAAGCAGAGATGATCTTTTGTTTGCCTTTGTTGGTTTTAGCTGGAATGTAAGAAGCATTCACTAACGGCGAAGACATCCGTTGGAATTCTTTCATCAAACTCTGAGTCGTGGCAGCTAAGAACTCAACTCGCTCTCTCAGACTAGAAAACTCATAAGTATGTCATGGTGGAGCAGTAGTACGTCGTGTCCGACCCATGCTATAGCAAGTTTCCCTAAGGTGGCCTTTTCTTTTGCAATAAGTACAAAAGAGCTCAGTCAAAGGCGGACCTTGGTTTGCTTTTCTTGGTCGAACTCTCCTTCGAGGTTTTTTACGGTGACCATAAGGAGTTGTAGTAAACTCAGGAATTGGTCCAGGTGAAATTTGGGACGTGGAGGCACCATCATATCTAATTCCTTGACGATCACCAAAACCTAAAGCGGGGCCGAGGAGCATCTTTCCCATCTTCCCAGATCTGTCCTCGATTTGTACCTTGACTTCCCATGCTTTCTCAAGATCATGAGTCAGCTGGGCAACAAGGGCTTCATGTTTCTTCCAAGTCTCCACGGAGGAATGGAGCTGACTCGTAAGACTAGCCACTTGCTTGATCAAGTCCCCTCTCTCTTTATCTAGAGTACTCTCTCTCTCTCTCTAAACAAATTCTCATTCTCGACACAGGTAGATTCTCTTTCTCTGAGGGCGGTGCAGGTGGAGAACTCTCTTTCTCTCGCTTTCCTTAAATCTTCCTCTAGGCAAGCGATCTTAAGAACTAATGCTTTTTTACGCTTTTTAGTTTTAAAAGACTCAGAATATAACTCATCGTAGGCGCGTTGTATATCACTCTCGCTCTCACTTGTGTCATCCTCCCCCTCACTCACATCGATCTCACTATCGAGGTGTCCCTGTGAAGCATCATCCTCATCGTCGTGAGGAGAACTAGGAGTGCTCACTTGGCTGGCCATGAATGTGGTGAAGTTACACTCATGCGATGACTCATCTCCAGAATCCACCGTCTCGACCTCACTGTCGTCACTAAGGGTAGCATTAAGGACATCTTTCCCTTTCTCTCTATTCAGACAATTGGCACACTCAAAAGCTCTATGACCCCTACCATCACACTCAAAACATCTCTCACTTTCTTTCAGAGAAGGATTTTTGGAAACTTTTTCATTTTTCTTTTCAAACTTATTTTTCTCAAATTTCTTTTTATCTTTAAAATTGCCATTTTTCTTAAATTTGAGAATCCTCTTGAAATGTTTTGCGAAAAGAGCCAAATCATCTAAGTCAAAATCGCACTCAGAATCTGACGTGTCAGTCTCTCTCTTTCTAGATGACTCTACCCTCTTTCTAGCTGACCCCTCACTCCTTCTCTCTTGGGCTTTAAGAGCAATTCCCTTATCTTTAGATTTAGCATTTTTAGGGAACATATCAATTTCATAAGTTTGCAAATCTCCTACAAGTTCTTCCAATTTTAGCGTATTTAAATTACCCATAGAATTTAGCACAGTGACTTTAGGGATAAAACGCTTAGGCAAAGAATGAAGAATCTTTTTAACAACTCTAGCATTCGGAATTTGTTCACCAAGATTAAAACTAGTATTCATAATGTCAGAAAGTCTAGCATAAAATTCATCAAAGCATTCAGAATCATGCATGGTGATTGTTTCAAATTGAGTTGTCAAGTTTTGCAACTTAGACTCTTTCACAGCATTAGTTCCTTCATGGGTGAGTTGTAAAACATCCCATGCCTCTTTTGACGTGGTACACGTCATTATGCGTTTGAACTCATCAGGTGTGACAGACCCAGAAATAGCACTTAGACCCTTAGAATTAAAAGATGACCATTTAATTTCTTCATCAGACCAAGAAATGTCAGGTTTCAAGTTGGTCACATTATCAACAGTCACGGTGGGAGGAGTCCACCCTCGTTTAACCAAAATCCAGGCACGTTCATCAATAGCTTTTAAAGCCAACCTCATATGGGCTTTCCAATAAGCATAATTTGTCCCGTCAAAAATAGGCTTTTTATAATATGACTTCACCATTTGAACACGCACTTTTTCAAAAATCAATTTTTTCAGAAAATTGATATCTTAGAAAAATTTTGCGGAAAAAAAAGGAATACGCGATAGATTAGCGTAACCTGCTCTGATACCAATTTGAGAAACGTGTGTGCTCACGTTCAAATGATCAAACCATATATAAAACCCTTTTAACACAAACAAACCCTAAACATGCAGCAGTATGTGATTGAATAAATAGATAATCTATGCAAGAACATTCAAACACATGAAATTAAGGAAAAATCCCCCTCAGGGGCAAAACCATTTATTTTCACTATAATTTGTAAGAAAACGGCTTACAATCGGATTACAATGAAAATACAAGTTGACTAAGAATTACCCTCGGGTATCGGATTCTGTAGTCGCGGCTGGAATTATCCCATTCCAGTAGGGCTACAATGAAGAAGAAGAACGGTCTCCTCCACAAGGGTTGAACAAACCAAAGTTGTGTTCTTGGGTTGCAAAAGGATTCACAAAGGATTGGCAAGGATGTGTGAATCAAACCATGAGTCTTGGGACTCAAAAATATGAAGACTATATGTATTTGGACTCTCAAATTCGTCTCCTAAAGTCTTGCAAAACAACTCCCCCGAAGTTGGTATTTATAGGAAAAAATATGAAGAGTCCCACGTTCTTAAAACTCTAAAATTCTATCCAGCGTACAAAAAAAACAGCATTCTTTAAGGAATTTTCTCTATCTTCAAATGGTCATAACTCCTTCACCGTAGCTCGGATTGAGGTACCGTTTTTTCCAGTATCTTCATTGAGGCGAGCTCTTCAACTTTCTAGTTTACCAGACCTCCTAACTATGGATGTGAAATTACGAAAATGCCCTTGAACTCTCCTATTGTGCCTTTTTTTCACTGTTTTGACTTCCCTTGCGTACCACTTGCATTAAGTCCCTAAAATCTTGGAACGTGAAGTCATTGAGGCAGATGTGGGACATATTAGTGGAGATAATGCATGCTTGATTCCCGGAATTCGGATAGAGGCCGTCATATGAGATCGTGAGGAGACGTGCCAAATGTAGCGGCGTACGACATAAATAAATGAAACATTTCGGACATGTGAAAAATGTCCTTACACCAACCCCTTTGATTTCATGTTACCAACATTAAGGAATATATCTACATGCATTCCTATTTAATTCATGCATTACACCCACCCAAACTCACATTAAATCTTTCAAACATGTAAATCAAACCCTATTCTACATGGTTATTATAACATGCTTAATATAAATTTCAATATAAATAATTTCCTCTCAATAGGAGGTCTGAAATTCAATGGTATGATGGTATGGATGTTCTCTTCTCTCTCCAATCTCGTTTCATTTGCGTTCGGGGCGAAAAATGGTGTAGGAAGCTTGGTTCTCTCCTCCTCTTCATCTCCCATGGCCTCCTTTTATTTAGCTTTGTGTTAACCCTAGCCCCTCCTATCTAATGGGCATATATAACTCAAAATTTTCGGAGTTCTCCAAACCTCAAACTTTCGAATGACCAAAACTCCCTTAAACGGTGCCAGGTTGGTCTAAAATTGCCCAGGGGCCCAAACTATACACCCGGGTATACTATTCTAACTATTTTGATCATTTTGGAATCAACTGTGACCTCAAAATCACCATTCGAGTCACTTTAGAAAATCCTCCTATTTCCACTTCAAAATACGACACGTTTGAAATTAACATTTCCCGAATGAATTTAAATTCTAAATCACTAAATCAAATAAGTTCTCTGAATTAAATAAATCTTAATTCCCAATTTAATTAAATCCTAAATCACCCATTTAATTAAATTCTATATCCTCATAAATACGGGGATTATATACTTACCCCCTTACAAAGGAATTTCATCCTCGAAATTCGAATAACGCTTATACTCCAAGCTCTTTATACTTCCATAATCATATAATCATGAGATTATTACATATTTCTACCTCTCCTATTCGCGAATAATATAAATATTAATTCAGTTATCCAGGGCGCCCATACACCCTATACCTGTGCATAACTGCATAAATGTTAGTTAGCATTCACAAGCTCCAAATTATAACATAGCTATTATCCCTCAGATATATAATTGTATAATCGAACCATAACTAAGGTACCAAACCTATGTCCTAATGACCAAACATCTCCCCACTTCCAACATTACACTAAGTTTCATGCGTGGGATGTCTCGCAATGTGAAATCCAAATAAGGAACCTCCCAATACACTACTACCTAACATTTCCAGTCGTTGAGATCTATTAGGCCCTTAGTCCATAGCACGTACCCCCAAATTCTCGTCTCCTGACATAAAAGTATACTCCCCCACTCTCATATTACAAAAGATCGGATACTGTATTGTTCTCTTCCTGTCACTAGGTGCTCATCACTAAATTAATAACGAGCTCTATCTTTCCACTCGACAATAACCCATAAGACCCTACTCATCGGGATCAATAGATAATATCAATACATATTTTCAAGTCTACTACACAGTATATTATAACATATATACACACATATATATATATAGGCTCGACCCTCTTTCAGGTGATACCTAGCAAAATAAATCATACCCTGGAGTAGCGAACACAAGATCTCACTTTAATATTCTACAATCGCTCAAGCCATCACTAACTAAGAAAAACTCGACAAGTAGTCTACTATATTCTCATAACTCCCGAGGGAAGTAAACTAATCACATAACGCAACCATCATTTTTGTGTACGAACTATCTCTCTCGTAGGTGACACCGAAACTCGGCTTTCCTCACTAATTAATTATACATGCATGATAAGGCTATTACGGCGAATGTACCCACTAAACACGACTCGTACTAGAATTGTAGTGTTCATAATCATATATAGTGATGAACTCATGTCACCCATACAAATTCCATACTCATAAGGATGAAACAATAATATAACCTCCATTTCCATTCTTCCTTCCCCAATCGTTGGGTCCCTGAATGTAACTCTCCCACCGGAACTGACCCACGATTTGTTGTAATGGTTGTACATTCAAGATATTATCATGTAATTGCCCCTACCTCTACTTGGGAAATTCCTTCTTTTATGGCCTATGCACCCACAAGTAAAACATCGTCCAAAAAGTCTCTCTGCCTCTTATTACGGCCTTACTGGCCTTTCCCATTGTTCCCTTGGTCCTAACGACCCTGAGGAACTGAATGTTATAGCTGTCGAGGACCTTTCTATTCCTACCTGGACCCACTATTCTTAAGTTGAAAATATCTGGGCCTATCTCTCTTAGCCCTGTTTCTTTTGTTAGAAATCTCCCTCCTCCAGTTGTTGTGCGCCACGAGCACCGTTCCCATATACTTCCTAGTCTGACTGGTCTCACTTTCTCACTGTGGACAAGTCTAATGGAAGTGACCCTACCCTACACACATAAGATACCTTTATGTGTCATTCCTTTGTCTCATCCCCACCAGCACTATCGGGATGTCTTTCTCTCAAACATGGTAGTTCTAACCTTGATTACACCCCTTGTAGTCTCATTAGCTTCACTTCCAAGTAAAACTCATTACTGGCCTCGATGGCCTTGATAGAACCTACCATCACTCGATAGATATTCAACTGATCCAACTTATATAAATGGGTCCCCTACTAGGTATACCATCTTGAGGCGTTTCCCTATCACCGTTAAATCTAGTCTTACTCTTCGGATAGATTCTCCTACACTTTTGGCTTCCTTATCATGGAAGCGTTGGTAATTTT
This sequence comes from Sambucus nigra, assembly GCA_949130495.1. Lineage (NCBI taxonomy): Eukaryota > Viridiplantae > Streptophyta > Magnoliopsida > Dipsacales > Adoxaceae > Sambucus > Sambucus nigra. The sequence goes on along the minus strand of OX422210.1, from coordinate 191,736,275 downwards.
GTAAATGTGTGACTTTAAAGGCATCTGCACTAGTTTTCCTGGACGAAATATCCCATTTACGCTTTTGTATTCTACCCATGATTCCCTTATACACATACGGACTCCCTCTTTATTATTATCCATATCCCCTTTGGCGGTTACGATGTTCGCTAAATACCTCAACTTCTTTATCACGATCAACCACTATCTAGGATACTTATGAGAAGTCTAGAACTCTATTGAAAACTCTGTCTGAATAGCAGATGGACGATCTTATGGTCAAACAACACTGAAATTTCTCGTTTAATCCCATATATTCCTCTATATATGTGGCGACTGACTCTCATCACTTAACGCTGCTCCTATGAGCAAAAATTTCCACCAAAAATTTAATCATGGGTGTCATCGCACACCACCCTACACAATTGCCATTGGATCATCTCCTTCCACTAGCTTATCACACTTTTTCTCTTCCCCGTATTCTTATAGATGGCTCTTCAAATGATTCCCTTTCACTCTGCCCTTACCGACTGCGCTGGGTGACTCTGAGATCGTATTATCGTCATCTATGGCACTGTTTGTGGAAACTACCTTGATCGAGTAATTATCCTATTATCACTTATTTGAATAATAACTGTCATGATTTTTATCGCGATAACCATTTGTAGAATACTCCGTGTCTTCTACTGAGCCTCTCCTCATGCAATCCTCCTAACGGCCCTCTCTGGTCGTCCTATTTTGTTTGTTGTTCGAAACCCAGCCGAACTCATAAATGAATCACATCAACTATACTTAATCGTAGGAGAACATAAATTTCATAAACAGAGGAATACAACAATCCTATAATAAGCCTCTATATCAAAGAACGTTACGCTGAAATGTAAAAAGCCGTACAGATCCTAAGGATACTAGAACCTTATGCTCTGATATCATCTGTGACACCCCACCTACTTAAATATTGGGTGATCAGTCATTGATAAAAATAAAATAAGACTCTCATTTGGTTCATTATTAGCATATCTGTCGATACTTTTTAAATTTAACTAAGCACCTAGTATTCAAAAAGCTTATGCCAATTCTTATCTTTTATTAACACAACACCACGTGGAAGATAATCATAATCACTAACAATCCATGCAACAATAATACAACCCAACACAAGATAAATAATGAATAAATACCTAATAAACAATTTGTTCCCAAGTCTATTATAAAGTCCAACTAAATAGTCTGACTGAAATAAAATAATATTGGGACAGCATGCCCAACTGAAATACTAAACTACATCCTACCCTAGGAATAAAATAACCAAACCAATTGGGTCCAAAAACCTGCAAGCATCCACAAAAGCTGTAGCTCAGCATCCCTGGAACAGATCATCCTGTTTGGCGTCCCTGTGGCTGGACACCTAAAAGGTTTTGAAAAAAGTTTTGCAAGTACGGGTCAAAGCCAAAGTTATTTTGAAAATATTTAGCAAACATTTAAATTGCAGTTTAAATGAACAATTATTAGATACATATGTTAGGTTGTGAACACTCCCTTGAGTTCCTCACGTCTCTTAAATAGTAAGCACCTAACATTTCCTACTCAACCCGCCTAGTCATTTTACCCAATCCAACTAGGGCACAAGTATCTAATAAACTCCCAATCATTCTATCTCACCCATACCACCTATATAGTACACTACCGTGTTCCATTAATTACCATTATGTCCTTATCTAAGTTTCTCCTTAACTTACCCATACCACCCATACAGTACTTTATCGAGTTAATTAATAATTAACATATCTCTTATGTTATTTGTAGAAGGGTGTCTACCAATAAAAAAGTAAATAAAATAAAAATGCTTTTTTATTAATGACATTCGAGAGGTGCCTCGCAAGGGTCACCGTAGAAGTTCAAGATTGAAAAGTTCCACTGCAAGGGTCAGCGCCACTGCAAGGGTCACTATAGCAATGACATTCGAGAGGTGCCTCGCGAGGGTCACCGCAGAAAGTCCAAGATTGAGAAGTGCCACTGCAAGGGTCAGCGCCACTGCAAGGGTCACTGTAGCAATGACATTCGAGAGGTGCCTTGCAAGGGTCACCGTTGAAGTCCAAGATTGAGAAGTGCCACTGCAAGGGTCAGCGCCACTGTAAGGGTCACTGCAGTAATGACATTCGAGAGGTGCCTCACAAGGGTCACCGTAGAAGTCCAATATTGAGAAGTTCCACTGCAAGGGTCAGCGCCACTTCAAGGGTCACTATAGCAATGACATTCGAGAGGTGCATCGCAAGGGTCACGACAGAAAGTACAAGATTGAGAAGTGACACTGTAAGGGTCAGCGCCACAACAAGGGTCACTGCAGCAATGACATTCGAGAGGTGCCTCGCAAGGGTCACCGCAGAAGTCCAAAATAGAGAAGTGCCACTGCAAGGGTCAGCGCCACTACAAGGGTCACTGCAGCAATGACATTCGAGAGGTGCCTCGCAAGGGTCACCACAGAAGTCCAAGATTGAGAAGTGCCACTACAAGGGTCAGCACCACTACAAGGGTCACTACAGCAATGAAATTCGAGAGGTGCCTCGCAAGGGTCACTGCAGAAGTCCAAGCTTGAGAAGTGTCATTGCAAGGGTCAGCGCCACTGCAAGGGTTCCGACAGAATCTCATATCGAGAAGGAACCCACCCAGGGTGGCCAGGATGAGGGAGTATCTTCCACAAGCAATTGCACATCATGAAACGTCATTCTTTAAAAGAACAACAACATTAACACTTTGCTTTCTTGTACAGGTTGCCTAGTTGAGCAAGTAGGGCTCAAGTAGGCTAGTTGGTACCTCCTAGGAGTTTTGTATTGGAGGCTGAGGGACAATGTATGTTGAGAAAGATCAACCACTTAGCACTATAGGATTGAGATAATACTAGTAGGAAGACCCAGAAGTCACTCAAGACTACACACACTTCACAATTGGTCACAAATGAAGTGCGCAGCCAAAGAGCTGGCTACTCACAAGAAATAAACTCTTTATAAGAAAATGACTTTTCCAGAAGAGGGGATCCTCGAGGTCCCTCCCAAGAAAAATAATAGTTTTAGAAGAGAGGGGTCCTTAAGGCCTCCTATCTCAAGATTTGCAAAATTGCACCACAAGTTACCGTTTCAAAAGATAACTACCAAATCTGATATTTTGTCTCCAGTAGGGGACATATGTGCTTTTTGACTTTTGGTCGGCGCCAAGTGGCGCCTGCAGGGGGGACAGGCAGGGCTGCCTATAGGTAGGGACAAATGGTACACTTCAGACATTGTTCCTCACCAACTCTCTCAATTTTAGCACCCAAAAAAGGCCAACTCACCCATAACGCCCTAGTATAAATAGACCTCTGGGCAAGGTCAAGATATAGACAATGGAAATTGAAATGTTACTCTGCCAAAATATCACCAGACCTACCTAATTATTCTCTCCCTGCTCATTCTCTTAGTGTCGAGTGCCTTGTTGCTTCACTCCCCACTGACAACCATCATTCTTAGGTGTTTCTCTTGAGAAAATTACTATGTTTGCTGTGAAAGTTCATATTCTTATAGGGAGTGAGTTGAAGCTTGAGTTCCATTGTTACCAGAAGAAGAAAGTGTCTTGAGAAGCTGCACCAGGAGACCTTGAAGACCTTGCAGGCAGGGTCCATTGGAGTGGGTGATGCCTCACACTTTCCAGTTATTCATAGACCCCAGTCTCACTACCCTCCTACATTCGGCGACTCCGCTGGGGAGGTATTCTTCCTTTAATGGGCAAAGAAGATTTTAATGTCTCTAAGCAGTTGGTTTTTGAGGACATTTCGTCTGGTAATGGAGCTCACAGTGACCAGACTACTCAGGAATAAGTGGTGGTGATCGGAGCCAAGGTGCCAGCGCCTTAGGTAGGGAAGACCAGTTCGCCGACGGTGGCTCCAATGGAAGGTATGAATCTTATGCCAATGTTTTTGACTTTTTGAAGCAAAATAACGTAGAACTATCAAGTTTAGGTCAAGGTTGTGTGAAACCTGTTGCTGCCCCCTCTGGAGGGGTAGCCACCCCTACTACGATTCTGGCAGAAACGATTCCATCCCGAAAGGCAGTGCCGGAGTAGGTTCTGGCACCAACAGGTTCGCCAGCTGCTAAAAGCGTGTGTTTGGAGGAGTCACCTTCTAGGGCTGTTACTATGGAGGAAGTGAGGAAGCTCCTCTCCTCCTCTCAGAGAGAGGGTTCCCACCTATACGAGGAATTGCAAGACCCCTATCCGCAGGAAGTAAGTGAGAAGCCATACCTCGAGGGGTATATTCCACCAAAATTTATAAAGTTCGGTGGTAGGGGGATAACCCTAGAGAACACGTGAAGAGGTTTATCGAGTACCTGGGAATACATGCTGGTGAGAAGAACCTGAGGTTGATGGAGTTCTCAAAGACCCTCACTGGGAAGGTTTATACGTGGTATTCTCACTTGGCGCCTAACAGCGTCCCTACCTGGGAAGAGATGCACAGGCATTTCCTCCAGAAGTTTTTTGTAGCGGAGGACGAATTTACACTGAGGCAACTGGCATAAGAGGTCCAGAAGCCAATAGAAGAGTTGATGCAATACATCAATCGATTTCGTGAAAGGGCCTTAGATGTCCACGAGGACTTGGCGGAGGCCAGGTTATTGCAGATATGGGTGGAATGACTCTTAGAAGAGTATAAGTTGCACTTGATCAACGAAACTAGATATGGAACATTTAGATATTTCACCAAGGCTACTAGCAATATAGCTATGATAATCAAACCAAGAGCCCCGAGTTGGAGTACGCAAGTTCCACTGACTTCCGGGAGGTTTCAAGTTTCAAGGAGGCAAGAGGTTAACTATGTGGACGGGAGTAACAAAGGGAAGAAGGGAGGCTCTGGGGCCAAGACTGACAGTCCCGACAACAAGAGAAAATTTGGGGATGATGCCCCACCGCCACTACCATGCAGCGTAGCTGAGGCTATGGATTGTTACTGCACCTTAGTGCAAGAAGGTGTAGCAGGACCTCCCCACCTAAAAGGAGAAACCCCCAATGCAGCTTACATGGCCAATCCAAAGTACTGCGAGTTGCACCAACGAGTGCTGAACTCTACCAAAGAATAATTACTACTTGCGAAGGATCATTGGCGAGAAGATGGCCAGCGGTAGCTTGCAGATACCCCCTATGGACGTTAACGAGAACCCACTTCCTGCCCATCACTTTGGCACCGCCAACATGGTAGTTGCCTACGACGAAGAAGATACAAGAAGTCTTGTGAAGTGGGAGAGTGGCGAGAAGTTAGAAAATCTATCACTGAGCAGATTTGAGCTAGAAAGAAAGTAAGAGGAGTGGTTCTTCACTCCAGAACAAGAAAATGGAAGTGGGGAAGTTGAGGAAGTGACTCTCTCAAAAGGTGAGGTAGACGTCATTCTCGCTCTCTATGAGGGAGGGACCTCTAAAGCGGAGTATGTTTGTAGTACCCAGACGTATGAGGTAGAGTTAGATTCTAAATGTGAGGCCATAGCAAGGAGCCCCAAGTTCAAGTGGTTTTCGACTAGATAGGGGTGAAGTACGACACAAGGGTGTCCATCATGAGGAAAGTCTTGGAGACAGTGCAGCAGCAGGATGACCCTTCGCTAAATTGGCAGGGGCCAATCAGAAGGATGATTAATAAGTATACTTCTGAAGTGATGTTTTCAGAAGCAGATAGGTTGGTGCATTACTTCCACAACCCCCCGTTGTATGTCACAACCATGGTTAATTGAGTCTCATTTCACAGGGCGTTGATGGATGGAGGAGCATCCATTAACATCATGCCCATCAGTACATTATATGAAATAGGAATTGACCAGGAGAAGGTGGTTTCGGTACCACTTATAATTTTCGGATTTGACAACGCCGGAATGCAGTCTATTGGATAGGTAAATGTGGGAATCAAGTTGGTAAATTTCACCTCCCACATCAAATTTCACGTTATTAATGCTAACACCAGCTACCAATTACTCATTGGAAGGGTATGGATGCACACTCATGGCATAGTGACTTCCACCTACTATCAATGCGCGAAGGCAAACATTAGAGGAACAGAGATAGTGATCAAGGCCACACAGAGACCCTTCGTCGTTGAGGAGGACCACCTTGTGGATGTTGCCTTCTACACCGAGTTAGATGAGGAAAGAAAGGTCTCTGCAAGAAAACTAGAAGAAATCAAGGTAGCTAAGGGAAGGGTTCCGCAGAAGAAGTCCGTTCATGACCGTCTAGGGGGGAGGATAATCCCCCACATGGAAAAAGGGAAGAGGAAAGTAGAGGAGGTAGCTAAACCCCCTCGAACTTGCAAGAAGGTGGTCTTGCTCGACGGAAAGATCATCTACCATTTATAACGATCTGCGCAAGCGGTGTTCTGGGATGAGAGCATCGACCCGACGCCCGAATGTTTTATCGTTGATGAATCCCATATCGTTGAGCATGTTGAGGAACCAGAAGAAGCTCCAGAGTGCATGCAAGACGGACCCAAGGAGCAGTTGCAAGAATTAGAGGAAATAAAGTTGGGGCCAGAATAGGGTGAGAGTAGACCCATTCTAATCTACAAGTGCCTTGAACCAAGACAAAGGGAGGAGCTCATCGGGCTACTTAAGGAGTTCACTGATGTATTCGCTTGGAAGTACACGGAGATGCCAGGAATAGACGCAGAAGTGAGCTCTCATAGATTGAAAATCCTTACCAATGCCCTTCCAGTAAGGCAAGCCACACGCACATACAAATCAGACCTCGATTTGAAGATAAAAGCTGAGGTGGAGAAGTTAGCGACAGGGTTCATCAAGCCTATTCATCACCCCACCCCATATGGCTGTCCAGCATAGTGCCAGTGGCGAAAAAAGACAAGAGACAAATCAGAATTTGTGTTGATTTTCGTGACTTGAATAGGGCGTGTCCTAAGGATGAATTCCCCCTACCCAGCATACACAGTTTGGTGGATGCCACCGTGGGACATGAGATGTATAGCTTCATGGACGGGTATGTTGGCTATAACGAGATTAAAATGGACCCCACCGACGCGAAGAAGACTACCTTCCGTACACCGTTAGGGAACTTTCACTATACAGTCATGCCCTTCGGATTGAAGAACGCTTGGGCCATATACCAGCGGACCATGATGGCAATTTTTCATGAATTATTTCATGATATACTTAAATTATATGTGGATGATGTGGTGGTGAAGTCTAAGAAATAAAACAAGCATATTCAGGATCTCAGGAGAGTATTCGAAAGGTGTCGTCGATATAAGATGAGAATGAACCCCTCAAAGTGTGCCTTTGGGGTTACTGCAGGGAAATTTTTAGGCTTGGTGGTGAATAGACAAGGGGTGGAAGTGGATAGAGAGAAAATGAAAGCCATTGTGATGATGCCACCGCCCAAGAGTTAGAGGCAACTCAAGAGCTTCCTGGGAAAGGTATCCTACCTGCGGAGGTTTATACATGCATTGGCAGAAGTAACTCATCTGTTCATGCCTATACTAAAAGACAAAGCCAAGTGGGTTTTGGGAGAGAGATAGGAGAAAGCATTTGGGAAGATTAAAGAAGTACTAGCCTCTCCCTCCATGATGATTCCCCCCAAAGACAGAGCGCCGCTGCTGCTCTACCTTACGTCTACAGAGAGATTGATAGGGGCCCTTTTTGCGCAAGAGAAAGAAGGAGTGGAAAAGCCGGTCTACTACCTGTCAAGAGTAATATCTAGAACAGAATCGAGATACACCAGCATTGAGAGATACTGCCTGGCGTTGATATTTGTAGCCCAGAAGTTGAGACATTATCTTCTAGCCTTCACAGTTCACATAGTCACCAAGTGTGATCCCATCAAGTACCTCCTCGCGCGCACTATACTCGTGGGACGAGCTGCAGGGTGGTTTTTAATCCTGTCAGAATACGATCTAAAATGCGTAGTGCCTGAAGCCATTAAAAAACAAGAAGTAGCAGATCTACTTGCCCACTTACCAAGTGGAGTTTTCGAACCACCTAATGAAGAGATACCCGTAGAAAGTTTTCAAGCATGCACGGCGGAAGAGGTGAAGAAGTGGTTTATGGAGTTTGATGGTGCCAGTGCTCAAGGAACAGGTGGAGCCGATGTCGTACTATCAGATGGGAAGGAGTAGATTACCCTCTCATTCGAGTTAGATTTTAAATGCTCAAATAATGAAGCCGAGTATGAAGCCCTCATTCTAGGGATGTTGGAAGCACTCAGAAGAGGGGTCAGGGTATTGTGTATACAAGGGGACTCCAATCTGGTAGTAAGGCATGTCAATGGAGAGTTTTCCCTTAAATATGCCAACTTAGCGTCGTACAGACACATCATCCAAAGGCTGCTGGGATAGTTATTAGAAGTAACTGTGGAGAGGCAGGCGCGGACGATGAACAGGCACCCTGACGCGCTCGCCACCATAGCACAAAAGTTGGACATGGAGGAGTCAGAGGAAACCATCACAGTGAGGCGGAGAACGGTACCCACTACCATAAAATCCTTATTCCCAAGTGACAAGGCAGAAGATTGGAGGCGTCTGGTTGAAAAGCAACTTGAAACCAGAGAAGGGACAATAAAAATATTAGAGTTAGCCAACTATCATGTGTTACAAGGAACTCTCTACTTCAAGAGTCCTGGAGGGTTTCTGGAAAGGGGCATAGGGGAGCAAGAAGCCAAGGAGAGGTTAATAGAGATGCACCAGAAGCACTGCGGAGATACGAATATCCCCTTTACAGACGACTGCAGCGAAGCGGGTATTATTGGCCTGTCATGAGCATAGAAGCGACCCACTTACAAAAAAGTTATTTAAAGTGCCAAGCTAATTTTGACCAGCCTAAGGAGGCTAACTTTGTGGAAGCCTTCGAAGATTGGAGACAGCCGTACCTAGCATATCTAAAATATGGGGAGCTGCCTGTCGAGAGAGCGGATGAAATTTACTTTAGAAAAAGGATAGCACGTTTCTACTTGGTCTAGGGAGAGTTATATAGGAAGGGGTATAATGAGAAGGCACTAAGGTGCGTAGCCAAAGAGGAGGTGGAAAGGGTGTTGAAAGAAGCTCATGAGCCCTCCCACATGGGAGGCGCCAAGCTGTATGATCAACTGATGACGCTGGATACTACTGGCCGACCATGAAGGCTGACTCCATTGGGTATGTGAAAAAGTGTAGAGCATGTCAAGTGAATGGAAACATGGTGCACGCTCCCTTCGTCAGTCTACAAAGCTTGGCAGCTCCTTATCCCTTCCACACATGGGCGTTCGACCTAGTGGGAAAAATTGCCCTAGCATCACATGGAAAGGATTTTATCATTGTGGCTACAGAATTCTACATCAAATGGGCAGAGGCCATTCCTTTAAGGAGAGTCACTGCCCAAGTGGTAACCCAGTTTATAAAGGAGTATATCATATGCAAGTTTGGTATACCCAAAGTGATCCTAACAGATAACGGGAAGCAATTTGTATGCAAGGAGATGTCCCTCCTCACAGACAGGTATAAGATTGTGCATAATAGCTCAACCATATCCTACCCCAAGGGAAATGGCCAGGCGGAGGCTACCAATAAGACCCTGATAAACATTTTGAAGAAAATGCTAGAGGACATGCCGGGAGCATGGGATGAGAAGTTGCCTATGGTGTTATGGGCCTACCGTACTTCGAAAAGAAATCCAACATGATTCACTCCCTTTTCTCTAGTATATGGGACAGAAGTTGTCCTACCAGTGGAACTAGAGGTGCCTTCAGCCAGAATTTCTCTTAGCAATGGGCTCATCCCAGACCCAAGGCATGTGCAGCTGGAGGCGCTGGACGAGCATAGGGACAAGGTGAGAGAGAATTTCAAAGTCTACACTCAGTAGCTGTCCAGGGGCTACGAGAACTTAGTCAAGCCTAGATAATTCCAAGTAGGATATTTAGTCATGCGAGCATCAACTCACCATCTCCGTAGCATGTCGGCATCAAAATTCAAACCTAACTGGGAAGGCCCTTTTATCGTCAAAGGAGTGGGGAAGTCGGGCTACTGCCAAACATCAGAACCAGAGAGTGATTGCCTCCAGTCCATCAACAGCAAGTGGCTGAAGAGGTACTATGCTTAGTAACAGTTAACAAATTCTTCGTGTTGTCATGTTTGTAATGGATTTTGAGGATTGCTCCTTTACCAGAAAAGTCGTTTTTGTAAAAAAAAATTTAGAGCAATACTACAGTGTAAACAACACACAAAAGTACATAAATGAAATAGCAACACTTTTGATCATTGCTAATATTTTCTTTGTTTACTCATCTATATATATATATATATATATATATATATATACATAAATATATATACACTCCCTACTAAGTTAGAAGAGAGTACACAAAAATCAGGAACTTTGCTCACTACACTGGGGAGGTACGTCCATCCTAAGAAAAAGTATACTGAGCAAAGTCCCCCAGGCATAAATTAATAGAAAATATAGAGGGAAGATTAAATTCCTCCCCTTTAATAATACAAAAACAGTGAAACTCTTAAAGAGAATATAGAGCAAGGACCCCAAAGACTAGGGGTTAGCTAGTTCAAATAGTTTTTTAATAAAATTAGGCTTTCGGGAAAGGGGAAGGGGTCACCCCCCTCTCCAACCTAGCCTCTATGACTATAAGTAGTAATATGAAGGAATACCCCCACAGACAGGAGGGTCAATCCAAGAAAGTTGCATGCCAATACCTCACAGCTACAAGAGGTGCATTTTCGAAAAAATATATACAATATGTTAATACATAACTTTTCATATTAATGCAAATACCCCGCAGTATAGACTAAATGCTCATAGAAATTAGAGCAAGAAATATAAAACAAACACCCACAGTATAAAGAGAGAACAAAGGAAAAAGAAAGTGCAGAAGAAACAAAGTGTCTCATTCAGGAATGATAAGTGATGTACACATAGAATTCTGAGCACTACAAAGCAAGAAGTAGCCTATCTGTTAGAAACTACAAAAAACAAATCATCGCGAGCGACGGCGCTGGCATATGACGGACCAGCCTACCGCAGAAACTCTTCCTCCAACCTGATGAATTTAGCCTCGTCCTCCTCATCGCCAGACTCAAGTCTGGCAAGCTTCACCTGCAGTAGGGTGATCTGATTCTGGATTCTCGTAGCCTCAACCTGCCGCTGATCAACTCTGGACTGTCGGGAAGTGTGAAATATCACTATCTTTCGGAAAGGAACACTCAGAAAAGGGCGAACCCCCGCATCAAGCCAATCCAAACGAAAATGATAGAATTATTGCAAGTCGTGGAGAGCATCCAAGAACAGAAAAATGGAAGATCTATCAGCTTAGCAGGGGAGGTAGCCAAGAACTCATGAACGTGGCTTGCGAGAGACCTCAGGTTGAAGGTCGTAAGACTATCAATCTGAAGTATACTCTGAGAAGTGAATTTCTCGGGATGGTGCTCTAAGATGAGATCCAAGAGCTGACGCTCATGTGCCCTGAATTGTCCCGGTAACTCCTCATGCCATAGCCTACTTGTAATAGTCGTAGCATCCTATACTTCATCATCGCCATCGGAGTGATGAGACCCCGCCTCAGAAGGAAGGAAAGAAGACTCTCCACCAGAATCAGCATCACCGACCAGAGGAGTGAACTCAGAACTATGATCTCTCTCCACATAAATCTCACTACCAGTCTCCACAACCATCGGAGTACCCTCATGCACCTGGAAACAATGAGACAAGGGTGAAATGGGAATGCTTGCGCAGCATACGCAAGAAGAAAAAATAAGGGAATAGTAAAAAGAGGGGGTATTCTAGTTTAATACCTCCCTCGTAGTTGCCCCACTGCTAGACTCCACAGTCATCGGAGTACTCTCATGCATCTGGAAACAATGAGACAAGGGTGAAATGGGAACGCTTGCACAACATACGCAAGAATAAAAAAAATAGGGAATAGTAAAAAGAGGGGGTATGCTAGTTTAATACCTCTCTCGCAGATGCCCCACTACCAGAATACACAGTCATCAGAGTACTTTCATGCACCTAGAAACTATAAGAAAAAGGTGAAATGAGAACGCTTGCACCGTATATGCAAGAAGAAAAGAAGGGAAATAATAAAAAGAGGGAGTATGCTAGTTTAATACCTCTCTCGCAGCCATCCCACTCTCAGGCTCCATAGTCATCGGAGCGACCTCGCTCACCTAGAGACAATGCAACAAAGGTGAAGATAGGAATGCTTGGACAATTTAAACAAAATAGTAAAAAAATAAGAATGACATGAGGGAAGTAGATACCCTTATACACTGTACCTGAATAACGCCCTCTGTAATGGTCAAAGAAGGAGGAGTAGGGGCTCCCATAGGGTCCGCAACACTGGCCGATTCTCCTGAAGGGGCTGTCTCAGTGACCAGTGCTTCTGAAGAAGCTACCTCAACCTCAGGAACTTTCGAAAGAACAATCTCAGCGATGGCGACCGCAAAGGGTAGGCGAGGCTACGAATGACAAGAGGTAACAAATCACTTACCTCATGTATGATAAATACCTCAACTAAAAAGAGGGAAAGGGAAACTCCTCAAAAGGCATTACAGAGATAGCTACCTGAAGGGGCGCGATAACAGGAAAAATAGGGCCATGTATAGGGGCTATTTAAATGGATGTACAAATTTGCTCAAACCAATCACTAACTTTATTCAACCCCTAAACATGCATCTACGTGTCAAAGAAAATCAATAAATTAACCCATGCAATGATTAAGTTGACAAACATAAATTTTAGGAAAAAATCCCCAAAGAGAAAAAACCTTTTTATTTCCACTATAATTTGTAAAAGTCGGTTTACACAGATTATAATGAAAATACAATTGACATACAAAATAACTGCAGATGTCGGTTCGTAGTCGTCAGCCCAGGAACATCGCATCACTCCCTTTGACACGCAGTTGATCAGCCAAGTACCTCCCTTAAGAGGTACCTAATTTCAGCCCAGTACCTTCGAAGGCACCTAGTTCAGCAACATATAATCCCAGCAAAATATTTCTTGGGTTCTACAAAATAACTCACACAAAAGTAATTGGAATTTGTGTATTGTAAAACAAATGCTTTAAACACTTTAATTTGTTAGAGAAGAAAACAAATACTTAAAAATGTATTATGTTAAAAGGTGTGTTTCTCCCCGCCAAAAACAAGTAGTGATACACCCAATATATAGCAAAAATGAGGCAGTGACGTGTCAGCCTACGACTCCCATCATTCAAATGACATACGCTACCGTTTGAATTAAATAGATGAGGTCTTTGTCAAGGATGATATTGTAAAGGGAAAGGGGTCCAAGAATAGTAAGACGGTGAAAATTAACATGTCAATGGGTCCCCTACCTCTTGAGGTTATACTGGTAAAAAAGGCAGACCTCGAGTCTAGTTCTACTGAAGGTTTAGTGATAGATACAAAAACCAAGATCCTACCCTTGCTACAAGCATTGTCGGGGGCAAGTGGAACTCTTGGGAAACCCAAAGCAATTGTTATATTCAAGGGACTTGAAGCCCTTAGTCCTAAAGAGTAAAGGAAAATATAAGGTGGTTCTTTCTGAAGAGGAGGAGGATTTAAGCAGAGATGATGAAGCCCTTGCTTTGTCAGAGGAGTTGATTATAAAATGACATTATGGAGAGGTATTTCAGACCTCCGTCCACTGAGAAAATTAATTCTTATGTTTTTTTTGTGTACGCCATCCACTCAATGGAAAGATATAATGCATTGATGCAGTAGTCAATCTGAGGACTAAGGCAACTTTCATTGATGCTAAGGAGATAATATATTTATTGGTAAGGTATCTTTAAATCTATTTAGTTTTTCTTTTAGTCTTTTTATTCTCTGTAATGTAAAAGACTAGTTCCATGGTTGATTTGGTATTGAGAGAGACACAATCCACATTACCTGGGTGAGGGAAAGTGACAGTTCATATATGTATATTTCACTCTTCTAACATCGAGGCCTTTTAGCTGGACTAGTAAGGCATATGATTGATGACATGTGTCAGGTGTTTAAACCCAACTGACACTACTTTATGGATTTGGAACTAATAAAACCCTATACCGCTATGAGTGGTAGTTAAATTGGGGACAATATCAATGGTGGAAAAGTTGTGCATTTTAAAATTGTATCATAACCATTACCCAATTGGAATAAGTGTACTAATATTTTGGGTAATTGTTGATTTCATCCCAACGAGGATGTTGGGCTCCGTAAGGGGGTGGATTGTAATATACTGGTGCCATGTTTGATTTGGTATCCAGAGGGTTACATCCCACATCGCCTCGATCAGGGAAAGTAATTGTTTATATATGTAGATTTCACTCTTCTAACACCGAGGCCTTTTAGCTCTAGTGGCAAGGCATGTGATTGATGATTCACATATTAGGGGTTCAAACCCCACTGACACCAATTTGTGGATGTAATACCCTGTATTTCTAAGGATATATAATATAATTAAATTGGTGATTTAGGATTAAATTAAATTGGGGAATTGAGATTTGTTTAATTCGGAGAAGTTATTTAATTTGGTGATTTAGAATTTAAGTAAATTCAAGAAATGTTAATCTCAAGCGTGTCGTATTTTGAAGTGGAAATAAGAGGATTTTATAAAGTGACTCGAATGGTAATTTTGAGGTCACGGATGATTCAGAAAGGGTCTAAATAGTCAGAATAATATATTCGGGTGTATAGTTTGGGTCCTAGGGCAATTTTCTACCAACCCGGCCCCGTTTAAGGGAATTTTGATCATTTGGGAGTTTGTAGTTTAGAGAACTTCAAAACTTTCAAGTTATATCTTCCCATTAGAGAGGAGGGGCTACGGTTGACACAAAGCTAAAGGGAGGGAGGCCATGGAAGAGGAAAAGGAACATGAGGAGAGAACCAAGCTTCCTACACCATTTTTCACCCCGAATGCAAAAGAATCAAGATCGGAGCGAGAAGAGAACATCCATACCATCATACTAATGAAATTCAGACCTGATATTGAGAGGAAAGTATTTATATTGCAATTTATATTAAGCATTTTATAATACCCATGTAGAATAAGGTTTGATTTACATGTTTTTGAAGATTTAATGTGAGATTGGGTGGGTGTAATCCATGAATTGAATAGGAATGCATGTAGATATATTCATTAATATTGGTAACATGAAATAAAAGGGGTTAGGATGATTCATGAGAAGAAAATCTGGATTCTTGATGTATATAAATGAAGAACATGAGAAAACTAGGGTTTTAAGTTATTTGACGAAAACTAAATTATTGAATTGAATTGGTGATGTTTTTGTACAAAATTTTTGTTGGAAATTATCCCCATGTACTTGAATAAGGTGTAGTAATGTTGGTTTAAAGTTTGGAAAATAATCATGAGGTTTTGGTTAATGAAAACTTGGGAAATGCAACCACGTGCACGAACTGGGATTCTGTAGATTTTCGAATCGGGTCAAGACCGAATCAGTTCTGTTGAACCAAAATTGTGAAATTCCCTCCTTTAATCCCATAAAATGTGATTTATTAATTGGGAATAATTTGATACATCCTTAGAATATTATGAGGGATATATTGGATGACAGTAAGCCTTGGTAGGTTTGAGACTTAGTCACATTCGTGAGATTTAAGGCTAAGACTAGATGGGCTTAGTGGTTAATGTAATGATTCGAGAGAATGAAAATGGATCATGGAAAGGATAAGGGAAATTTATGATTTCGACCAGTAGGAAATTGTGGATTAGCTAGTGAATTAACTTAGGGGGTAACAACGGTCCCTTTGAGTAGAGAATGATACTCAAAAATATACGATGGAGAGTATATTTTGAATAAATGACACGGAGAGTATTCGAGAGACAAATACATATATGGATTAAATTTATAGGTTTAGTGTATATATATATGTATTATGTTTATAGGTTGAGTGTATAACTATACAGATTATGTTTATAGTTTGAGTTTATATCTGTACGGAGTATGATTATACATGGAGTGAATACCTATATAAATTATATTCATGAGTTGTGTGTATGCCTATTGTATGCTTTCATAAGTATGTGAACATACCTACACTGCTTGATATCATGGAGGTGCCCACGCATTGGGGATCCCACCTTGCTGATTCCAGGGAGGTATGGATTTGTGCACCAAGAGATAGAACTTAGGGCGGGTCACTCTGTGCCATGTATTAGTGTGTCCGGCATGTCGTTTAGGTACGTTAGGTATGTGCATAACCCAAAGGCTTAGAACTAAATTTGACTCCACTGATTGCTATTTGATTTTTGGGTTCGAGGAGATTTACCGAACCAATAGTCCCTATTTGGTACGAGAGGTACTTAGACTGATAGCAGAGCATGCAACTGTTCATAAAAATGACCAGTTCAGGAGATGATGTATTATATATATATATATATATATATATATATATATATATATATATATATATATATATATATATATATATATATATATATATATATAGAGAGAGAGAGAGAGAGAGAGAGAGAGAGAGAGAGAGTACATCATGCTCTATACATCACCCGTGCATCACACCTAATTCTAGGCCCTAAAATTTTTTTTTTCAAATTTTATATTTTTGCCTTAAAATTAACTTCCAATCAATCCATAGGAAAAATATTACATCAAAATACATTCTGTAGCTATTTTTAAAAAAATCCACAAAAACTGCTAAAAATACCTTATTTATAAGAGTCTGCGCCAATAGTTTTTGGTGAATTTTTTAAAAATAGCTACGAAATGTATTTTGATCTAATTTTTTGAATATGGGTTGATTGGAAGGCTATTTTCAGGGGAAAAATATGAAATTTGAAAAGAAAGTTTTTTACAGCCTAGAATTAGGTGTGATGTATGGTGTGATGTATAGTGCATGATGTAGGTGAGCCTTCCCCCCTCTCTCTCTCTCTCTCTCTCTCTCTCTCTCTCTTTCTATATATATATATATATATATATATATATATATATATATATATATATATATACACACACACACACACTCACACACACACTCTCTTGGAAGCTTAATCTTACTTATATGTGATAGTAAGGAGACTAGATAATGTATATCTGAAGCGACGTTTAACCTTCTTATGCGTGATAGTAGTGATACTAGATAGTGTATATCTAAACAATGATTAATCTACTTATTTATGATGTTAGTGAGATTGGATAGTGTATATCTAAAACAAAAATTAAGTAGAGAAACTTAATGGAAAGTCTTGAATGGTAAAATGTGTGAAATTTTAACTTTGGTTTAATAATAATGTAGGAGGGTAGTGAGACTGGGGTCTATGAATAACTGGAAAGGGGGAGGCATGACCCACTCCAATGGACGCTGCCTGCAAGATCTTCAAGATCTCCTGGTGCAGCTTCGCAAGAAACTTTCTTCTTCTGGTAATAATGGAACTCAAACTTCAACTCACTCCCTATAAGAAGATGAACTTTCACAGCAAAAATAGTAATTTTCTCAAGAGAAACACCTGAGAATGATGGCTGTCAATGGGGAGTGAAGGAACAAGGCACTCAGCACTAAGAGAATGAGCAGGGAGAGAATACTTAGGTAGATTTGGTGATATATTAGCAGAGTAACAATGTAATTTCCATTGTCTATATATTGACCTTGCCCAGAGGTCTATTTATACTAGGGCGTTAGGGGTGAGTTGGCAATTTTTGGGTGCCAAAATTGAGAGAGTTGGTGGGGAACAATGTCTGAAGTGTACCATTTGTCCCTACCTGTAGGCAGCCCTACCTGTCCCCCTGCATGCGCCACCTAACTCCGACCAAAAGTAAAAAAGCACATATGTCCCCTGATGGAGACAAAATATCACATTTTATAGTTATTTTTTGAAACGGTAACTTGTGGTGCAATTTTGCAAATCTTGAGAGAGGAGGCCTTCAGGACCCCTCTCTTCTAAAACTATTGTTTTTCTTGAGAGGGACCTCGAGGACCCCCTCTTCTGGAAAAGTCATTTTCTTATAAAGAGTTTATTTCTTGTGAGTACCCAGCTCTTTGGTTGTTCACTTCATTTGTGACCAATTATGAAGTGTGTGTAGTCTTGAGTGACTTCTAGGTCTTCCTACTAGTATTCTCTCAATCCTATAGTGCTAAGTGGTTGAGCTTGCTCAACATACCTTGTCCCTCAGCCGGAAAGACAAAACTCCCAGGAGGTCCCAACTAGCCTACTTGATCCCTGCTTGCTCAACTAGACAACCTGTACAAGAAAGAAAAGTGTTAATACTATTGTTCTTTTAAAGAATGACGTTTCGTGATGAGTAGTTGCTCGTGGTAGCTACTCCCTCATCCTGTCCGCCCTGGGTGGGTTCCTTCTCGATATGAGCTTCTGCCAAAACCCTTACAGTGGCGCTTCTCAGATAACATTTTTGCAGTGACCCTTGCAGTGGCGCTGACCCTTGTAGTGGCGCTTCTCAATCTTGGACTTCTGCGGTGACCCTTGCGAGGCACCTCTCGAATGTCATTGCTACAGTGACCCTTTCAGTGGCGCTGACCCTTGCAGTGGCACTTCTCAATCTTGGACTTCTACGGTGACCCTTGCGAGGCACCTCTCGAATGTCATTGCTGCAGTGACCCTTGTAGTGGCGCTGACCCTTGCAGTGGCACTTCTCCATCTTGGACTACTGCGGTGACCCTTGCGAGGCACCTCTCGAATGTCATTGCTGCAGTGACCCTTGCAGTGGAACTGACCCTTGTAGTGGCACTTCTCAATCTTGGACTTCTGCAGTGACCCTTGCGAGGTACCTCTCGAATGTCATTGCGGCAGTGACCCTTGCAGTGGCGCTGACCCTTGCAATGGCACTTCTCAATCTTGGACTTCTACGATGACCCTTGCGAGGCACCTCTCGAATGTCATTGCTGCAGTGGCACTTCTCAATCTTGGACTTCTGCGGTGACCCTTGCGAGGCACCTCTCGAACGTTATTACTGCAGTGACCCTTGCAGTGGCACTTCTCAATCTTGGACTTTCTGCGGTGACCCTTGCGAGGCACCTCTCGAATGTCATTGCTACAGTGACCCATGCAGTGGCACTGACCCTTGCAGTGGCACTTCTCAATCTTGGACTTCTACGGTGACCCTTGCGAGGCACCTCTCGAATGTCATTAATAAAAAAGCATTTTTATTTTATTTACTTTTTTATTGCTAGACACCCTTCTAAATTAGCCCCTCGTACAAAGATTTTTAGTGGGGTAGACTAAAAAAACTTGGTACGCCATAAATTTGATTTCAACAATTATATATATATATATATATATATATATATATATATATATATATTAGGGGCCTTAGGATCATTAAGTGCGGTGTCCCTTTATCCAAGGTTTTTAATTTTTTGATAACCCACGCGTCAGTGTGGGAACCGTCATCTCATCATTTGGAAAAAAAGGTCATCACCTTTTTTTTCCTTCCTGCATGTTTTCCCATTTTGATTTAAAAAACATAAGACCCTTTTCTTGGGCTCTTTCATCTTCTTCAAAAAAACATAAGTCCCTTTGGATTTGTAGTGAGAGGAAGTGAGAGAAAGTGAGTTTAAAACACCATAACCTCCCCTCTGTATTGCTTTAGCTTTTTTCAAACATCCCATTAATGTATTCTAGCCCATCCAATACCTCTTCCAATGTGAACATCCCCAAAGCTCCCATGAACTTTGGCTCCATGCTCCCTTCGATGTCCCTCCCAACTACTCCAATCACCGGTATTACCGTCGTCGACGATCTCTGGTCTCGTTTTACCAGTGGCGTTGAGGCTTCGTCTGTTCCGCCTGCATCTTCAGATTTTGGGTAGAGAACCCTCATGGGATCCTCGCCCTTGCACTCGATAAGTATGACTTTTTTTTTAGTTCTTTCGTAGTAAGGGGTGTCTCGATCGAGCCTCTGTTGACGGCGGGGGGTGTCTCGACCTGTTGCATTTTGCGTAGGGAACATGGTATTTCGTCCAATCTGGGCGTGGGTTTGGATGTTTCAGTTGAGACGGCTGCTGACAAGGGCTCCTTGCGAGTGGACCTCCCATCTGAGGGTCTCTCGCCAGTTACCTTGGACTTTTTAAAAAAACTAGTCGGTTTGGGCGGGGGTATCTCGACTTTGGGTGTCTCGACATATGTTGGCACTTACGAGGGTATCTCGGCCTTGGGTGTCTCGGCATATATTGGCGCTGACGGGGGTATCTCGACCTTGGGTGTCATGACGCCTATGATTTTTTTTGAAGAAGGGGGGTCTCGACCCGTGGTTTACCGCGAGGTGACCATACGTTCGAGGATCCCTCGCCAGTTACCTGGGATTCTTTGAAAGCCCTAGTTTCTTTAGGCGGTGTTGTCTCGACACCTTTGAATTTTTTAGGAATAGGGGTCTCGGTCTATGGCAGTATGGTGGCCTGTCGTCAGCGACCGGGGGTCTCGCGGCTTGGCATCGCATCTACGGGTCCCTCGTCAGAAATTGGGGGTGTCTCGACATCTTGTCATGTCGAGGGTTCCTCGACCCAGGGTTTCTAGACCCCTTGTGATGTTGACGATTTTTTGACTGGTCGTGTTGCGTTTGGTGAGATGCGCGATTTGCCATTTGTTTTTAGTGGGGGGGTCTCGACCTCTTATCACATCGAAGGTTCCACGACCTAGGGTGTCTCTCCAATTGTTGGCGTTATGGGGAGTATGCCACTGACCAGGGGCTCTTCACATGTTTTTGCAGGGGTTTCCACTTTCACTTCTTTTTTTATGATAGGGGACACCCAGGGTCCCTCACTCGGAGTCCCCACTAGGATGAGTTCTTTTCTTGAGCCAATGGCTCTTGGTGGTTCATCAGCTACGTCATCCTCTTCTCAGGCATGGAAGGACTATATGCACATTCGCCAAGGGCGAGATTTTGGTATTTATCGTCGCGCTCCCTTTTGTGGTCCTGCTGATAATTTCATGATTTCACTTTTTGAATTTGGGGAAAAATTTTCTGATGTTGTTCTCGAGAGTTCTCATGTGGGGTTAAGTGAGTCTGCTGACCTCCCTACCATTTATCTGGATTCCGTTCTCCGAGTCTGAGTCGACCGCGGTGACTTTCCTTATACCAATGTTGAAGCTAAATCCCCGGGGGATCCCACGGAGGAGTGGGCTAGCTGGGTTGATTACATTCTGAGCGTTCCTGATTATGTGACTATTCTTTGGGAGGTGGGACTTTTTACCGCCGTCAGCAGCCTGAAGTCCTGCACCATATCTAAGCATATTTCTTCGCTCAATATTTTATTGTCTCGGTGGAGTATGGAGTCTCACACATTTGTCACAGGATGGGGCGAATTTACTGCCACCCTAGATGATGTATGTGAATTGTACGCTCTTCCTTTCTTTGGGAAACAGGTCTTTCCTGATGACTTTGAGGACTCTTTAGAGCAGGAGATGGTCGGGGAGCTACGGTCGGCCCTCGGAGAGTGCTCGAAGTATGTGGCTATAAATATAACTGGTCATTCCAAGCATTCCTTTTGCCAAATGGCAAAGATACTGGTTCATAGATTTTGAGTAGTTGCAGAAGGGGGAGGCTTCGCGCGCAGCCCCCAGATCCCAGGATGGTCCTAAGCTTCACTCTCCTGCACATTTAGCTACTTTCTTCATTACATTTCTGACTCGGTTCCTTCTACCAGGTAAGCCCAAAGATTGTCCTCGCGATCTTCTTTTTAGGTTGGCCGTACGGTTGTCTCGCGGTAGGTCGGTACCTATGTCCGCCTTGACTTTGGGTTCTCTTTACACCTATATGGACCGAGCACACATAGATGTAGAGAGGTTTTGAAATCGGTATGATGTTGCTAATCATGCAAACGCCTCTCTCTTAATGGCCTTTTTATTTGAGCATTTGCCCCACTTTACTTCAGGGGCTCACGCTTGTCCTAGCGATGCTGCGAGACTTCTCCGGTGGCATAAAAAAATTCCAAAGAAATCTCTGGGAATGTTGATTGACGATATTAAGGAGTTTCAGTTTCGGCCTTATACCAAGCGCCCTGAAGGAACTTTCAGCTGACTTTCTTTCCCTGGCGATGGCGGGACCTTCTATTGCCCTTCAGTAGTGGGGTCTGTTTCCACCTGTCCTCATATTAATGTGGTGACAATGTTCTTACCGTGCCACCTCCCTTCTTGGACCGAGTTAGGTCCACATGCTGAATCTTATCATTTCAGGAGGGCAAGACGACAGGTTAGCTATGATCAGGGCGTTCACACCCCTCATCTTCCTACCTACAACAGTCATTCTGAGGCGTTTTTAGAGGCGTGTGATAGCTTTACTCTTCAGGGATTATTCCGTAAGGTTAGTGGTTTGGGTGGTCTCTATGACTTTATGGGGGAGTTTAAGTATGGGGGAGAATTCATTATACTTTCATGTTTATGCTTATATCATTTCAAACTCGATACATCACAAGGTATTTTCTTTGTCTCATATGTGCAGGTACAATTGAAGATCATTATGCTCCACACCCTGATGAGAAAATTTTGAAGTTTATAAGAATTGATTGTTGAAGAAAAGTTTGAAGACTTGTCATTTTATCTTTCCACTTTTGTTTTTAGGAGGGTAGATTTGTATAGGTCATTTTGATATTGGTAATTGGTATAATTTTATTTTGTACTGGCATAGCCATAGGAGGAGATTTGTAAGGACATTGTCACTCACAATTAATTATGTTCGATACCACTACAAGTCGTCGAAGGATTAAGGAAGCTAAAATCTAAAAAAGACAATCCGAATTTCAAGAGGAGACTTCAACATTCATTCCCAACAAGATACATTAGTAAAATTATGTTTAAGTTCCATTTACATTTCATATTAAAAGTGTGTGAATATCTTATGAATTTTTTATAAATGGTTTTTATAAAAACATTTTCTTATAAAAGATTTTTTATAGAAACGTTTTATGATCCCCTAAATAGTTTTTCTTATTGAGGTTTCCAAATTTTATCAAAGTCTAAAGTTATTTTGGGATCACCACCTCAGTCGTTCAAATGACAGCGTATCTCGTTTGAACGAGATGCTGTTTTGTTCAAACGACAGTGTATGTCATTTGAATGATAGGAGTTGTAGGCTGACACGTCACCGCCTCATTTTTGCTAAATATTGGGTGTTAGGCTACTTGTTTTTCGCGTGGAGAAACACTTCTTTTAACAGAATACATTTTTGAGTATTTTTTTTCTTCTCTAATAATTAACAGGTTCAAAGCTTTTGTTTTACAATTCACAAATCCCAATTACTTTTATGTGAGTTATTTTGTGGAATCCAATACATATTTTACTGGGATTTATGCTGCTGAACTAGGTGCCTCATAAGGTACTGGACTGACAATGCGTACCGCTTGAGGGAGGTACTAGGTTGATCGATTGTGTGTCATAGGGAGTGCTGCAGTGTTCCTAGGCTGACGACTACGAACCAAAACCTGCGGGTATTTCGTATGTCAATTGTATTTTCATTATAATCCGTGTAAACCAACTTTTACAAATTATAGCGGAAATAAAAATGTTTTTGCCCTTCAGAGAGTTTTTCCCTGAAATTTGTGTTTGTCAGTTTAATCATCGCATGGTTTAATTTATTGATTTGATTTGACACATAGATGCATATTTAGGGTCTCAATAAAGTTAGTGTTTGGTTTGAGAAAATTTGGACATCCAATTAAATAAGTTCAATTCGAAAATTTAAGAATCCATTTGAATCAGTATCGCACACGACATTTTACAGTTCCAAACCTCCTAGACCTCCAGTAAAGCTTCTGCAACCAGTTTGGCTATTAGGTGCAAAGTAAAACACTATTTCACCTACCACCATCATGAACTCACACTTGGATTGAAGTCTCCCATCAACATTTAATGCTACCAACAACTAACTTACACTAATTGCAAATACTTTACCCAACACTCCACCAAATTTATTACACATTTAGACATCATGGACCCCATAACCATACTACGCCAATCCACTCTTACTTTTCTTGGTGTTTGTGAACAAGTAGGAAGTTAATGGGAGATTAAAGATAGATTGAAGAAACTATACTTAGAGAGAGAACATGAGTTTTAAGTTTT
The DNA here is from genome assembly GCA_949130495.1 of Sambucus nigra. Taxonomy (NCBI): domain Eukaryota; kingdom Viridiplantae; phylum Streptophyta; class Magnoliopsida; order Dipsacales; family Adoxaceae; genus Sambucus; species Sambucus nigra. The sequence goes on along the minus strand of OX422210.1, from coordinate 191,712,262 downwards.
ACACACATGTTACTCCTTGTTCCACACTCCCAACCCATTTTTTAGAGCATATAATTGTAACTTGGATCATTTTTAGTTATTAAACACTTTATATATCTTGTTGAGACCCAAACTAATATTCAGAAACTCCTAAAGAATTTAATCAGTTACTTCCTAAAGTCCCCTCAGATATTGAAAAAGAACGCAAGACCTCTGATTCTCTTGGAAAAGCTAAAAATTTCTCTTAGCTTATATTAACCCATTTACAATCTAATAAACTAGTACAATACCTTTAACGGTGGACATAGGACCCTCATCTGAGGTCCGAACCAATTTACATCATCGTCTCACACTTTGACACACCTTTCCTCTTATCCATTTAAGGTCCATAGGGGGGTCCCTATGGGCCTAAAGTCACTTATAATGTTAACACCAATTAAGGTGATTATATGGTTTGGACGAGTTTCACACCATTTATTACACGTTTTGTGCTCATTTGGTTAAGGCTTATATTGGACATAGGATTAATATCAGGGAAGAAACTTATTAAGAACTTACTAAAACCTAAAACACCCATTTGTCATTTTAGAAATCCCTAGGGATCAAATTAGAAGCGGCACCAAATATTAAAGGGGATTTCGAGGTTTTGGGAACTTTTACTAGACAATCGGTCAATGGCAAGTGTACAACGATTAATAATTTAATTAGGATTCTGTTATGATACTAGTAGAAATTGGAATCTAGATTAACACTTTTATAATCTCATTTTAATTATCTAAAAATTAATTTTCAAAATTAGTTTAATTATAAAATTACACCATAATATCTTGTTAATGAATTTGGATAGTTTTATGATAAATCCTTTGAATTAATCATGGAATCAGAATGAATTTGATATATTCTAAATCATAGTAATAATTCGTATAAAAGTCATTCGGTTTAATCCGAAATTGACTCAAATCTTATTAGAATTGGTTAGAATTATGAACTTAGGGATTTCAACTCATAATCTGGAATTTATATGTAATCCCATGTTATAATATCTTCAAAATTGTAGTTATAAGCTTAAGATGTTATTATACAACTTATATTTGAAGGACATAAGGTTTTAGATCGATTAGAGGAATAGGATTTAGTTTGGTGTTGTTAATGGTCATTTTTGGCATTTGAAGAAGATGAGTCTACGTTAATGTCGTTAGAACGAGATTAGGACATCATTCGGACATGATATATGATCTCATTAGAATTATTTGGGAATTTGTTAGAATGGATTAGTTTGTTTCGCTTGAACTACTTTGGATGTCCTTCAAATGACATGTGGTATTTTGTTAGAACGACTTAGTGATTTCGTTAGAATGCCTTTTCACCTAAATTAATTATTAATCCTTAATTAATTAGAGATAATTAATGTGAGATTGGGTATATTCTTAGTAACTTGAGAGTAAATTGGATTTATGTATAATTTCTTATAGGCTTTGTGTATCGGACCAATAATTGGGATAGTTTATGACATTGTGAGATTCTTAGTGATTGTGTATATCCTATGAGAATTTAGATTAAGTTTCTAACCCATAGAGTAGGGTGGCTATTGATAATTATGATTGGTATGAAAGTTAGGTGGGAGACAATACCTCGATTTTTAATTGCTAAGAGTTAAGGCTAGCTAGCGTTATATGATAATTATTGTAGTTAACATGTGTATTAACTTGAAAACTAAGAGATATTATGTGTGACCCAGTTAAGTTGGGTTTATACTTCTTTATTTAACCTAGTTGCGTAGAGTCATGTATATTTACTTATTTTATAAGCAAGTATACCAATGTTTGTGAATACTCGCATGTGAAAAACTAAAAGGTATTTTGATGGGGAGCATAGGATGAGGACCGCACATGGTATTCCCAGTGATGAGATAAACTCTACTTAGGTCCTGTTTACACTGATCCTACAGTTGAAGTACCCACGTTTACTGAGGGGAAACAAATAGGGGAGTTATATCACTTATCGTTGGGTATGAAGGTCGTGTGATAGATAGGAACGCGTAGTGATTATCCTTTGTATATAATTTGAGGTTATAGGGTTGGGATAACCTATAAATATACCTAGTATGGCTAAGACATCATAATTTTATTTGAGGGCTCAAGAGTAGTCCTTAAGATTTGATGTGGGTTATGTACACTCAAAGATATTCTGGATTATGTGATTTTGAATTGTGCTAGTTTGAGATAGTTATACCGAATTATGATTTATAGTAGAGATGTATGACCACAAGCTTATGACTCAAATATGCTAGAGAGGTATATATTCAATCAGTGACATGGGATTATTTGGGACTGGTAGACTTGAAAAACTCTTGTAGAATCATAACTAGAGGATCGTTATTTATACTCTGATTAGTAAGCGATTTCCTTCTAATGTAAGAGATTATTGTGCTAAAATGAATGGTAATGCAAGAGATGAAATTGAGATAAAGAAAGTATGTAACATTTAATTAACATATGAATATGTACGTATATATATATATATATATATATATATATATATATATATATATATATATATATATATATATATATATCACAACTCATTGGTATTGGGAGTAGAAATGCATGATTATTTTAGGATTTTTGGGATGGCTAACTTAAATAACGTAAAAATCAATTTAATATACGAGGAAGATGTTTTATTATTATTATTTCCATACTTCACTTAAATTATAACTCTTTTTAGACTTGTAGGGTTTAACGAAATCACTCCCGATGCCTTGGACTTGGGTTATTTATTTAAAAAGTATCTCTAGATACATCATATTCATCAATTCTAAGATAAAGGCGTCGAGCATCATCACTCCTTTACATCTTTGTATTGATTTATATTTAAGTTTAGGCAATTGTAATTATTTCATATTTTTTCAAGTTAGAGATTGTAGTAGATATACTTGTGTTCGAAGTTGGATATTATACTCTTGAGATACAGTTTATATTCCATAGTTGTATTTCATTCTTATGTTGATGACTAGTATTAGAAATGTTTTATTTGATTCAGTAGTTTATTATCTTATATTGAATTTTTGTTATGCTGAGAGTGTCACCAAATTTTTTCGATTCTTGTGATTTTTGTATTAGACCCGATCAATATATATATGGGCTTTACGGGGTGTCACTGTTAGTATCAAAGCATTCCAGGCTCAAATGTTCTAGGGTTTTGAGTGCAACCACTATTCTTTTGCATTGCGTTCTTTGAATACATTAAACTTATACCATTTACTCTTTGTACTCTTCTAATGTTAATCATTTAGAGGATTTTCTCCATCATTCCAGACAAGTGGTTCGAATAAGATCCAAGTGTATCGGGTGGTTTCCTTGTTTGGATTTCTTTTGTGATACGCCCTATGTAAGAGATTGATTCCGATCAGGAGTTAAGGGATATTGGGCATGAGACCTTTTGTATCTTTTTATCATATGGTTTGAAGGGAAGTATCTCCACTAACCATCCGTAATATCATGAGAAGTAATTTCCTGATACTTTTTCAGGGCAACCCTATGGTATCCCAATTCGAGGGGGAGTTCACTTGTCGTTCTTTTACTACACTAATGATAAGGCATGTTGGGTTAGGAGAAAGCTTCTAGGAATGACCTAGGGAGCATTATTAGGTAATTTTTCTTCACCACTTATGCTTAGGTGGTGGAATTTCCCATTTTGCAGCGTTAGGAACATCAAAATTATCATTAGGACAGAGTTTCTAATATTGATAATATTGGGTCCGGACTAAGCCCGAAAGACTAGAGATGGGGGAATTCACCCTAAGATGGGGATGTCCTCATCAGTAAAATAACTCATTGGGGGGAGGATACTATAAAAGGTTTCAAAGAACAAACCATCAGAGTTACTATGGACATTAAATCTGAGGAATTATGGCTAGTTGGGCCATGACCTGTGAGAACAGTGGGACACCCCGCCTAATTAAATACCGGGCGATCACTCCTTTATTAAATTAAATCAAGGTAAACAGTTGGTTCATTCTCAGCATCACTGTCGATAGAAATACATTTTCCAATTTAACATCCTAAATAATTAAGCTAAGTGTCAAAACCATTTTCATACATGCTTTCCAAATTTTAATTAAAGAACAAGATTTATTTATTTAAAACAACATTTCAACAACTTAGAATCACATCACAGTAAACTAAATAATATAATACATTCGTCAATCGAATGTCAACATAAGAAAACTAAAGTCACCAATACAAACTGAATAAAACCCATAGTAACAATACTGAAAACAACTGATATACAAATGTCCCAATAACAACGGGATAATGGAGAGAGCTACACATGCTCAACTGGTGAAAGTACTAAGAGTAGATCCGAATGAATGAAGTCGTCTAATCCAGAGACCTGCAACTCCCACCTAAGCTGCAACGCGTTCCTTCCAAGAGATCCTAATCAAGACGCCCCTGTGGCTGGGCACCTGTAATACATACATATATATACAAGAGAGAGAGAGAGAGGGAGAGAAAACGGGTCAGATCCCGAAAGTGTGTTTGATTTTAAAATACGTTTAGCAAGTATTTAAATTGATACAGGCCAATGCAACAACATATTAGTGCGTCACTTGATACGGCGAAAATATTGCGTATTTCACCCGTTAACCTACGCGTTATTAGCCCCCTCGGGTATCTTATTCCCTATATTTATGCTCGTTAACCAGACAACCCTCGTATTTCTATGTTAACATGTTTTGCATGGGTTAATTGAGCTTTTGTAGGTGTTTGGATGATTAGTGTGAACTTCGGATGCGTTTCGCTCGATTTCCGTACACAACCGCACGCGCAAGGGCATTTTAGTATTTTGACAGCTTGGGAACCTGTCCCGACATCTACACGGAAGTTGTATCTCTCCTCGCTAGCTTCGCGTGACCGTGAACGGTGCGTGATTCCAATGCATAACGACAAAGGTATGGTGATTTGAGCAACGTTGGCAATGCAGGGAGAATTGCAGGCTGCCCTTGCTTGATCGATCGATCGAGCCTGGGGGTCGATCAATCGAGCATTATTATTTTTGCCACGTTTTCCACTTTCGATCGATCGACACCAGGGGTCAATCGATCGATCCCCTATTTTTCCCCTGCAGATATTTTCTTTCTTTTATTCCAACTTACTATATAAGTTGGTTTTTGTTGTAATAAGAGATAGATACATTTTAGAGATACTTAGAGACATATTCTAATTTAGATAGTTTTAGTTAGGGTTTGGTTTTGGAGAGTTCCTTTCTTATTCTTCTTGGATTGACAACGTATGTGGTTTGTAAGATGGAACTATTCATTTCCTCTCCATTTAATATAGTTTGTTCTTCTTCTTCTTCTTCTTCTTCTTCTTCTTCTTCTTCTTCTTCTTCTTCTTCTTCTTCTTCTCTTGCCTTGTAATTTAGTTTCAATGCTTTCTAACTAGTTTACTTGCTTTAATTCTTTCTTTCTTAGTTTAATTAGCATAATTTAGTTTAACTCACCATGCACCCTTAGATAAATAGGGTCGGGATTTCATTTCTGCCATTTTCGGGCCCCGAGCTCCGAAAACTAGGTTTAGTGCAAAATCGCGTTTAATTGAAACCGCGCGTATCAAAGTTGGATTGCTAAGCGTTTATCTTTCTTTGTCATGCAACGTTAGAGTTTATAGCGACAATCCGAGTTTAATCCGCGTGCGACCCTTTTTCAGTTAAATGTTTTATCTCGCAACTTTGGGTTAAATTCCTTCTTGCGTGATATTTATGCTTAATTGTAAATGCTCGATTAGATTGCTTTCAAGCCTTAACTCTAGTTAGTAGTTGTTTCGATCCATTTGGTAGAATGCAATCCCGATCCTCGCTTTCCTTTAATCTAGCATTAACTTATTCTTTTCTTTTGTCACCATAACCACCTATCATCTTTTACACTTTTATTCCTGAGGTAATTAAACAATTAACATCTAAACTTCAATCACTCCCTGTGGATTCTCGATACCCGACTTACCGCTCTACTTTCTTGTTAAGTGTAGTAGTAGCTTAGGTTCTTTTGTATGTCGATCGGGAACCGAAATCAACGATAGTGCCCCTACACGAACACTCGGTTTTCCTCGCATCAAAAATGGCGCCGTTGCCGGGGAGTTTGTTTAGATAGTAATTGTTTTATTATTTCGTAGTATTTTTCCCTTCCTATTTGTATTCTTTCTTTTAACCTTTCTTGCAGGATTTGCATACTTCGAGCGCTAAGAAACTTTCATTCGCGGTTGCTCACTTTCTTTCTTGGATTCTCCATCTTTCAACAACGAGGTAACCATGTCTTTCTTTTATAGTTATTACGGTTATTCTAATGATTCTTACTTTGGGGATAGTTTTCAAGTTTTCCATTTTCAAGATTTTCTTGAAAATGAAAGACTTGAAAACATTTATCGGAATGAAAATCATTATTGGGAGCTTGAGTTGGATTCATTATTCGAATCCAATGACGATTCTTATTTCATTACTTTCGAAGACGAGTTTCAACCAAATGAGGAGTCTGAAGCTTTTGAGCCGAGGAAGCCTACTTTGGAAGAAACTTTTCTTCTTTACTCCCAAGGTTTGGAAAGCCTAAATGGTGCTGGAATGAGACTTGGTGCACTTTGCGATGAGATGAATTCTTATGCACAAAACAACGAGGATGTGGAAAATTGTGTTTCACCTCAATTTTTCAAAGAATTTCTCATCGAATGTGAATCTTTCTCCCCCGAAATTCAATCTCCTTCCGACGATGTGCCGATTGAGATTGAATTTGTTTCATCACCATATTCGTTTTCCGTGATCGAACCATTAGAATTACCGGTTGATTCCTATGAGTCGGTAGAAATTAAAACTTCTACACTTTTTGTCGATGAGGACTCCTTACCGGACTTGTTTTCGATGGATGTTATCCCGATGTGTGCACCATCTCCGATTCCATTTGAAAAACCTTTGGGAGATGAATCGACTTTTCTTGGTCCTCTAGTGTTCTTGTCCCCCTTGTTATCCAAATCCCCCATCGTCCGCCCAAAATTTCAAATTGGCGATGGTTCACTTTTTTCACCACCCACATGGCTTCCGTTGTTCAAACGGAATTCATATCTTTCGGGAGGCATGTTTTCTTTGGAGGGTCCACCGTTGATCTTTCAAAGTCAAATCCCTTTTTGGGTGGACCCTCAACTATATAGACTTCTAGTATATAGTTAGTGTGAAGCCTAAATAGTAGGTTGTAAATAGTTAGCTTTTTAATTTTCTTTCTTTCCTTTTTTTTTCTTTCCTTTTTAATTTAGTCTAGTGTAATTAGTTAACTTTTTGTTATTTGTTTTTGCTATGCTCGGTACTAACTTGTTTTGTATATTCCTTTGGACTCGCGCTTATGGAGATCGCTCCAATTTTGGGTAATATCGTTCTTTTCCTCTCTTTGTGTTGTGTTCTTAATGCGCATTGAGGTCAATGCAACATTTAAGTTATGGGGTGTATGATATTCTATCCATTTCATGTGTAGTCCATGGATTTGCTCACATTTAGTTACTTAGTATGCCTTTTTGTGAAAAATTTGAAAAATTTTCAAATATATTTTCTTTCTTTTTTCTCCTTTGTTGGGCATTTTGCCTTGTTTTCGATGATAAATTTCAATAATTGCCCGATTCGATAGACAACTCAGTGATGCATGTTCTCGATTTTAGAAGTTATTAGACTTTAGTCCTCAAATCATTGATATTGTGAATAACTTCATGAATTAAACTTTATCCCATGAGCACATGCGCTTTCCTTGTCATATTGATTTGGTTTAAGATTTTTATAACTCGGTAATCTTTTGTTGCATTGTATATACTTACACCGAGTAAGCTTTGTACCTTTCGTTGTTTGTGAGTGTTATACACTATTCTTTCCTCTTTGAAAGCGTTGAATTCGTTGGTAATCTCTCTATTCTTTCATTTGACCGTTCATTAATTGAGTTCATACTTGAAATGTGTTACTTGATCATGATTTTCATATGTTGTTTTGACTCGAGAATTGCGTAAACCTTTGTGAAATTATCATAGGCCCTCTTTGTTATATCACTCATATTGACCTTGACCTCACCCTTATATGCTTTCCCTAGTCAACCCTTTTGTGCCTAAATATAGCCTTTCGTTTCATAACCCGAATCCCATAACCAACTCCAAATTGGAGTTTTAAACCTTACATACACTTTCCATACCTTTGTTTGGAATGTTACTTGGTATTGAATATTGTTGTTATGATGTGTGGTTGCAATTTGAGTATATGGGAGTTTGAAAAGTAAAGAAAAGTGATGTGAAAAAAAAGAAAGTGTAGTGAAAAAGAGAAAGCAAAAAGTAAAAGAAAACAAAAGAAAAAGTGAGAAAAAGGAAGAAAAGAAAAAGAAAGAGAAAGTTGTAAATATTGTTTGTAGTGTTTCAATAAGCTTTGATTACTCTCTAGATTGTTATATCTATGCTCGTTTGGACATCTTTGTCCAACTTTTGATATTGCCCACGTTTTCACATTATTCTGAGTTTCATCCCCAAACACTTTGAATCCGTATATACATCCCTTTCATTTCGCACCCTAGCCATACCTACATCATAACCCTATTACAAGTCCTATGTGATCTTAGGTTGATGTAATTCAAATGTTTAAATAGTTTTGATAATCTGTGAAAATGCATTTCGCCTCTTTTAGTGTGCGATATCCTTTCTTTGAGATTACAATTTTTCAGTTTATATATAGCGTTCTTCTTTTGTGACATGTGTGCAGCCTATTTTCCATTTACATTTACTCCTTATGCCCGCATGTCCCGTGTATTACCTCCCTTTTCATAGTGAATTCGTTTGATGAGCGTAATGCCCGTGAGGATTGAATTTATGCATGCTTTGATATTTAGTATCCGAGTTATTTAAGTTTTTCGCCAAATCATACCTTTCATATGCTCACTCCCCTCCCACTTTTAGAGTTTCAATTCATTGAGGTGCATTCGATAATGTTAATAACTACGGACTTCTCATGCGAATTCGTTTGCTATGCTAATAACATGTTGAAACCTTGTTCGCACTGATGAGTTTGTCTTACTTGATTGGGCATATTTTGAGGAAACTTTATGATGTTTGTGGGTTCCATCACTGAAAACCCTCACGATACGACACTCGTCCACTAGGGTAACCTAGGGGTTTAACGGCTTATTGCATACGCTAAATGCAATCGAATCACCCGCGAAAGCGGCCATATCTTTTTATTGCCTTTATACCATACTTTTGTACTCTCTCCTATGTTGGTTTACTAGTTATTCTTGTTGCATCCTATTTCATTGCTAGGGACTAGCAATAAGTAAGTTAGGGGGTGTGATACGGCGGAAATATTGCGTATTTCACCCGTTAACCTACGCGTTATTAGCCCCCTCGGGTATCTTATTCCCTATATTTATGCTCGTTAACCAGACAAGCCTCGGATTTCTATGTTAACATGTTTTGTAGGGGTTAATTGAGCTTTTGTAGGTGCTTGGATGCTTAGTGTAAACTTCGGATGCGTTTCGCTCGATTTCCGTACACAACCGCAAGCGCAAGGGCATTTTATTCTTTTGACAACTTGGGCACCTGGCCCGACATCTACACGGAAGTTGTAGCTCTCCTCGCTAGCTTCACGTGGATGCGAACGGTGCGCGATTCCGATGCATAACGACAAAGTTAGGACGATTTAATCGACGTTGGATTGTATGCCAATGCAGGGAGAATTGCAGGCTGCCCCTGCTTGATCGATCGATCGAGCCTGGCGGTCGATCGATCAAGAATTATTATTTTTGCCACATTTTCCACTGTCAATCGATCGACACCAGGGGTCGATCGATCGATCCCCTGTTTTTCCCCTGCAGATATTTTCTTTCTTTTATTCCAACTTACTATATAAGTTGGTTTTTGTTGTAATAAGAGATAGATACATTTTAGAGATACTTAGAGACATATTCTGATTTAGATATTTTTAGTTAGGGTTTGGTTTTGGAGAGTTCCTTTCTTCTTCTTCTTGGATTGACAACCTATGTGGTTTGTAAGATGGAACTATTCATTTCCTCTCCATTTAATATAGTTTGTTCTTCTTCTTCTCTTGCCTTGTAATTTAGTTTCAATGCTTTCTAACTAGTTTACTTGCTTTAATTCTTACTTTCTTAGTTTAATTAGCATAATTTAGTTTAACTCACCATGCACCCTTAGGTAAATAGGGTCGGGATTTCATTTCCGCCATTTTCGGGCCCCGAGCTCCGAAAACTAGGTTTAGTGCAAAATCGCGTTTAATTGAAACCGCGCGTATCAAAGTTGGATTGCTAAGCATTTATCTTTCTTTGTCACGCAACATTAGAGTTTATAGCGACAATCCGAGTTTAATCTGCGTGCGACCATTTTTCAGTTAAATGTTTTATCTCACAACTTTGGGTTAAATTCCTTCTTGCGTGATGTTTATGCTTAATTGTAAATGCTCGATTAGATTGCTTTCGAGCCTTAACTCTAGTTAGTAGTTGTTTCGATCCGTTTGGTAGAATGTAATCCCGATCCTCTCTTTCCTTTAATCTAGCATTAACTTATTCTTTTCTTTTGTCACCATAACCACCTATCATCTTTTACACTTTTATTCCTGAGGTAATTAAACAATTAACATCTAAAATTCAATCACTCCCTGTGGATTCTCGATACCCGACTTACCTCTCTACTTGCTTTTCAAGTGTAGTAGTAGCTTAGGTTCTTTTGTATGTCGAGCGGGAACCGAAATCAACGATAGTGTCCCAACACGAACACTCGGTTTTCCTCGCATCATCACTCTCTTGAGAAATACTCACCTCTCTTATAATGTGCACACCTATCGCACTAACCTTCCCAACAGTTTATCTTAGCATTTTATTATACTAACCTTCCCAATAATTTTGCGTATGTACTTACTCGTAAGATTTCAAAACCAAACTATATTTTTGTTTACAAAGAATACTTCCAATTAGAAGTACAACTCTCGTTTTAGGTTTTTAATTAATATATAAAGTTCCTCGGTGACATATTGTTTTTCACAAACAAGTATTTACTATAAGAGTCATCAACCATGTCCTACTTATCAAATCGCAGTAGGCAGTTTCAAATTTCAAAATCTCATATATATATATATTAACTACTCGTATAATATATAAAAATTAACATCACCCCTCATAAAACTATGGTGCGTGCATACTCTACTATCCAGAACCCCATATCACTCATATTAAGGGGAATACAGTCGGAATCACTCTTGAATTGTATTAACATGAATACACAAACAATATTGAGGCGAAGCACAGATTCCAAGTCTCTAAGAGGATGGCACATACCTGCGTCTCTTAGGACCGTCTGAACTATCACATCGATAGCCTGTACCAAGGATATCTATCTCCTAGGGTACAAGTCAATATCCCCCATAAAGGTCCCATCGAGATAAGACTTGCCCCAGCGCGGTAACCTCAGGGATAGCAAGTAGCGTGGGCATGAATTTTCACAAGTATATAATATATGTACACACAATCATATAAATATACCACTTTATCAAATTAATATAGGTTCTTCTCGTCATCCATTATTATACTATTTATCCTTAATTTCACATTTATAGAATTACGTATAAGGTTTCATTCCTAACCTTAACTCGAAGGGTTTTCTCACTTATTACCTAACACTCGTGGGCTATATCCTCACAAATCTGAATTTCAATAAGTGTCTTTATTAGGTTCCAACGTAACTCTCTTACGCACCTCACCCTTTAAATTCATAAATCTACCAACCTAAAGAAATTATCCCATAAATACCATTCTCGTTGAAGATTAAAGGTTCCAACATTTATTAATACACCCTACTGGTCCTCAATGTCTCCCAAATCAATTTATCAAGAATGCCCAAGACTTATATCACGACAATTACAATTTAATGCATTTAAAGAGGGAATTAGGAGTCTGCCAGGAGGGGTCGATCGATCGAAGCTTGGGGCTCGATCGATTGAACCTTCGATCGATCGAAGCTCTAGGCTCGATCGATCGATCAAGCAGGTCTGGGCAAAATTCTGCAGAATGCCGTTACGGGTTTCATCACCAAAATTACACCAAATCGATATTTCAAAGTTCCAATCGTCCCAGAATTCTACTACTAACATCATAAAAATATACTTGATGATTCTAACGTAAGCCATGTTCATATATATCATTTAAACATGGATTTTCCACCTAAAGTTGTCTCCAATTATCAAGAACCCTAGAATTTTCTTAAACTGTTTTCTAATCAATCTTTCTCTAGAATTTCTTTCTTATGATCAACAAAATTTCGTGATTTAATTTCCTCTACATGGCAAGGGTTTCAGAATTTCATATAAATCATTTCTACATGCATTTTCCTAACACAAATTGGGTGTTCTTCCATATTTATCATCTCTAATCAATCCTAAACCAATATGAAGATTTCATTAACGAAAATACGCAAGTTAAACACTTGCCTGGGATTTTTGGTATTCTGATTCACGGCTGATTTTGGTATGGCTGCGTTCCTCGTCTCGCGATCTACGTGGTGGTGGTGGCGGTGGTGCAAACCGGTGGTTTCTTAGCCTTGAATTGCCTTGGAGCTCTCTCCTCTCTTCTCCAATGGTCATCACTTGATTTGTGAATGTTATAACCCTAAGAGGATGACCTAATGGCTGATATAGGTTGGCTGAAATTCGTGGGTTTAATTACCCAATTATGTAAAATGACTAAAATGCCCTCCCGAGGTACTAATTAAGCCTAAAATTGCCCCGAGACCCAAACTACACCCCCGGGTACACTTTTCTAACTATCTCAACCCTACCGGATGCGTTGGCGCACTCAAAACGACCATACGGACAACTTATAAAATATTCACTTTTTATTTAACCAAATTAGTCCCGACGTGACACGATCACGTTCCGACTTAAATCTCCGAAATCGTCATTTAATTCACTCATGACAACATTATAAGAATAAATCTCATATATTACTATACTCATCCAGTAATATACAACATATAACAAATTTCCAATAATTACTAACTTTACTAACTTTCGTCACGCTAGTAAATATTCAAAGCAACATTCCGGATTAAAATTAAATTAATTTATCTCAATTAAATTTAATAAATTCCATAATTTTAAAAGCTATAAAAATATGGGGTATTACATACTTCCCCCCTAATAACTGAATTTCGTCCCAAAATTTGGAAAATAAGGCCTATCCGATAGCACAATTCTGGATATCCTTTTTCCGTACACAAACTAACTACACATTACGGCGTTCAATTATTATAGCCCTTTCTTCACAACAACATTTTTTTACATTCTCATTAGGGATACTTCACTTTGTCCTCCCAACCGACAACATTCGCATAAGTCACGCTTATACGTTATGCATTTCATTAACTCACTAACATTAGGAGGCCGCACCCTACTATAGACAATTACTCGGATCATTTATATACAAAACTTCCATTCTGAGAAAATATTACGAACATTTGACCACTTGTTCGCCTAAAACAGTCGTGGAATTCTACCACAGTTATCGGGTATTTTCTCGACCGATCCAAAAATTCTGATTATCTACTCTCCTCTAAACATACAGGAGGAGAGTAGTCGAGGTTCCTTTCGTAACAAAACCTTAATAAGTACCTTGTACGCGACAAACAGGTACGAGTGCTTCTACAGAGCATTCTTGAAATCATCGTATCAAGATTCCAAAATCTCCTTCACGTGGCTCCACAAATCTTTAATCATCGCGCGCCTATTCCCTGGCTACGGGTGGTACATCCTACTCGAAACGAAACCTTATCTCCGCTGGTTCCTGAAATCCCAGTTGAAGGTGGGATTCACCAATCTCATCCTGATTCAGAAATTTGTACTGCGTCGGACCATGCACTGGCGCGATCCTTTCTTTTGAAGGAAGTCTGGGCATACTAGTTAATATTGTAAGCCAGCCCAAGGGAATATCAATCACTTCCTTCTCGGCGACTTAATTCATAAGTTCGGGATAAACCCTTGATCATGTTTTGAGGATGGTAACCCATCCAAGGACTGTATCAACTTTTCCGACCTCTTCCAATTTCAGGAATTGTCGATAAACACAAAATTCTTTGGTTGATTCTCCGCTTTCAACCAAACCTTACTTACGGGCGGTGCATGTAGAGACTAGTCACTACATCTCGCAAAACATTGATTCTTCCCTTGAAATGTCTCACATTAAGTGACACGTAATACTCCCCTTCCTCTATGGAGTAGGCCGAAAGTTCTGACCCGGGCTCTTCTCTCCACGATGTGCACTCTGGATCTCTTATACCATACTAACATCCTTACTCTTTGTATGCGCAAGTCGCTCTCATGCTTGACTAATAATAACTCCACTCCGGGTGTTCTTCATAATTATTAAATTATACTCTATTCAAGGAATACTAATTCTTGAACGACTTCCATAGCCTTCCAATCAAGTTAGGGCGTGCTATTCAATTGCACACTTATATATGGATTATCGCCCCTCATGTGACGTTTAATCCACTCTATCACTTCCACTTCGTCATACTATTCCCACAAACATATATTTCACACGTCTTATCCCACGTCCCTCTGATTCGGACCATTTTAACTGTAGTTAACCAAGATGCTCACATTTTTGCAACACTTCAACCGCCCTGGGAGAGCGAACGGCGTGCTACTCATCTGTAGAACTAACTAAATTCAACGGAATAGAAGAAATAGGGCATCCAAATTCCATGACAATAAAAGAGGAATAATAATTTCCACCTTCCTCAGATAAGTACAACAATTTTCCCAAATAGGTACAACAACCAAAATAAATCACTAATGCTCTATTCATCAGAATAATTACAGGTCATCTCTTTTGTATGATATAAAGTTCTTTCCAGGTAATCCATGCTAAAAATCATTCCGCCTCTTTATTCACCTTGTGTTCTGTACGCGGTTATGATATTCGGGTATTTCAATCACCCTAGAAATCAGAATTCTTAAATTCTCCTTATCATAGTTCCACCCCTCAACCCGTGGGGATAACTTTCAATGTTTTCCTACCACAAGATCCGGCTCCAAAATCCTTAAAATGAAATTCAACTTCCAATTTACATACATAATTACTTGATCCCATTTCGACCAGGGTACCCAACTCGTGGAAAAGTGACCAAACGTCTCCCTATTTCCAACCTTACGCTAAGTTTCATGCGTGGGTTGTCTCACAAAACGAAATCCAAACAAGGAACCCCCCCGATACACTACTACCTAGCTTTGTCAGACATTGAAATTCGTTAGGTCCTCCGTCCGTGGTATGTACCCCTTTATTCCGTCTCTTGACAGAAAAGTTACAATTCTCCCGTAATTATGCTTAATAAAGAACGTTTCACCAATTTCACTACCGTATTGGTTGATAGTAATAGCATTCCATAAGCCTCGAATACACACAATCAGAATTCTCGAAATTTCTTTCCTTAATAATAGGGGTATAAAGATCAACTCCCACATCTCTAAAGGTTAAATATAACAATGCACTCTTCCTATCACTAAGCCCGAAGTGCTAAACATAATACTGAGTCAAATCTTTTCACTCAACGGTAAATCCTGATACATACGGAATTATACTAACAAATTCTATACATACATTGGCATCGAATATCTCGAGCCCACTATCTCCTCCGAAGTCTCTAGGATAGATAATATAAGTGCGAGTACAACTTCCTTACAAGTAAGCCTCGCCAAAGCAAACATGAAACATGTTGCACCAATGCAACTACTCCAATAGCCTCTCAATAAATGCCCACTATCATACTACCCATTTCTATAACGTTTTAACAAGGATAATATCATACTCGTGTATCGTATCACTACAACGAGTAACCTAAATAAAGTTTAAAACACTGTAATATGCTCATTCATCCCCCGCGGATAGCACCAAAGAAAAATCCCGTTATACTAAGAGAAATATTCACATAATGGTAACATTTATAATGATATGCATTAAACTCATCTCACATGCCAATCTAGCAATAAACAAAATATGGTGACTCGCTCGTGTCACATAAACACGCCGCATCCTAAGGATACAACTTATACTTCCATCCTGGCAATCGTTTTGACTGCACAAATGGTTTTCGGACGTAACACGTCTGCCCAAACCAAAACAAAATTATTTTACTCGTTGCCTTTTACTAGGCACCGTATTCTTATTCTTTCTTTGGAACATATTATCGTGAGCGATCTCACTCCGCATAAAATACCTCAACACATAATTCACCTATCACCTGTCCTACTATCCAGGTTAGGATGGTTCTTTCCTCGGACATTAGTAGACTCGATTTTTGTTAACCATCTCGGTTGTTCCATAGCCTGCTTAGGCCATAAAGATCATGTTACTATCTATACTAGTACTTACTGAATTTACCATCACTTGGTAAGAATTTAACTGTCTGAAACATTTAAATGGTTTTCCTGATGTGTATCCACATCCTTCTGTGGTAGTATACCACCACTGTTGCATTCAGTCTCATTCTCGACTAAATTCTTCGATTCCTTTAACTTCCTCCACAAAGAAGCGTTATCATCTACTCGGACACAATATGACAATGTGAACCTCTGGATCGTTCGTCCATCAGAATTTCCACCTCGAGTTTTATCAACTATTATTACGATTTGGTCTTCCACTTGGAGTAGTTTTCCCCCACTTGTATCTACATCTTCTAACACAAAATGGGCTAACGGTTAAGATTCAAATTCATGAATGGACCCCTGATATGCCCTCCCTCGAAGAGTTCAGAACCACATTTTCTTCTCATCCTGAACAGTTAAGGAAGGAACATACGGTCAACACTGTACCTTAAGTTCTCCAATAGGCATAGCATTCCACTTCTAAAATTGGTGGTTGTCTCCAACCACTATAATTTCGTCCCGAAAGCCAAGAAAATTTTCCTCTAAATTTTCACTTTCGGTTTGCCACTCTCCGTTCTACATTTAAGCCTTTGGATACTTTACCGCCTTAGGTAAAGACACATACAATTTTCGCGTTTATAAAATTTCCCGTTGATAGTCTTTACACATTTTTTGTAAAACGTTGGGTAAGTTTACCCCCGTACCTCATTTGACTATAACAGCATTTGAAAATCATTGCTGCACCTTAGTCGCCTTTCAAGTCTTGGCTTCTCGTGCCATAATGGAGGTGACCTCGACTACGGTCGTCATCCTCGAATATATTTCCTAATCTCAACTGAGCCCTGCCTCCTGATGTACGCTTAACGGTCTTCTTCTGACATCCATCATTGCTCGGCACACTCACACATCCGAACGAAATTAGAATTCACTAATGCATACACATTATAGCACGAGAACAGAATCTCTCCAAAGGAATTGACAATCCTAAACATAGGGCTCTATAACAAACAAAGTAACGCTGAAAGCAAAATAAGTCGTACAGATCCTAAGGACACTAGAACCTGATGCTCTGATACCACCTGTGACACCCCTCCTAATTAAATACCGGGAGATCACTCCTTTATTAAATTAAATCAAGGTAAACAGTTGGTTCATTATCAGCATCACTGTCGATAGAAATACATTTTCCAATTTAACACCCTAAATAATTAAGCTAAGTGTCAAAACCATTTTCATACATGCTTTCCAAATTTTAATTAAAGAAAAATATTTATTTATTTAAAACAACATTTCAACAACTTAGAATCACATCACAGTAAACCAAATAATATAATACATTCGTCAATCGAATGTCAACATAAGAAAACTAAAGTCACCAATACAAACTGAATAAAACCCATAGTAACAATACTGAAAACAACTGATATACAAATTTCCCAATAACAGTGGGATAATGGAGAGAGATACACATGCTCAACTGGTGAAAGTACTAAGAGTAGATCCGAATGAATGAAGTCGTCTAATCCAGAGACCTGCAACTCCCACCTAAGCTGCAGCGCGTTCCTTCCAAGAGATCCTAATCAAGACGCCCCTGTGGATGGGCACCTGTAATACATACATATATATACATGAGAGAGAGAGGGAGAGAAAATGGGTCAGATCCCGAAAGTGTGTTTGATTTTAAAATACGTTTAGCAAGTATTTAAATTGATACAGGCCAGTGCAACAACATATTAGTGCGTTACTCTCTTGAGAAATACTCACCTCTCTTCTAATGTGCACACCTATCGCACTAACCATCCCAACGGTTTATCTTAGCATTTTATTATACTAACCTTCCCAATAATTTGGCGTATCTACTTACTCGTAAGATTTCAAAACCAAACTATATTTTTGTTTACAAAGAATACTTCCAATTAGAAGTACAACTCTCGTTTTAGCTTTTTAATTAATATATGAAGTTCCTTGGTGACATATTGTTTTTCACAAACAAGTATTTACTATAAGAGTCATCAACCATGCCCTACTTATCAAATCGCAGTAGGCAGCTTCAAATTTCAAAATCTCATATATATATTAACTACTCGTATAATATATATAAATTAACAGCACCCCTCATAAAACAATGGTGCGTGCATAGTCTACTATCCAGAACCCCATATCACTCATATTAAGGGGAATACAATCGGAATCACTCTCGAATTGTACTAACATGAATACACAAATAATATTGAGGCGAAGCACAGATTCCAAGTCTCTAAGAGGATGGCACATACCTGCGTCTCTTAGGACCGTCTGAACTATCACATCGATAGCCTGTACCAAGGATATCTATCTCCTAGGGTACAAGTCAATATCCCCCGTAAAGGTCCCATCGAGATAAGACTTTCCCCAGCGCGGTAACCTCAGGGATAGCAAGTAGCGTGGGCATGAATTTTCACAAGTATATAATATATGTACACACAATCATATAAATATACCACTTTATCATATTAATATAGGTTCTTCTCATCACCCATTATTATACTATTTATCCTTAATTTCACATTTATAGAATTACGTATAAGGTTTCATTCCTAACCTTAACTCGAAGGGTTTTCTCACTTATTACCTAACACTCGTGGGCTATATCCTCACAAATCTGAATTTCAGTAAGTGTCTTTATTAGGTTCCAACGTAACTCTCTTACGCACCTCACCCTTTAAATTCATAAATCTACCAACCTAAAGTAATTATCCCATAAATACCAATCTCATTGAAGATTAAAGGATCCAACATTTATTTATATACCCTACTGGTCCTCAATGTCTCCCAAATCAATTTATCAAGAATGCCCAAGACTTATATCACGACAATTAGAATTTAACGCATTTAAAGAGGGAATTAGGACTCTTCCAGGAGGGGTCGATCGATCAAAGCTTGGGGCTCGATCGATCGAACCTTCGATCGATCGAAGCTCTAGGCTCGATCGATCGATCAAGCAGGTCTGGGCAAAATTCTGCAGAATGCAGTTACGGGTTTCATCACCAAAATTACACCAAATCGATATTTCCAAGTTCCAATCGTCCCAAAATTCTACTACTAACATCATAACAATATACTAGATGATTCTAACGTAAGGCATGTTCATATACATCATTTAAACATGGATTTCCACCTAAAGTTGTCTCCAATTATCAAGAACCCTAGAATTTTCTTAAATAGTTTTCCAATCAATCTTTCTCCAGAATTTCTTTCTTATGATCATCAAAATTTCGTGATTTAATTTCCTCTACATGGCAAGGGTTTCAGAATTTCATATAAATCATTTCTACATGCATTTTCCTAACACAAATTGGGTGTTCTTCCATATTTATCATCTGTAATCAATCCTAAACCAATATGAAGATTGCATTAACGAAAATATGCAAGTTAAACACTTGCCTGGGATTTTTGGTATTCTGATTCACGGCTAATTTTGGTATGGCTACGTTTCTCGTCTCGCGATCTACGCGGTGGTGGTGGCGGTGGCGGTGGTGCAAACCGGTGGTTTCTTGGCCTTGAATTGCCTTGGAGCTCTCTCCTCTCTTCTCCAATGGCCGTCACTTGATTTGTGAATGTTCTAACCCTAAGAGACTGACCTAATGGCTGATATAGGTTGGCTGAAATTCGTGGGTTTAATTACCCAATTATGTAAAATGACTAAAATGCCCTCCCGGGTTACTAATTAAGCCTAAAATTGCCCTGAGACCCAAACTACACCCCCGAGTACACTTTTCTGACTATCTCGACCCTACCGGACGCGTTGGCGCACTCAAAATGACCATACAGACAACTTATAAAATATTCACTTTTTATTTAACCAAATTAGTCCCGACATGACACGAGCACGTTCCGACTTAAATCTCCGAAATCGTCATTTAATTCACTCATGACAACATTATAAGAATAAATCTCATATATTACTATACTCATCCAGTAATATGCAACAAATAACAAATTTCCAATAATTACTAACTTTACTAACTTTCGTCACGCTAGTAAATATTCAAAGCAACATTCCGGATTAAAATTAAATTAATTTATCTCAATTAAATTTAATAAATTCCATAATTTTAAAAGCTATAAAAATACGGGGTATTACAAACAGGGTCGACGATACCAATTTAGTAGAGTTGGCCATAGAGTCAGGGTCAGCCAGCCATAATTTTGATGGTTCTTTTAGAAGAAATTATTACACTTTTGGTGAACGAGACCACTTAAAATATGCCTTAGGGGAAACCAGTGTTATTTGCATAACAATAGGAGATTGTTATAATTATATTTAAGGATAATATGCACAGCTCTTATTCTGATATTGATTTCTTTTAATAATTTTGTTAGTGGTATTCTCTCTATGATACTAGAGTGCATATTTTACCAATAAGTTTAATTATTAGTGGTTACCACGGTGGTTAGGGGTGTTGTTCTATGTCGTGATTGTGGAGATGTACCGATATGTTTAGTTGGCTCGGTATTTAGCCGCTTTGTTGTTTTAGACATGTGGCCTTATGATTCTAATATTGGGCAATGATTCATATCGTATTAAGCTTATATCAACTAGCGTGTAGGCTCTTATGTTTACCTTTTTGGGAAGGGGACGTTACTTCTAGTTATGTCAAGGATCGAGGAAGGGTTTAGTGAGTAGGGGTATTTAATTTATGTGATCACATAAGAGGGATCATTATTTTTAGACCTATTATCAATTGTTTGGGATTTTTTCCCGTTATATTTGAAGAGGTACTAAGTTACCACATACACCAGAGATTATTTTTAGCCTGGGTGTTGGAACTAGCGTTAGACTCGTTACAGGGGAATTTTATTTCATCGGCTCCATTTGAGACACTAGATTTTTGGGAGCAGGCACATTGTATTTCGTTCCAAGAGTATATTTGTGGTATATGTTAACATGTGGAATCTTTGTTCCTCATTATTAAAGATGGATAATTCACTAAGTTATGTGTGGACCACTTGGAGCTAGGAATGGTTAAGATACAGAAGAAGGGTTCACTGCCACATATCGACACCCTATTTAAGCCATGAGGATGAATCATTTATTAAAATATTATAATGTGATCGAGTTATCAGAATTTATGGAATCGGGAGAAGGATATCCTCAAGGTAGTATTCAAACACAATATAAAGAATGCACATAAAGGTCAGGCCAATGGGTTGAACAATGCTCCAGCTATGTTTGTGAAGTTGATGTTTAAAGTATTTCGACCATAGTTGGCGTTCATTGTTGTGTTTATCATCAACATTTTTATTGAAGCAGTATCACTTATGGCATAAAAGTCCACTACACCTAATATTGTCATGCAAGTAGGTCAGGGCTAGACATTTGGGATCTTTTATTTAGGTGAGCTATGTGAATAGTGTTAATATGAGTTTCCTTTGTTCATTTAGCCAATGAAGAGGGTTTCTTATCCAAGGGAAATTAGTTGTAACTAAGTATCCCAAGCTACGTAAAGTATTTTTGGCCGAGGCACATACTTGGAGTTTAGGTGTGCCACTTTCAGTAGTGTAGTTAGAGAATCAGACACATTTTAATAATTTTAGTTGTTAGTGATTCCAAGTAAAAGTGGAATAATAGGTACTTTGATTTTTATCATGGGGTACAGAGGTCCCAAAGAGGACATAAGGCCATCTGGGTCATTTACGTTAGATTGACCAAGTTTATTGGAGTTATGAGTTAGAAAGTTCTTCGTACTAGAGTGTGCTCGAGACACCTCTAAGGAGATAGTGTTCATAATATAGAGTATGATGATTGATAAAGAAGTAAAACAATATTTACAGATAAGAGGAAGCATGGTTTGGGGTCCTAGGAGCAAGATCGTGTGCTTTTGACGATCTCCCTAAGGAAGGGAATTGTAAAGTTTGGGTTCTAATAAGATGTCGACACTCCGATGCTTAGGCCCATCATGTGATCTTGTATAAGGGTGGGTTCAATGTATTTTTTCCTTTGTCATTTAACCTTTAGCATGTGAACTATGTCTTCCACGTGTACATGGAGAAGGAAGTTCTCGAAGGACAAGTTGATGTTTGAACAGTTATACCAGTTTTGTTTGAGTTATGTCAGACATAATTTATAACAAGCGACCTTAGTGTGAATTTGGTCAAAGAGAGTGGGTTCCTATATATTAGGGTGAGGATTCTATACGAGCGAGATATTCTTATACCTTTGAGTTAGGTGCGTAAAGAATAAAATTTCCTGGACAAAATTCCTTGTTTAGGGGGGTGTAATACCCCATATTTTTTTGAATTAATGAATAAATTGTTAAATTGATTAATTTCTTATGATTAGTTTTTACTTGCATGTGACACGTGGTATGCCATTTATAATATTCTTAGATGTTTTTATGAAATTTGTATATGTGATTGTTTATGTGTTGCATAGACTCACACTCTTTGGAAATTAGTATAATACAAGATAATACAATAATTACAAAATTTAAGTAAGTTGGTGTTATGTGCTATTATGGAATAGTCACGGAGTAGGTGTCGGGGTGGATTATTCCCTCACTATCAGTTCCCATTGATCGTGAAGTAGTTTCTTATAATGACTAGTTGAACATTAATAATTAATAATCAATTGAATCATATCGGCTTATAAAATAATATAATGAGGCAATTTATTTATTTAAATATTTACAATTTTGGGATCACTTTTGAGATTCTTAGGATGTTCATTTTTGACTTAAAATAGTTGAATTTAAGTCTATTGGGTGAGTATATTGTTTGGGATAAGTTTCAGGCTGCTTAGAACATGTAATTGGCTCATTTGGATAAGGCTTATATTGGGTTTAGGCTTAATTTAGTGGGAAGCACTCTTACTAGGGTAATTACTAAAACCTAAAATAATCATTTATCATTTGAGAAACTGTAGATATATAAGGATAAGAGACACCATTGATTGAAGGGGATTTTGAGGTTTTTGGGACTTTGATTCATCAATGGGTCCAAGGAAAGTGTATATCAATTAATAATTTAATTGGGATTTTGTTATGATAGTAGTAGCCATTGGAATATGGACAAACACTTTTAGAATCACATTTTAATCATCTAAAACTCAATTTTGAATTTAGTTTAATTGTTAAATAAAGCTTTAATCTCTTGTTATCGAATTTGGATAGTTTGATGAAAAATCATATGAATTTGTCCTGTAATCTGAATGAAATTGATATATTATAAATCATAGTAATGATTCATATTAAATTCCTCATGTTTAATATTAAATTGACTCAAATCTCAGTAGTATTTGTTAAAATTCAGACCTTAGGGTTTTCAACTCATAATCTGGAATTTATGTGTAAATCCGTATTACAATAACTTAATACTTGTAATCATAGTTTTTTGATGTTGTTATACAACTTATATTTATAGGAGATTGGGTGTTAGATCAATTAGAGGATTGAGATCTAGGTTTGGTGTTATTAATGGCCTTTTTGGCATTGGGAGAAGATGACTATGTGGAAATCTCGTTAGAACGATATTAGGACCTTGTTCTAACAAGACTATCGGATCTCATTATAACGACATGGGAATTGGTTATAATGAATTAGGCAGTTTCATTCAAACGAATTTGAATGTCCTTCTAATGACATGTGGTATTTTGTTATAGAGATTTAGTGATGTCGTTAGAATAGCTTTTCACAATAATTGATTATTAATCTTTAATTAGCTAAAGATAATTAATTTGAGTCTTTATGTATTCTTAGTATTATGAGAGTAGATTATATTATTGTATAATTTCTTAGAGGCTTAGAGTATCGGACCAATAATTGAGGTAGTTTATAATCATGAGATCCTCAGTTATTGTGCAGATGCTGCGAGAGTTTAGAATAAGTTTGTAACCCATAGAGTAGCGTGACAAGTGATAAGTATGGTTGGTATGAAAGTTAGTTGGTAGATGATACCTAGATTTTGAAGTCCTGGGATTTTAGGCTAGTGTTATATGATAACGATTATAGTTAACATGCGTATTAACTTAGAATACTAAGATATATTTTGTGTGACCCAGTTAAGTATGGATTGACTTGTTTGTTTAACCCAGTTGCATAGGGTCATGTTCATTTACTTGTTTTATGTGCAAGCATACCATAAAGTGTGAGTGCTCATGGGTGACGTACTAGGAAGGATTTTGATGGGCCACATACGATGTTAAACATGCATGGTATTCCCAGTGATGAGGTGGGATCTACCTAGGTTCTATTTACCCCAATCTTACAGTTGACATATACATATTTCCAGAAGATAATAAACGGGTAATTCTATCTTATATCCTCAGGTATGAAAGTCGTGCGATAAACTGGAATGCATATTGAGTATCCTTTCCTGATAATTTGATCTTATCGGGCTGGTACAACCTATAAATTTACCTGTTACGGCATGATATGTCCCCAAAGGCAATAGGGGTAGGCACTTGTACTTTTATTTTCGAGCCCTAGTGTAGCCCATAAGATTTTATGTAAGTTGTGTACACTCACAGATACTCTGGAATATATGATTCTGTATTGCAGTACTTTGAGATGGTTATATTAGATTATGATTTATAGTAGTGATGTATAACCATAAACTTATGGATAAGGAATACGTAATGAATATACTAGAGATCTATATACTAAATCGATGACATCAGATTATTTGAGACTTTGGGACTTGAGAAAGTATTTTAGAGTCATAACTAGAGGGTCGTTATTGATACTATACTGAGTAAGCAATTTTCTTTTGATGTAAGAGATTATCATGTTATAAATATTTCATAATGTGATAGATAAACCTAAGATTAAGAAATTATAGAACATTTAATTAATATATCAATGTATATATATACACACACACACACACTAGCGAAATGTCCATTCTTGAAGGCACAACGAAAAGTTTTGAAGTACATAATTGCCAAATGACAAAAATTTCTAAGTACGTAATTGCACAACGACAAAAATCGCCAAACGACCCCTCAGGGGGCCGACCCTTCATCAGGCTCCAAACGGCCCCTCAGGGGGGTCGAACCTTCATCAGGCTCCAGACGACCCCTCAGGGGGCCGACCCTTCACCAGGCTCCAGACGACCCTCCGAGGGTACGATAGTACGAGGCCATAATTGGGCCAGACTCACTACTGGAAGGAACTTTTCCCTCGGCCTCGGCTCATAGGCCAAGGGTGACATCATCACAACGCGTGGTTTGGGAGACGCGTGGAACAGTGCGCGTGAGGCTCACATGGCACATGGGAGACCGTTATAACAAAATCACACCCTCACGTGAGGGAATATTATGTCATCATTTGGCATCTACAGGTGTCAACAGGGGATTGGCTAGATCATCATTCACATGCACCATGCATACTTGGGGGTTACACTACACCCCCTAAGACCTATATATACTTGTCACCTACAACCCTATAAGAGAAAAATCAATTGGTTATAACCCTAGCTAAACTCTGCTTGTACACACAGTGGAGAGAGAGAGAGGGGCTTATGTGCATTGTATCCAAGGCCATTAGTGCCCATACTTAGTGGATCACACACTCACAGTGGATGTAGGCCAAATTGGTTGAACCACTATACATCATTGTCTTATTTCCTCTTATACTCATCCCCCTATACATAATTATACACTTATACATCTCTATGGCTTCCATGGTTACTACTGTTTGAGCTCATTATCACTTATCCGGTGGTGCTAAATCTTAGCATCATCAGTTTGGCATCGTTTGTGGGAACGAGAAGACATCTCTTCCTTTGTACAGCTTGACCTCACTGGGCACTCTGGTGGTGAACCAGCACTCCCCCTGGGAGGAGGTGTTTCACCATTGAAAGAGACCCACTAAGGTTCCCAAGCTCACCAGTCTTTTCTTCAGTTCAGCTTTTCATAGCTCAAACACATGGCACCTGAAATGCCACCGCCACTACTTCCCCCACCGAATGATGGGGGAAGATCCAGTTCCAGTCAGCCGCCACCTCAGTCTGAGATGGCTGATGTAGCGGCAGCCTTAAAGTCTCTGGCAGCAAGCCAACGGATGATGCAGGAGCAGTTCACATCTCTAAGCCAGAACATACTAAGACCACCAGGGGTTTCACTTGAGATGATTACTCCGGCAGCAGCTCCAGGACAGCATGAGGCCAGGGGACCACCCCAGGCACCACGCAAAGACCTACCACCCCCTCAACGGCGTGGGATGTTGCTGACCCCCGGCGTCTACGCCTGGGGAGGCAAGGAAACCCTTGCCCTGAGGACAGGTATGACGATCTGGAGGGAGAGGAGGCCCCAATAGAATGCTGGGAACCGTATGAGGTCTCCAACAATACTGTATGACCTCTCCAGGATATTAGAGGAAAGTGCGGGAGACTAAATCCCGATGATCGCCCGAGAAGCTCTGCTTTTGATCGCTTGAGCAGGGGGTCATCCTTTGAGAGGGTGGGCCTAGTAAATGACCTGCGGGAAAAATTATCCAGGTCAAGAAGCGCTGCGAGGTCCAGGAGGGAGGCTGCAGATGGCCGACCCTAAGGACGGGATGACGATCAAAGGGAAGTAAATAGCCGACATAGGCCTGCCGTAGCAGAACCCTCCGTCCACCTTTAAGAGGCGGCAGGGGATAACATCGGCCAAGTCGACCCTGTGAGGCCCTGGAATGACTCGATCTAGCGATTGGAGGATAAGATTGGCGACATACTGAAGAGCCGTGACCCTCTTCAGAGGGGATACACCATAGGCTCACCCTTTGTGGCAAAGATAGTCAACTTCTCCACGCCATCAAAGTTGAAGCCACCTGTGGTCATCCCAAGATATGATGGGAGCACCAACCCAGTCCACCACGTAGAGATGTATCAGTCAGCAGTAGACATATATTATATCTCGGATGAGATGAGGTGTCATGCCTTCTCTGGTACCCTGACTGGGGATGCACATGTCTGGTACACGTCTCTCTAAAAAAACTCCATTGAAAACTTTAAGCAGTTGGCAGACCGGTTCATCCACAATTTCTGCTTCGGGATGAGGCCACAGAAGAAGACTACCCACCTGCTCTATGTTAAGCAGGGGAAGAATGAGAGTCTAAGAGACTACATAGCCATATTCAACAAAGAGAAGCTAGAGGTGGAAGACTGTGAGGAGAGCATAGCTATGACAGCCCTGATTGGAGGACTCCAAAAGGGGAAGCTGTTATGGAAGTTTGCTAAAGACCCTTCGTGATGAACGCCGAAGAGGCGATGACCGCAAAGTACGAAGATGAAAAAGGAGGTTCTAGTGGGGGTAGATACCCTAAGAAGAACAAAGAAGGGAAGAAGAGGTCTACGAATGACAAGTTTGCTGGTTACACCCCTCTAACGGTCAGCTGTGAACATATTCTCAATGAGATAAAAAGTGACTAGTCCCTGAAGTGGCCTGAGAAGCTGAGGGCATCCCCCAGCAAGAGGAATAAGAACCTGTGGTGTGAATTTCACCAAGACCACGGCCATGTAACAGACAAATGCTTCGCTCTCAAAGATGAGATTGAGAAGATGCTGAAAGAAGGGAAGCACAGAAAGTACGTCGACAAAGGTGACTTCAAGAGGGGCCGAGGGGATGACCCCAGAAAGAAGCAAGGCGATGTATGTAGAGAAGGTCCTCAAAAAAGAGGGGACGACCCTTCTGATGATGAGGACGACCATGATCTCCTGCCGAGAGACGACCACGACCCTGTCAAGAGGCTTAATATGATCTCGCTCGGAGTGGGAATGATCTACGGGGGTCTAGCAGGAGGAAGGTCTGAGGTCGCCGACAGGAAGGCCCATGTGGCTAAGGCCAAGGCAGTGACGAAGACGGTACACTCGACCTCTCTGGAGGTCAAGTCAGAAAAGAGGAAGAAGGTTGATATGGACACTATGATAGTGGGATTGTCAAGAATGGACTTCAAAGGCCTCTTATCCCCACATGATGACCCTCTCGTCATCACTACCAGGGTTCACGGGTGCGAGGTGCCGAGGATCCTAGCAGATGGGGGATCATCTGCAGACGTGATATTTTGATCGTGCTTCAAAGCCTTAGGTCTCAGTCGTGCTAGACTTGTCCCGTACAATCATCAATTGATTGGGTTCAGTGGGGAAAGGGTTTATCCCCTTGGAGTGTATGAGGCTGATGTCAGGATGGGGGATGAATGGCCGAGATGGCTCACCAAGAAGGTCAGTTTCTTTGTGATGGATGAGCATGTGTTTTCGGCCTACAACATCATACTGGGGAGTGTGGCCCTCAAGGGGTTTGAAGCTATGCCATCTACGGTCCATCAGATGATCAAAGTTCCTACCCCTTACGGGGTGGGGGAAGTTCAGGGAGACCAGACGACAGCGCGAGAATGTTACTACAACTCCGCTGAAGAAAGGGAGGCACACAAGAGGGCTACGACCACTTACAATATTGATACCCTAGACCCCAGGGATGAGACGAAGCTCAAGAAAGGAGAGGCCGTGGAAGAGGTAGAATCCATCATCCTCGATGAGGATGACGCATAAAAAACCATCCAAGTCGGCAAGTCGACATACTGTTACAGGGTCATGCCCTTTGGCCTAAAAAATGCGGGGGCAATGTACCAGCGCCTCGTAAATAAAATGTTTGAAGACCAAATTGGGAATTCTATGGAGGTCTATGTAGATGACATGCTGACTAAGAGTTTGAAGGCAAAGGATCATGTGGTAGACCTGGAGAGGACCTTTAACACGATTGATAAATACCAGATGAAGCTCAACCCGACCAAGTGTGTCTTCGGGGTCGGAGCAGGGAAGTTCCTGGGGTTCATTGTCAACCAAAGAGGCATCGAGGCCAATCCCGAAAAATATAAAAGCCCTTGTTGAGATGAAGACCCCCAAGTCCATCAAAGACGTTCAGAGACTCACGGGGAGAGTTGCTGCCTTGAACAGATTTGTGTCAAGGGCCATAAATAGGTTTCTACCATTCTTCAAGATCCTCAGGAAGGCCTTTGAATGGAGTGAAGAGTGTGATGAGGCTTTCAAGGAGCTAAAATCACATTTGGGGTCTCCCTTGCTGCTGTCACGCCCCGTGCAAGGTGAACGACTTTATGTGTACCTCGCCGTCTCAGAGTCCGCCATCAGTGCAACCATTGTAAGAGACGAAGACGGGATACAGAAGCCTGTGTATTTTAACAGCAAGGCACTCCAGGGGGCTGAGAAAAGATATCCAAGGAGGGATAAGTTAGCCTATGCCTTGATCCATTCCTCAAGGAAGATGAATCCGTACTTCCAGTCCCATACAATGATCATCCTCACCGACTCTCCTCTTAGGCAGGTCCTACACAAGCCAAAAAAATCAGGCAAGATAATGGCCTGGGCTATAGAGCTAGGAGAGTTTGAAATAGTGTATCAGCCTAGGAAGACCATTAAGGGGCAAGGATTGGCAGACTTCGTGGCTGAGTTTACTTGGGAAGATGATGAATCCGAGGTTGAGGGCCTCGGGAAGTTAGATACCCGACAGGGTGAGCTCACCGACACGCCTACAGATAGGGCTGAGACAAGCACCGCTAGAAGGAAAGTGATTGAATATGAAGAGGGAAGATACATATTTAGACAGGGATCCCTCTTCGAGGGTAATTTTTCAGAGAGGGAGACTCTGTGGAGCCTCTTCGTTGACAGGTCCTCCTGTGACAACGGAAATGGAGCTGGACTGATACTATCAGCACCCGATGGCACAGGCGTTGAATACGCCCTGAGGTTCAACTTCAAAGACTCCAACAATGAGGATGAATATGAGGCCTTGGTAGCAGGCCTCTCCTTGGCCAAGTCTCTTAGTGTCGGCCAGATTTTATTCCATAGTGATTTAAGGCTAGTAGTGAATTAGATACTTGGATCCTACAAGGCTAAGGACGATAGGATGGCTAGGTACCTTGAGAAGGTGAGGTCGTTACTGAAGGGCTTCAGAGAAGTGAAATTAAAGAGGATACCTAGGCTCGATAATGGTCGTGCTGATGCCCTTGCTAGGTTGGCCTCGGCAACGAGGACAGACATCAGGAGGACAGTCCCAGTAGAAATTTTTCTTCGACCAACTATTGAAGACGATGTGGGAACACTTAAAAATTGCCTAAATGTTTCGCAGTAAGCTTCGTGGATGGACCCTCTGATCAGATACATTAAAGAGGGTGAGATTCCAGAAGCAAGGAAAGAAAAGAAGAAGCTAAGGTACAGGGCTGCAAAATTCACTGTCATCGGAGACACTTTGTACAAAAAGGGGGTTACATAGGTGTGTGCATCCCTCAGAAGTCACTTACATTTTGCAAGATGTGCACGAAGGATCGTGCTCAAGCCACATCGGGGGCAGATCCTTAGCGAAGAGGGTGATCATCCAAGGGTACAGGTGGCCGACCTTGGGAAAAGACACAACGACATATGTAAAAAAGCGTGACAAATGTCAAAAATTTGCCACCATCCCTCATCAACCTCATCAGCCTCTTACCTCCTTTACATCCCCATGGCCGTTTGCAGTGTGGGGGATCGACCTGGTAGGACCCTTACCAAGAGCTGTCAATAACTATAGGTTCCTCATCGTAGCGATTGACTACTTCTCAAAGTGGGTGTAGGCCGAACCAATGGTCATGATTACAGAGCAGAAGACCTTCCAATTCATCTAGAAAAATGTGATATGCAGATATGGTCTCCCCAACACCCTCATCTCGGATAACGGGACTCAGCTCAAAAATACCTCTCTTCAGAAGTACTGTGAAAGGGTGAGTATCAAACAATTCTTCTCCACCCCTGGCCGACCTCAGGCCAATGGGCAAACAGAAATTACAAACAGGACAATACTAGATGGAATCAAGAAGAGGCTTGAGGAGGCAAAAGGAAGATGGGTCTAGGAGTTATATGTCGTGTTGTGGGCATACAGGATGACAGCGAGGTCCTCTACTGGAGAGACCCCATTAATGCTAGCTTGTGGCTCAGAAGCCGTCATCCCCACCGAGATTGGGTTTCCTACTCATAGGGTCCAAATGTATGACCCCAAGAGAAATGCAGAAGAAAGGAGACTTGACTTGGACCTAATCGAGGAAAGGAGGGAAGATGCTGAGATAAGACAACCCGCCTACCAGCAGAGGACCGCAAGGTTTTACAATCAGAGGGTGAAACCGAAACCAATTGCGGTGGGGGACTTGGTCCTCAAGAAGACTTGGCAAAATCCCAACAAGCTCCATCCTAATTGGCATGGCCCATATAGGGTCATCGATGAAGTCGTCCCTCGGACCTATAGACTAGAAAACCTAGAAGGGGAACCTTTTTCCAACCCCTGGAATGCAGATCATTTAAAGAAATACTATCAGTAGTATTGTAAGGTCTTGATAGACCATAATTGTAATAAGAGTTGCTCCAACAGAACACTTGGAAAATTAATGAGAAATATCAGTGTTTCCCCTCATCCTGTGGTTATCAGTTCTAGTACGCATAGAAACATCTACAGAGAACCACCCTCGGCTATGATGAGGGTCAGTGGAGGGGACGACCCCACCACTGTCCTCAAGAAATACGAGGGAAAACTTTGTTAAAAACCATTAATTTGGTAAGTTGAACCCTCGGCTATAATGAGGGCTAGTGGAGGGGAAGACCCCACCACTGTCCTCAAGAAAGACGAGGGAATACTTTGTTAAAAACAATTAATTTGGTAAGTTGAACCCTCGGCTATAATGAGGGTCAGTGGAGGAGACGACCCCACCACTGTCCTCAAGAAAGACGAGGAAATTTTTTGTTAAAACAATTAATTTGGTAAGTTGAACCCTCGGCTATAATGATGGCTAGTGGAGGGGACGACCCCACCACTGTCCTCAACAAAGACGAGGGAAAACTTTGTTAAAAAAAATTAATTTGGTAAGTTGAACCCTCGGCTATAATGAGGGCCAGTGGAGGGGAAGAACCCACCACTGTCCTCAAGAAAGACGACGGAAAACTTTGTTAAAAACCATTAATTTGGTAAGTTGAACCCTCGGCTATAATGAGGGCCAGTGGAGGGGACGACCCCACCAATGTCCTCAAGAAAGATGAGGGAAAACTTTGTTAAAAACCATTAATTTGGTAAGTTGAACCCTCGGCTATAATGAGGTCCAGTGGAGGGGACGACCCCACCACTGTCCTCAAGAAAGACGAGGGAAAACTTCATTAAAAACCATTAATTTGGTAAGTTGAACCCTCGGCTATAATGAGGGCCAGTGGAGGGGACGACCCCACCACTGTCCTCAAGAAAGACGAGGGAAAACTTTGTTAAAAACCATTAATTTGGTAAGTTGAACCCTCGACTATAATGAGGGCCAGTGGAGGGGACGACCCCACCACTGTCCTCAAGAAAGACGAGGGAAAACTTCATTAAAAACCATTAATTTGGTAAGTTGAACCCTCGGCTATAATAAGGGCCAGTGGAGGGGACGACCCCACTATTGTCCTCGAGAAAGACGAGGGAAAACTTCATTAAAAATCATTAATTTGGTAAGTTGAACCCTCGGCTATAATGAGGTCCAGTGGAGGGGACGACCCCACCATTGTCCTCAAGAAAGATGAGGAAAAACTTCATTAAAACCATTAATTTGGTAAGTTGAACCCTCGGCTATAATGAGGGCCAGTGGAGGGGACGGCCCCACCACTGTCCTCAAGAAATACGAGGAAAAAACTTTATAAAAACCATTAATTTGGTAAGTTGAACCCCCGGCTATAATGAGGGCCAGTGGAGGGGACGACCCCAGCACTGTCCTCAAGAAAGACGAGGAAAAACTTTATAAAAAACATTAGTTTGGTAATTTGACTCCTTGGCTATAATGAGGGCCAATGCAGCTGATGAGTCCTCGTTCACCCTCAAGAAAGACGAGGGAGAGATTAGTGGCATTAACAAAGACAAATCAAACCATACAAAAAGCAAATATGGAAGACAGCAAAGGAGACGATAGTATTAATGAAATATAAAGTGTTCTACAAGTAGAGTACAAAAATATTGATTACATCAATAGGGTATGGGCTACAGATAGCCACTATGGAACAGCATCAGAGGGCAGGGCCTCAACATCTATAAGAGAGGTTTCCTCTATGACTATGACAGGCTGAGCCTCAGACGTGACTGTGCCTTCTGCATGTTGGGATTCCACTTGAGTCAGAGCCTCGGCGATCAGAGGGTAGTCCAGTTGGACTACTTCAAGGGATGGGTGGACCGAAGATACGACGTCGCCGAACTTAAGGATGACCCACCGACAGGCCGACCTTATCCCTCTCTCCAAGTACTCAAGGCCGAAACCTTGGAACTCATCTGAGAATTAATAGGCCTCAACCGCATCGGCCTCGTCTTTCTTCATAGCCTCAGACAACTCAATCTTAAACTAGGCCTCCCGATGGGTCATGGCTTCATCCTTCTCCTTCAAAAGCAAGTATCTAACCTTCAGATCCTCATCATGCTGCCTCGTCAGCTCATCCATAATTCGTGCATGCCCAGTTCTGGCACTCTCTAACTCAGCCTTTGCAGTATCTAAGTCAGCCTGTAGGTCAGCCTCATGCTGGATGGCCCTCTCGACGTCATGGAATTTCTACTGATTTTCAGCCATCCATTTTGTTGCCGAGGTAAAGGCACACACAGACTGCATAAGAAAAATAAACAGATGTCAAGAGGCCGAGGAAACAGTTATTGAAAGAATGCAATTAAAAGAAATAAACCAAGACCGATACCTGGGCTAGAGCATGCAGACCATAATCATAAACTTTGGCTGAAGGCATTTTTGACAAGAAGTCGTAGTCAGCAGCGGAGGAGCAGAAAACATTGAGGCCTTGGCTTCCCTCAAGTTTGCGATCAGTGATGATGGCTCGACCCTCAGATGTGACAAGTTCTGAGACCAGAAGTCCCCCATGTTAGAGAAGGAGGCGGTGCCCTCAGACCCCTCAACCCTCGCCCTCGTCCGTGATTTTGGCCGAGGGTCTACGGGGGTCTTAGGCTCTTTCCTCTTCTGCGTACCGACGGTCGGCTCAGCAGGGGCGGCCCTGCGTCCCGTGTCTTCCTCGGAGCCTACTGAGGCTCCTTTCCTTTCTTACTAGCCAAACCTGATAATAAGCTGGGAGGAGTCATTTCCCAAAGATAGTCTGATATACCTGCAGGACGACCTGGAAAGAGGACGACACGTCAAAAAAATGCAGTGATAAAGAGGAAACACTTCAAAAATAAGTAAAGAATGGAAAACGTTCAGTATAACTCACATAGTTCTGTCAGAGGGCCGACCCTCAGACCAACTTCTTTGAGGAACAGGGGGGTCATCAAATCTTCAAATTTTGCAAGCTCACAACCTCCCCCTCGTCCCCTCAGATACTCAACGATGTCCTTCTCCTCCAGACTAAGTCCGGGGTCTGACCTGGCCTTCATTGAAGGGTTAGACCATCTTCTGGGGACCTTCGGACCATCGGATACAAGTTGAGCCTCGGCGGTGGACTCCCACTCCCCATAGATAAAGAAGAATCTCTTCTTCCAATCGTGGTTGGATGTTTGTACCACATGGAGAAGTTTTTTCTCAGACCTCCTCTCCCCTAGATGATAGTACCCAGGCTGTTTAGACGAGGAGGTGATATTGTTGAAGGCCAAGAATACGTCATCCGAGGGCTCATTAGTGAAAGCATTCTTCCACAGGGAGATGTAGCCCAGGATCGTCCTCCAAGAGTTGGGAAGAAGCTGAGACGGGGCAACACCAAGGGCTGATAAGATATCTACGATGGCAGGATGCAGAGGGAATCTGACACCGACCTTGAACATTTGTTTGTATACTGCAACCTCTCCCTCTTCACCCTCGAAGACCCTCTCAGAATCAGAGGGAACCCTCATATTTATATTGGGGGACACTCCATAGGCATGCCTCCATAGCAAGAGGTCGGGATCCCTAACGGAGGAGATATAGGACGAGACATGGGAGGTATCAACCAGGTCATCTGTATCATCGCCCTCGTCCTCAGTCCCCTCTCTCTCGGCCTCATCATCTGCCATAGGACCGAGGGGAAAGGCAATCTGGAAGGCATGTGGAGATAGGGTTGTCACAAGGACAGCCTTGGAGGGAACCATACCCTCGGCCTCTCGGCCTGGGCTTAGGTCAGATGTCTCTCTCCTACCGGAAGGTCCATCGCCAGTTGGCGAGGATGATCTCTCGTCCATCTCACTTGAATGACTCTCGGCTGGACGAAAGGACAACCCACAAGACTCAGAGGGATCAAATGGCTTTACTGTGGCTAGAGGAATGGTAAAGATTGGTCGTACCCAATTAGGTTCGGCCCCTCATCTCCTCTCTTCCTCTTCCTCTATTCGTCTGATCTCTGCAAAGAGCTTCTCTCTCAAGGATGGGAATCCAGATGCTAAACTATAAAGCCTCCTAAGCATTAAAAGCGATGACCCTACACTTAGAGGAATTTGGGGAACTTAACTACAAACAAGTTTGCAGTTGACCAAATTAGACTTTTGAATTAAAACAAAGGGAATCGATGGTTTTCACTCAAGAACACTTAAGAACACTCAAAAACCAGTCGCCGGAAAAGTTAAGAAACAACCCAAATCCGACCCTACAAGCCTAAAACCAAAGAGCAAAAAAAAAGTAATGAAAGTAAAGAGGACACTGGGGCAGAAAGATTACCTGAGAAAGAAATAGAAAAGCTGCCAAACTCGAAACGTAGAGATTACAGAAATGACAAGAAGGCTGGAAGCTAGAAAGAGAGAGCTTGGGCGCGAAGAAGAAGAAGAAGTAGAGAGAGAGAGTTCAAAAATCTCTTAAATACCTTAGTAATGAGTGGGCCCATTGACCAAGGCAGGACACAGCCCACGAGGAAGGCATCATTAGGGCACAAAGCCCCAAGCAAAGTACGTAGCCGCCATGCCTTGGAAACTGGAACATCAATGAGTATCTGCCCAGGTGTCACTCACCTAACTGATCATACACGCATCTCAATTACAACACTATCCCTCAGCCATATCAACAACATCAATGGCTAAGAGCTGGGGGTGATTGATATACCCGTTTATATCCTCAGCTTGGCTGAAGATTACCTCCAAACAGACGACCCCTCAGGGGGCCGACCCTTCACCAGGCTCCAGACGACCCCTCAGGGGGCCGACCCTTCACCAGGCTCCTGACGGCCCCTCAGGGGGACCGACCCTTCATCAGGATCCAGACGACCCCTCAGGGGGCCGACCCTTCACCAGGCTCCAGACGACCCTCTGAGGGTACGACAGTTGAGGCCAAAATTGGGTCAGACTCACTACTGGAAGGAACTTTACCCTCGGCCTCGGCTCATAGGCCAAGGGTGACATCATCACAGCGCGTGGCTTGGGAGATGCGTGGAATAGTGCGCGTGAGGCCCACATGGCACATGGGAGACCGTTATAACAAAATCATACCCTCACGTGAGGGAATATTATGTCATCATTTGGCATCTACAAGTGTCAACAGGGGATTGGCTAGATCATCATTCACATGCACCATGCATACTTGGGGGTACACTACACCCCCCAAGACCTATATATACTTGTCACCTACAACCCTACAAGGGAAAAATCAATTGGTTGTAACCCTAGATAAACTCTGCCTGTACACACAGTGGAGAGAGAGATAGGGGCTTATGTGCATTGTATCCAAGGCCATTAGTGCCCATACTTAGTGGATCACACACTCACAGTGGATGTAGGCCAAATTGGCTGAACCACTATACATCATTGTCTTATTTCCTCTTATACTCATCCCCCTATACATACTTATACATTTATACATCTCTATGGATGCCATGGTTACTACTGTTTGAGCTCACTATCACTTATCCGGTGGTGTAAATCTTAGCATCATCATATACACACACACACACACTAACGAAATGTCCATTCTTGAAGTCACAACGAAAAGTTTTGAAGTACATAATCGCCAAATGACAAAAATTTCTAAGTACGTAATTGCACAACGACAAAAAATTCCAAACTACTTAATTACAAAATAGAAAAAATTTCATTCCGTAACAAAATAAAGTCTAATTGTAAAAAAATTGGCCATAATCTCCTTTGTTTATAGGACTATCCACTCTTCTTAACCAATAACAAATAGTCCAATAATATTCAGTATCCTTCTACTTGGGCTATTATTGGTGACTTCAATTATGTTCTTAGATCTCATGAACTTCAAGTCTCTAGGTCCCCTCATCATAATCCATTTAAGGAATTCAAACAATGAACTTTTTTATTTACATTGCCTAACTTATGGGAACTCATCAAACAATTAGTATGCAAATGGTCTCAAACACAAAAGTAATGATGCTTTAGAATGGTTGTAGCCATATTCAATCAATTGAAAAAAATATCATTCCAAAATTATACCAAGTTCAGATAACACACTATAAAATAACTAACATACAAACAGTCAATATCAAAATAAATAACTAAATCAAATCATCACTTGGTTTAACTTGATAAAAGAAATTTAGTCTTACTTGCAATTGGGCATCCACTGCTGAATTTCATGTGGGTGTTTTGTGAATTCAAACTGGGTGCTCACACTTTCATCATTGCCTCAACCGTTTGTGTCCATCGGATGACATATATTCTAATCACCACCATCCTCATCTTCGTGCTATAGTTCATATTCGACATCATTTCTGACGTCATGGTGGGACCAGTTTTAATCCCATTGGTACTGTCGCCTTTTATGCCGTCGGCTTTAGAGGTGACTCCTTATTCTATGTTTCCACCCATTTTCCTGCTCAAATAGTTAGTCCAGTGGGTGGTTCCTTGGCAATTGCTGAAGTGGTGCCAATACAGCAAAAACACATGCTTGGTGGGCCTTCTTTGAAAGTTGACATGCATACTGGAGCCATATCTGTAGGTGTTTTGACCTTCATAATTACCTTTGATGTACTCCTCATTATTCTTAAGGGTCCTAGTAGCCCACTTTTGAAGAATTAGTTTCTTTACATGTCGATTACATCATTGGTCATTGCAGGTTCCAGTTACCAATGAAATCGGAAACATAAAGAAAAAAACTTAAAGTTAACATATTATAACTTAACATGGATGTGAAGAGTTATATCTTCAAACTGACTCATAATCCCTGCAGAAAATGTAATAACACATTCCCAAAATTCACATGCCTTGAACAACAAATAAAAACATAATAATTTAGATTTGTTAATGCCTAAAACTTAAGCTCAGTTAATGCCTAAAATCTTAAAATTGTTGAAGCCTAAAATGCAATAGTGATTGATGAAATATAATAATTCAAAGTTCTAACTTAACAAAAAGGTTTTATTAGTTGTTGAGAACCCAATAAGTAATACTGTAGTCCCAAAATAAAAAAAAGTAACAAATATAAAAAAATATCATATCCAGTTCGGGGCCCAAGCCTCATCCCAGGCTCGAGATAATATACACGTGCGCCATCTACAAAAATTGAGAATCATAAAGAACTAAATCTGAAAAAGGTGATGTCTTTTGAGAGTTTAATTTAAAAGATTATCGTCTCAAACATGGCACTTGGAGCTACTGCACATTGAGCCCAAGTAAGGTCATTGTCGGTGTCAATATCATAAAAGTGGAGCTTACTGAAGTATAGAAGAACCGTCATATTTAAAAACACATCTTTTAGCCATGACAAAAATGATATCATGACTTCTGAGAATAAATTAAAGGAAATTAAGTCTGAAGAGAAATTGATGTTCCATTTGTTATATTGTATGAAAATCATGTGAAATTTATCAAGGGTCATGTAAATTTCACAGACATAATTTTTGAAAATTCAGTTTTAGTAAAATTGTGTTTTGAGATAATGAATTCTTGACCTTTTATCATGTTCTAAATCATTACTAAATCTTTTAGAGGGATTGCGCTATTCCATATGTATTTAGATGTCCACGAAGAAGAAAACTGAGTCTGAATATATTACCATACATATTTAGTACTGAAAGAATCACTATTATCTAATGTGCAAACTATTTCATCAGCTGAATTTGTATATTCTCCATGTTGCATGACTTTGTAGCAGATGTCTGAAGGAAACAACTCAGTCAGCATAGAGTAATTTCACTACCCACTTTAGTCCTTAAAATCATGCACACAACTCTCCATAGTTGACGCCTATAAAAATGTAATGGCTACTTGACTTAGTAGCATTTCATCATCTACACAAAAATAGTACCATTTAATCTTCTACATGAAAAAAATGAAAAGCCAAAAACCAATAGCATTATAATAATTACCCCATAATAGCAAAAAAAAAAAACAGTAGCCAAATAAATAATAGGATGTTACTTATTTTGGGAATCATGCTCATATTAACCACCCCCATGATTTCTGAACTCCAAATCTTGTTCTCTAGTCTCCCTTTTCATCATCAAGTTGCTTTATCTTGGAATCGACGGATTGTTGATCCATTCGAACTCCATCAAAATCCCTTTTCAATATCATAATACATGAAAGTTGCACACGAAATTCACAAAAATACAATCATTACAATTAAAAGTATAGACAATGGTACATGTATCTGTACATGAAGCTCACAAAGTATATCACTGGGTATTCACATTTTGTGAGTGAATATACAATAAGATTAGTGGCTTCCCGGGCAGACTTTGTTCTCGATGTGTTTCCCGTCGATGTTCTTTTATAACATGACAGATATGTTGACGATCAAAGAAGAAAAATAAAAATTTAATAGTGAGTGAGATGAAGTCTTCCATGTTTATCAACACAAATTCCATAGAAGTGAATTGTTCCTTATTTATCTTTCTTCTGAGAAGAACACAAACAAACAATACAAAAGTAATTATGACAGCAACGTTGATGAGATGAAGTTGATCATAAATATTCAAATAAATCAAAAAATGAATTACAACAAAAGTCTCCACTAAAGAAGGAAAGAACAACAGTACTTATGTTATCATCTAATAAAAGTATAAAAATATTTATATCATCATTTATTCAAATATTTGAAACAACATTATATGATTTCTCAAATCGGTTAAACATTTGCAATATGATTATTGCAAATCAATGTTTTTTAATTTAAGGAGGCCCTCAAAATAGGAAGATAACTAATATTTTTCTAGATTTTTATGAGAAGAGAACTAAATTAAGGAGGCCCCTCAATAGGATGTAACATGCTTAAGTAAATAACATTACATGTACTAGTTTTTTTACTTCGTCATCAATAAGTTGAGAAGTTTCATTAATAATAAAGCAATGGTTTCATATACAGGTACGGGTTAGAAGAACTACTACACAAAAGAAAAGTATCAAAGCAGCTAGATCGGTATAACAAAGGGCTAGGAATGGTTGAGCCAAATTCCACTCACACTTCATCTTTCTTCAATCAAAATCCTAATCATTACACTGATCCCAAAAAATTACAAAGTAGAATGAAAAACAAAATACAACTGACACCGATAAAAACTAAGATACCTAGATTTAATAATGATAAATAAAATAGTGAATAGGAAACTAACCTTAATTCAAAAGTATATTTCATATCGGAAGTAGTTGCAAGAATGTCCGAAGCTTCTGATGCTTAGCCAATAACTTGAAATATACTGCCCACACAAAATAAGATTAAAACAAAATTAAAAGTCCATCGATCTTAGAACCATTCAAGTAATATACACATTTTTCAATCCAAATCAGTCTTATGACAAAATCGCACCAAGAAATCAATTTATGACAAACCATATTCTGGAACCACACACACACGAAATAATTAAAAAAATAATTAACAACAAAATAAATACTCACATTTAATCATTCAAATGTGTGTGTTTACCGTTCTGAAGAAAATCGCAGCATCAATAATTATCACCTTGAATCATTAAAGACACAAAATTGTAAACAAATCTGAAGAGAATCGTAGCATCATTAAATCCCAAAATGTGAAACTAAAAATAAAAACCCCCATTTAGATATCAATTTTAAACCTTCAATTTAGATCTAAAACAAAAAAGCCAAAACTAAAATCGAAAAAAGCCCTAAAAAGCCAGATATATGTACGTAAATCTCAACGGATTACCCGTCCCTAGTGGGGATAAGAGTGAAAAGCCCTATCTTTAAGAATATCTTGGAGGTGAGAAGTTGTGGAGGTAAGGAGTTGTGGTGGTAAGGTGATGCGCCTGGTAGTGGGGAGAAGATAGAAGGGTGGCAGCGTAGACAAGGGTGGATGAGTTGATGAAGGTTTTTTTATTTGTTGTAGAAAGTTAAGATGAGGAACAAGAGAGAATGAGTAGGGATAGTGTTTGTCCCCCTATTTTCCATGTCATAATTCTTACGTTATGACATAGCACACTCCCACACCCTTAGATCGCACCCAAAAATTCGATCTCAACCATTGATATTTTGGAACAGTAAAAGACCCTCCTTATATATATATATATATATATATATATATATATATATATATATATATATATACTAGCGTATGCCCGGGCCTGAAGGCACGGCAAAAAAAATTAATGTATGTAATCGCGAAACGATAAAAAAAATCATAATAGGTAATCGTAAAACGAAAAAAAGTGAGTACTTACAAAATGGCAAAAATCTCATTCCCCGACAAAATTGTGTAATTTAAATAAACAATAGTCATAATATCTTCTGTTTAGAGGACTATCTACCATGCTAAACAAATAACAAATAGTCAAATAACATTCAAAAGTATACGTCGTTGACAGGACATGTGACATCAAAAGTCATAAATTTTTGAAAGTGTATATCGTTGATAGGACCATAATTATGAACCTATTAGTTTAAAAAAAAATAGGCAATTTTTAAAAAGTGTATAATTAATTTTTACAACACACAATTGTAAATAATTTTAAAAAATTAAGACAATAGTAATAGTCCATCGTGAACATCGTGTAAACAACAACAATAGTCCTTGTGATATTCATTGTCTAAACAACATAATTGATTCAAAAAAATAGCAATAGTCCATCTTGGACCTAGTATAAACATCATAATTTAATTCCAAAAATTTTACCTCAAACAATAATAGTAAATTCCACAACATGCCATTTACATCATGTCTCTCATCGCTACAACAATAATCGTTTATATTAAACTTTCAACAAAATTGTAATCAAAATAAATATAAAATATGATCTTAGTTAAGTATCCCATGTACATGAAAACAATGCGAAGATGAAGAGAACAAAATGTGCGATCCTACTGAAGACTATCGGCGTTGAATGCGCAGCAACAGACATGAATGCATCTCATTACTTTATGAAGATAATACGATACGACTCTCCCGATGATAAATCAACTATATCCAAGCCCTCCCTTCAATCCATAGTTCCCAAACTAGCAACACTGTATTTTATCATTAGATGAGTATAAGAGAAATGCCGACTCAAACATATACACAGTGGTGTTAGTCCATTAAACACAACAAAAATTCAAGATCACTTACAAACCACCAAAGAAAAGATTTCCAGTCCCAAATTTGGAACTCCCAAATATTTTTTTTTATAAAATGACCACTCTAGCTTGACAAATCAATCGATCCAAAATAACAACAAAAACAAATCATCAACACCATCACCGTGGCACATCACCTATGTCCAATGAACACCCATTAGATATCAAAATAAACCACAATATAATGTGATACTTTAAAACTTGGAAATAATCTTAGTATGAAAGACCAACTTAAATAATAAATTCAGTTAAAAGAGAAAGAGAATATCGTCCACGTCAATGGGTTTAAAGAGGTCGAAGTGGTCTCTTAAGAATGGGGGTAATGGAAGTAAAGAAAATAATGTGCAATAATCATATTTCAGTGAACCTGAATATTGAATTAAACCACCAAAAAAAATCCTATATGATAATTATTATGGGGATTATCTAGTGCATTAAAACTTAATTTCAGCAACAATACCTATTCATTTCCGTAACAGCAATACCTATTCATTTCAGTAGAAGCAGTACCTGTTCATTTCAGCAGGAGCAGCAACAGTACCTATTAACTTGAGCTTTGAAATGTTTTAGTGAATTGTATCGCAGTAGCAGTACCTGTTCATGCCATAAGGCTTTTGTTGTATGACTAACATCACTAACCAAAACAATCATTAATCATATATGAAGGTTGCTTTCCGTACTAATATTAGTAAGGAACACTACTGTCTAATGTGGTGGGGGTGGTTTCGAGCTTATCCGTGCTCGACAGGTCATTATTCGTCAATGCGTGGTAGCCCCGTCCTCATCGTCACCGTGAAAGGAGATTA
This sequence comes from Sambucus nigra, assembly GCA_949130495.1. Classification (NCBI taxonomy): domain Eukaryota; kingdom Viridiplantae; phylum Streptophyta; class Magnoliopsida; order Dipsacales; family Adoxaceae; genus Sambucus; species Sambucus nigra. Next base: position 191,668,621 of record OX422210.1, on the reverse strand, counting down.
ATGAATGGAAACTTATTTGAATGTGGTTCTAAGAAGGTATAGCAACCATCTAAGGAGGATAATTCACTTTAGAAAAGGAGAATAAAGAAATTATACAGACGTGTATAGTAGCCATGTATGAATTAATAGGTATAGCATCCATGTATGAATTAGTGAGATAATTTCCTTCCTAAGTTTTGATCTTTAGAACAAAAGCGATATGTAGAATCAAAGTTAAGAAAAAAAAACATTCATTAACTACACATAAATAAGTTTTACCACCACCGTGTATACCTCCTGATTCAACCCAAGCTTTATCAAGCTTGTTCTATAATGACCGCTGCACGACAATATTAGTCATTGGTTCAACATTGCACTGAGTGCAACTATTTATTTATATCTGCAACATAACTTAAATAACAAAAGAAAAAAATGATTTAAAACCATAAAACAATGTTGCTTCCCAAAATTTACTTAGTTAAAGAAGTAAATTTGAAATCCTTACTCAGTCCCCGACTGAAATCATTGATCATTATCATTGCCACACTCTAAGTTCTATTCACTCTCCTTGTCGTCATAAGTGGCCTGTCATATGGACATAAGTGATCTTCGATGATAGGGGGTATGCAGTAATAAAGAAACCCAATTGGAATCAATATTTAGCATATAACTTTGATGACAGTGGGTATGAAAACATTATCTTTTATGACTTAAAGCTCTAATTAGATATGTAAATGACTATAAATGGTCAAGGACCCTTCATATTGTGCATCAAAGATAATACACTTTGTTTGAGGGCATTCATGCCTAAAACACTAATAAACTAATAGACATAGCAACAAAATGAAAGTTTAATATGTTAAGACTTACAACACCTGTGACAATACATAAAACTAATAAACTAATAGACATAGCAACAAAATGAAAGTCTAGTAAACTAATATGCATAAAACTATAATATGCAAATGCAAGTCTTGTAAGAGAAAAAAAAAGTTAACTATCAGGTTGTAGTTAAACAAAATGAAATATTACTGCAATTAATCCAATGCCTCTGTATGAAAACTGTGAGTCTTGGGAGAGAAGAATTAATAAACCAACTGTACATAGTGCCTCAATTATGTATGATTCTGAAGAGATTGCCCATTTTGGATCTCTAACCCTATAGAAGTACTTCCCAAAAATAATTTAAAAACACTCTAAACCTTACAAATAATCCTAGTCACAAATTCCTAAAAAGTGGTAAACAATACAAAATGAAAAAATGAAGTGGAAGACTCACCTATAAATGAAGCAAAGAAGTGTGCCATAGGATTTAATAATGAGAATGGAAATATCTGATTTGAGTAGCTTACAACTTTAGTTAGAAATAAATATAATCAAAGTTGTTGAAAATAATCAACATATATACACACAAATACCTCAATTAATGCCTAAACACTCGCATATATACAAAATAAGGTGCACATGAGGTGAACACTACACATCAGCGGACGACGATAGTTAAATAAATTCATATCTAAAAAAGGAAGACGGTAGAGACGTGATCATCTTACCTAATTGAAAGTGGGTTGAGTACCATTTCATTTGGGTAGGACATTCAAATTAAAGCTGAAATACCCTTAAGCCATGTGCTCTTGATGGAGCCGAGAGCTTCCAGTTGATGGAGGTTAGGGACTTGGAAAATCTGTTACTAAAGTCGTTTAATAAAATTAAACTATTTAAGTAACTTCGAATAGTTTTTTGAAGAAACTCTTTTCTTAAAAATCAAAACTATTTTGAACACAAGATGTGTTTTATAAAAGTATGTACGAGATCTATTCAAGGTTTGATTAACAGGTTTATAAAACAGTTTAAACAAACTTTAAACTCATCACAATCAAGAATGAGATGAGAAGATTTAGGAAGATTAAGAACAAGATTTTTTACATGGTAAAACCTCACCCAACTGAGGAAACATCCACGACTCCCTCTACAGAGTAAAAAGAAAAATTCCACTATAAACAAATTTTAACAGTTACAAACTATATAACAAACATGCATACAACTCATACCTATATAAGTTTAGGAATGTACCCTCTGGTGTCCTTATAAATTCTCTACAGTTCTGATTGTTGATGTTGTTCTCCCAGTTTGTTAACTCCCAATTTGTTCAAGCTCTTTACGTCGACTCTTGTTCACAAGATCTTATTACTGAAGCCATTAAACTTTTGACTCACTTGAGTCAATATTGTATAAGTTCTCATCTAGTTTAGAAATTGTGATAAAATTGTGTCCATCCTAGAAACCAAAGAACCTCAGAATTTGCTATGCCTCTTCATCTCTCTTTCTTGTAGTGATCAAGAGACTATTGCCAACACTCACACACTTAGAATTCAATTCAAGCATGCCATATTGCATTATAATGTGTGTACATGTGTTGAGTGTGTTTAAATCCCTCAATTTGATTTTTAATAATTTTTTTGGGATTTTTTAAACTATTTTTAAAACATGTTTTAATAATTAAAACTTGATTTAAAAAGATTTGGGGTCAATCTCTTAATATCATTTGTGGTGTATTATGGCCTAATGTTACCTTGGGTAGAATCCAAAAGTGCCAGAGACTTCAGGGTATACTTTGTAATTAGTTTGGACGCGCGTTTTATATCCCTTAACTGGCAAACACCTGTCTGCTTGTGATTGGTTGGAGGTATGTTTCTTTACTGAGACAATTGACGCGTGTGTTATCAGCCCTTGGATCATTTCTCATCAATGGTCTGCATGTTTCCTTGATGAATTCCCGTGTAACTTTTTAAGCCAACCAGCATTCGTTTAAGCACCGCCTTGTGTGAGCCCTTGGATTCAAGTCAATTTAAATTGACTCGATCTCAGCCCTTGGTTTTGATCAGATATCTCAAACCTTCTCCTCTCACTGTAAAAAGGCCTTTATTCTCAGACTTCAAAGACTTTTTGCCATTTCATTTCCTCAAAGAATTGAGAGAGAAGAGAGAGAAGAGAGTAGAGAAAGAAGAGAGAAAAAGTTAGAAACCCTAGCTTCGTCCAAATCCTCTTCAAACCTAACCCAAACACTTCTTCAAAACAATATATCCAAAAACACCATCCTGAGTGTTCTTGAGTGTTTGAGAGTTTGAGTTGAATTATTTTTTGTTGCTGTAACCTTGTGTTCGTGAGATCTTGTTTCCAACTTAGACTTTTACTTAGATCTAGTTTCTGTTTCCATAGAAATCTCAGATCTGAGTTATTCATGTGACATTACACTTAGTTTCATTTTATTTCTCATCTTGAGAAATATATTGTTGATTATTTTCTCTAAAATGTTTTCTTACTTTGAAATCAACAATAAATGCTTTATGTTTCTTGTTCTTATAAAACTAAACCTTTGACCTAGTTTGGAATCTCACTTGGAGGTTTTCAATCTCAAAAAGGTTTTGTTTTAAATTCTGAGATTGATTAAGACCTTGTCTGTCTTCCTAGCAAAGTATCCGTGGATTCTGGGATAGATTGAAAGGTCAAATAAGGTTCATAGTTTTCTAAGAAGAAAGAAAAAGAAAAGATCATTGCATATAGTGTAACTGTAATTTTTTAAGATTGTTTGTACTTAATAAGTGTGTGTGTGTGCATTCATGTGTTAGAAAGCACCTTCACAAACACTTACACCCTACAACATGAAAAGTGTTGGTAATAAGATCTTGAGAACATAAGTCGACGTAAAGTGCTGGAACAAATCAGAAGTTGACAAACTGGGAGAACTACATCTACAATCAGAACTGCAGAGAAGTTATAAGGACACCAGAGGGTACATTCCTAAACTTATATAGGTCTAAGTTGTTTGCATGTTAGTTATATAGTTTGTAACTCATAAATTTGTTTTAGTGGATTTTTCTTTTTACTCCGTAGAGGTAGTCGTGGATGTTTCCTCAATGGGTGAGGTTTTACCACGTAAAAAATTTTGAACAAAATCTTTCTACATTTTCTCATCTCAGTCTTGGTTGTGCTATGTTTAAAACTTGTCTAAACTATCTTTTAAACTTGTTGCCTAAATCTTGAATAAGATCTCGTACATACTGTTTTATTAAACACTTCTAGTGATTAATCCTTTTTTATTTAAGAAAAGAGTTTCTTCAAAAAACAACTCGGAGTTACTTAAATAGTTTATTTTCTATAAACGGCTTTAGTAACGCTTTTTTTCAATTGGTATCAGAGCTTGGTAAAACTGCTTCTAAAGAGATCTTGTGTTTCTAATTTTTTTTTCTGAAAATCAAATATGGACGAGAAAAATGAAAGATTTGGTAACTTGACCAGACCTCCAATCTTTAATGGAACCAATTTTGCTTACTGGAAAGTAAGGATTATTTCTTTCATTCAAGGAACTTTGGGAGATGATTTCTGGGACATTGTTGAAAATGGATATACTTTTCCTACTAAACCATCCAACGAAGGAAGTAATGAGAGAATTAAGAATGCTTTAAGTGAGTTCACTCAAGAAGAGAAACAAGTTTCTCGAAATAATAACAAAGGAAAGAATGCCATATTTATGTCCATAAATGAACATGAGTTCAAAAGAATCTCATCCTGTACCACTTCTAAGGAAGCTTGGGATACCTTAGTCACTTCTCATGAAGGAGACACTAGAGTTAAGGCTGCTAAAACCCAAATGCTTATCCAGCAGTGTAACTCCTTAATTATGTCTGAGAATGAATCATTTGATGACTTCTATATGAACCTAACTGATATTGTGACCAAACTTCATGCTAATGGGATAACCTATGATATACAAGAAATTGTATCTAAAATTCTGAGATCATTACCACAGAAGTTTGATAACAAAAGATATGTTATTAAGGAAATGTGTGATATAAATCTCACTCCTGAATTACTCAGTAGTAAATTAAGAACTGTGGAAATGGAATTGGAATTTAAGAAACAATTAACCCAATCCCATAGTAAACATACTAGTTCCAATCTAAGCTTCTCTTCTAAACTGATTAAGCCTGAGTTTAATACTTCCAATGATGAATTTGATGAGGACTGCGATATAGAGAGTTTGGACAATCAGATTTCCTTGATGACAAAACAGTTCAAGAAAATCATTAAGTTTAGAAACAAAGTGGCTAATAAACAAGGCAAGTCAAATTATCCAACTCCCTCTAGTCACAGACCTCATGAGAAAATCAATGACAAAAATCACAAGGACTCTCATATCAGACCTAATAGAGACCTTAAGAAGACTGAATGATATAGATGTGATAAACTGGGACACATTGCACAAGACTGTAGAGTTAATTTGAACTCTCAAAACAAGCACACTAGAGCTAACATCTGCAAAACATGGGATGATTCAAGTGACTCTGAAAATGAGGAACCTGAGTCATCAGGTGCTTTTGATCATTGCATGTCTTTCTTTGCCAAGATTATTTATAATGATGACATGCCTATGTTTGTTAATGAGGATGAACCAAATAATTCTATGACTAATACTTCGAATGTGGTTATTACTGGTTTAGATGCTTTGATTACTGAGAATGTTTCATGTTCTACCTCGGGGTGTGTGAGTCAAAGGTAATGCGATAATGACGATGTTAATGGGTGTGTGAGTTCTAAGAATGAAGCCTTAGGGCTCACTTCACACACCAAACTTAGTGACTCGGACAATGAAGACCTCTGAGACATTCATACACTTTACACTAAGACTCTCAAGAAAAGCGCTAGACTAGAAAAAACTATTAAAGATCTTACCAAGAAATTGTAAGATCTAAGCCTGATGGTTAAACTGAATGTTGAAGAGTACACTACCCAATGTTTAACTCATGAAAGTGAAATTAAAGTTTTTGATGAAAAACTGAAAAATTTGACTGAAACAAATGAAAATTTGGAGAGAAAAATACAAAGGGACATTGTTAGAATTGGAACAAACCAAAGAAAAGACAGCAACTGTTTTCAAAAAGTTTACTAAATTTGAAAATAATTCTAACTGTTTTGATGAATTCATTGCTGAATCAAAAACCAATTCTGATGATCGAACTGGTATAGGATTTTGTCCCAATTTGAAAACACAAATAAAACCTTTTGAACCTATCAAGTTTGTGTCAGGAGGCAAAAGACCTATTGAAACATGCCCAGATTTTCATTCCCAAAAAACTGAGTTTGATTTAAAACATCAAAACTTCAACATTGGGGAATTAAGTTGCTCTAAGCATGAAAGTCCACCTAAGGCTAAATACGCCTGCCCTTTTATCGGAAAGAGTGAACCTACTTTCAAACCTATACTACCCAGGAATAAAGTTCAGACTGGAAACTTTTCAAAACCTCTGTTTAGAGACTTTCCTAAGGAAACCCCCATCTTGAGCAATCTTTATTGCTCCTACTGTGACATATATGGTCACTCTTTCGATGGTTGCTATGCTAGGAGACTTGTCAAACCTATCTATAATCCTCATACTTACCAGAACTTTAACTATTTTAGGAGGAGTCGATACAATTATATACTTCCTAGACAGCCTAATAAAAACTCTAACTATAGAAAGAGACAGACCAAACCTAAAAGAACATTTCCTAGAAGGAATCCTAAGCACTTTCCTAAACCAAATGCTCAAGTCTTTCACAAAATTCAAAATCATGCGCAAAACATTTTTCAGCAAAAAATCTAATGGTCATAAATTTTATCAGTTGAGAGCTAATAAGCGCAAGCTGAAAACCAGAGCAATTTGGATTAGAAAAGATGATCTATTACCTCAGATGAAGTGTAATATTGTTGTTACTGCTTTAAAAGCTGAACACACATCATCTAGTTGGTATTTAGACTCTGGATGTTCTAAGCACATGACTGGAGATGAATCTAAACTTTTAAACAAAACCAACTTTGCTGGTGGTAAAGTCATTTTTGGTGATGGAGTTTCATCTCAAATCATAGGCAAAGGAACTCTCCAAGAAGATAGACTTCCTATTCTTAAAAATGTTCTTCTACTTAAAGATCGAAAGGCCAAATTATTTAGTATTTCCCAATTTTGTGACTCAGACCATACTGTTACCTTTTCAAAGAAAAATTGTAAGATTTTAAATGAAAAAGGTGAATGCATAATTACTGGATTCAGAACTCCTGACAATTGCTACACTGTCAAGAACAATTCTGAAATTTGTAATGTTGCCAGAATGGATGACAACGAGATATGTCGTAACAGAATGGGTCACATAAATTACGATAATCTTAGTAAATTGTCTACTCAAGACATAGTAAGAGGAATTCCAAAAATTAAGCCCATTCATAATATTGTTTGTGGTTCCTATCAAGCAGGTAAAATTATTAAGGCCCCTCATAATAAAGTCAAAGATATTCTCACCTCTAATCCCTTAGAACTCATCCATATGGACCTAATGGGTCCTTCCCAAACTGTTAGCCTTTGTAGACACAGGTATATCTTAGTTATGGTTGATGACTTCACCAGATTTTCTTGGGTAGTCTTTTTAAAACAAAAGTCTGATACTTTTCAAACCTTCCTAAAAATTCTTCTTAGGATTGAAAATGAAAAGGACACTAAAGTAAATAGAATCCGTAGTGATAGAGGTGTTGAATTCAAAGACACTGGCATTATATAATACTGTGACTATAATGGCTACAAACACGAGTTCAGTGCTCCTAAGACTCCTCAACAAAATGGAATTGCCGAGAGAAATAATCGTACCTTGCAAGAGATGGCACGTGTCATGTTACATGCCAAGAATTTACCTAAATATTTTTTGGTAGAAACTATTCGTACTGCGTGTCACATCATTAATAGTGTCTATCTTAGAAAGAATTCCAAACAAAACCCTTATAAACTTTGGTACAATAAAAAGCCTAATCTCAAATATCTTAGAACCTTTGGCAGTACTTGTTATGTATGCAAAGATAGGGAATACTAATCTAAATTTGAGAGCCGAGGAGATAAAGCCATATTTCTAGGATACTCGCCTAACAATAGAGCTTATCGAGTGTATAGTCTTCGCACTAAAACCATGATGGAATCCATAAATGTAATTGTTAGTGACACTACTGTAGAAAGCAAGACTGGTGAATTACCTATTGAAGAAGAGTCTTCAAATATTTTAGAAAATGACCCTTCTGAAATAAATAATTCATTACCTATTGAGACACCTGAAGTACCTAACTGGGTTTCTAAAGATCATCCCATAAACAACATAGTTGGCAACCCTAGTGAGCCAGTGCGTACAAGATCCCAACTTAGAAATTATGCACACTTTGCGTGTTTTATTTCCCTTGGGGAACCAAAGAATGTAAATGAGGCATTGAATGACTCTCATTGGATTTTTGCTATGCAGGATGAACTTTTACAATCTGTAATTCATGATGTATGGTATCTTTTTCCACGTCCTGATCACAAAAAGGTTGTTGGTACTCGTTGGATTTTCAAAAATAAAACTGATGAAAATGGGATAATAATTAGAAATAAAGCTAGATTAGTTGCTCAAGGATACTCCCAAATAGAAGGAATTGATTTTAACGAGACCTTTGCCCCTGTTACTTGTTTAGAATCAGTTCGTCTGCTTTTCGCTATAGCTTGTCACATGTGTTTTACCTTATATCAAATGGATGTCAAATCTGTGTTCCTTAATGGAATACTGGATGAGGAAACCTATGTAGAACAACCTAAAGGGTTCATTGACCCTAAATATCCAAATCATGTATTTCGTCTGAAAAAGGCTTTATATGGCCTTAAACAAGCTCCTAGAGCTTGGTATGAGTGTCTTTCCAGTTTTCTTTTGAATAAAGGTTTCAAAAGTGGTGGAAATGACCAAACTCTATTTGTCAAACATTTTGACAAACACATTACCATTGCTCAAGTATATGTAGACGATATTATATTTGGATCAACTTTTACCTCATAAGTAAAATACTTTTCTGAATTTATGTGTAAGGAATTTCATATGTCCCTTATGGGGGAGTTGCAGTTCTTCCTAGGTCTCCAAGTCAAACAAAATCCAGAAGGATTATTTGTTTCGCAATCTAAGTACTCTTTAGAGATCGTAAAGAAATTCGGCCTCGAGAGTGCTAAAGATGCTAACACACCTATGAGTACTACGGTAAAATTGTCACAAGATGAAAATGGAAAATCTGTAGATCCTACTCTATATCGTAGTATGATTGGCACACTACTCTATCTTACTGCCTCGTGTCCTGATATCATGTATGCTGTGTGTTTATGTACTCATTATCAAAACAACCCTAAAGAGAGCCATTTGAATTTTGTGAAACGTATAATTAAATATGTTAAAGGCACTCTGAATCTAGGACTTTGGTACACTAATGACACACCAATCACTATTATTGGGTACAGTGATGCTGACTGGGCAGGATGTACTGATGATAGTAAAAGCACTTCAGGAGCATGTTATTATATTGGTAATAACTTGGTAGGATGGAGTAGTAAAAAATAAAACTGCACATCACTCTCGACTGCTGAATCTGAATACATAGCCGCTGGTAGCTGTTGTGCTCAATTATTGTGGCTTAAACAAATGCTAAGTGATTATGGTATTCAAGAAAACCAATTGCATCTATATTGCGATAATCAAAGTGCGATTAATATTTCTAAAAACCCTGTTCAACACTCGCGAACAAAGCATATAAAAATAAGACATCATTTTATACGTGAATTAGTTGAAACTAAGGAATTAGAAATTAATTATCTTCCTACTGATCTACAACTCGCAAATATGTTTACCAAACCTCTAGATTATAATAGATTCATTTCATTACATAAATTTATTGGTATGGTTTGTGCTGATTAGTACCTTTGCTGCTTATCCAAGTTTTTCCATTTGCCCATTTGAGACAAAATGGGGGAGAAATTTGAGTCTATTCAATTCTTACATATTCTAAACAGCTTGATCTTAGTGAATTATTGTAGGTTCTTGTTTTTCAGTTTCTCTCAACAGTTGTAATAGGGTATTCAAATGTACTTAGTTGAGTTATGTACTTTTTGATTTCTAGTTTTTGGGTAGATAGAATTTTGATAGGACTAAGTTTTTCTTATTTTTTGTTGCCCTACGAGTACTAGTTGACTCAAAGGAGATTTTTTCTCATATTTCCAAAGGGGGAGATTGAAGCCCTTATACTTTTGACTCACTTGAGTTTATATTGTATAAGTGCTCATCTAGTTTGGAAATTATGACAAAATTGTGTCCATCCTAGAAACCAAAGAACCTCAGAATTTGCTATGCCTATTAATCTCTCTTTCTTATAGTGATCAAGAGACTATTTCCAACACTCACACACTTAGAATTCAATTCATGCATGTCATATTGCATTATAATGTGTGTACATGTGTTGAGTGTGTTTAAATCCCTCAATTTGATTTTTAATAATTTTTTTGGGATTTTTTAAACTATTTTAAAAACAGGTTTTAATAATTAAAACTTGATTTAAAAAGTTTTGGGGTCAATCTCTTAATATCATTTGTGGTGTATTATGGCCTAATGTTACCTTGGGTAGAATCCAAAAGCGCTAGAGACTTCAGGGTATACTTTGTAATTAGTTTGGACGCGCGTTTTATATCCCTTAACTGGCCAACACCTGTGTGCCTCTGATTGGTTGGAGGTGTGTTTCTTTACTGAGACAATAGACACGTGTGTTATCAGCCCTTGGATCATTTCTCATCAATGGTCTGCATGTTGCCTTGATGAATCCCCTTGTAACTTTTTAAGCTAACCAGCGTTCGTTTAAGCAGCGCCTTGTGTGAGCCCTTAGATTCAAGTCAATTTAAATTGACTCGATCTCAGCCCTTGGTTTTGATCAGATATCTCAAACCTTCTCCTCTCACTATAAAAAGGCCTCTATTCTCAGACTTCGAAGACTTTTTACCATTTCATTTCCTCAAAGAATTGAGAGAGAAGAGAGAGAAGAGAGTAGAGAGAGAAGAGAGAAAAAGTTAGAAACCCTAACTTCGTCCAAATCCTCTTCAAACCTAACCCAAACACTTCTTCAAAACAACATATCCAAAAACACCATCCTGAGTGTTCTTGAGTGTTTGAGAGTTTGAGTTGAGTTATTTTTGGTTTCTGTAACCTTGTGTTCGTGAGATCTTGTTTCCAACTTAGACTTTTACTTTGATCTGGTTTATGTTTCCATAGAAATCTCAGATCTGAGTTATTCATGTTACATTACACTTAGTTTCATTTTATTTCTCATCTTGAGAAATATATTGTTGATTATTTTCTCTAAAACGTTTTCTTACTTTGAAATCAACAATAAATGATTTCTGTTTCTTGTTCTTGTAAAACTAAACCTTTGACCTAGTTTGGAATCTCACTTAGAGGTTTTCAATCTCAAAAAGTTTTTGTTTTAATTTATGAGATTGATTAAGACCTTTTCTGTCGTCCTAGCAAGGTATCCGTGGATTCTGGGATAGATTGAAAGGTCAAATAAGGTTCAAAGTTTTCTAAGAAGAAAGAAAAAGAATAGATCACTACATATAGTGTAACTGTAATGTGTTAGGACTGTTTGTACTTAATAAGTGTATGTGTGTGTGTGTGCATGCATGTGTTAGAAAGCACCTTCACAAACACTTACACCCTACAACACGAAAAGTGTTTGTAATAAGATCTTGAGAACATAAGTCGACGTAAAGTGCAGGAACAAATCAGAAGTTGGCAAACTGGGAGAACTACATCTACAATCAGAACTGCAGAGAAGTTATAAGGACACCAGAGGGTACATTCCTAAACTTATATAGGTCTGAGTTGTTTTCATGTTAGTTATATAGTTTGTAACTCATAAATTTGTTTTAGTGGATTTTTCTTTTTACTCCGTTGAGGGAGTCGTGGATGTTTCCTCAATTGGTGAGGTTTTACCATGTACAAATTGTGAACAGAATCTTTCTACATTTTCTCATCACAGTCTTGGTTGTGCTGTGTTTAAAACTTGTTTAAACTATCTTTTAAACTTGTTGCCTAAATCTTGAATAAGATCTCGTACATACTGTTTTATTAAACACTTCTAGTGATTAATCCTTTTTTATTTAAGAAAAGAGTTTCTTCAAAAAACAACTCGGACTTACTTAAATAGTTTATTTTCTATAAACGGCTTTAGTAACGCTTTTTTTCAATTACCAACACTTTTCGTGTGGTAGGGTCAAAGTGTTTGTGGAGGTGCACTCAAACACATGCATGGACACACACACACTTATTATGTACAATGAGTCCTAACAAATTACATATAAGTCTATATGCAGTGACTTTTCTTTTTCTCTCTTCTCACAAAACTTAACCTTTTTGACCTTTAAAGCAATCCTAGAGTCCATGTCTATCTTGCTCAGAAGATGTATCAAGATCTTAATCAATCTCTATTTTTGAAAAGATTTTTGAGATTAAAAACCACCAAGTGCGATTCCAAACTAGGTCAAAGGTCTTGTTTCAAGAGAACTAGAAACAGAAAACATTATTGTTGATTTCAAAGTTAAAAACATTTACAGAAAGTAAATCAATAATATATTTCTCAAGCTAAGAAATAAAAATGCAAACTAAGTTTAATATATCATGAAGAACTCGGATCGGAAATTTCTATATACCAGAAAAATAGATCTAAGAAAAATGATTAAGTTGGAAACAAGATCTAAAGAACGAAGAGTTTAAATCAACAAACCAACTCTCACAACACCTCTCAAACACTCAAACACTCAAGGTTGTGTTTGGGAAAATACAGGGGTTTGATGGTTTATATTTGGTTTGAACTGTTTGGACGATTTAGGGTTAGGGTTAGGATTACTAACTCTTTCTCTCTCTTCTGATTTCTCTCTTTCTCTCTCTTTTCTCTCTTCTCTCTTTTTTTCTCTCAAAGGACGAAATGGCCAAAAGTCTCTGAAGGCTTAGAGTAGGAGCCTTTTTATTGGAGGCTAAAAAGGTTCGAGAATGAGGATTGAAATCAAGGGATCAGATTTATTCAAGATCAATTGACTTGGATCCAATGGTACACGATAAGCGATGATAAAGACTCTCCTGATTGGTCCACAAGGGGATTACAGAAACTATGAAGGGTCACATGAAGATCATCGATAAAATTGATCTAAAGGTTGAAAACGTGCGTTGGTTTACACTATAAATAAACACACTTTCCACCAATCAGAAAGCAACAAATGTTGGACAAAGAATAGAGATAAAGCGCGCGTTTGAAAGTAATTACAATGTACTCCCTGAAGTCTATGCCGCTTTCGGATTCTACCCAAGGTAACTTTAGGCCAATAAAACCAACAATATGAAATAGCAGATTGACCCCACAAACTTTTAAAACCAAGTTTTAATTAATTAAACCTTATTTTAAAATGTTTTTAAAATCCCAAAAAATATTTAAAAATCAATATTAGGGATTTAAACACACTCAACTTATGTACACACATTAATATGCAATATGGCATGTATATGATGCATTATACTGTGTGTGACTGTTGGTAATAAGGTCTAGATCAGTTCAATCAATGATGAAATAGTAGTGCAAGCTCTGAGGTTCTTTGGATTCTAGGTTAGACATAATTTTGTCACAATTTCCAAACTAGATGAACACTTATACAATATAGACTCAAGTGAGTCAAGAGTATAAGGTGCTTCAATCTCCCCCTTTGGAAATATGAGACAAAATCTCCTTTGAGTCATCAAGAACTCGTAGGGCAACAAGAATGAGGAAATCTATTCCTATAAAAATCTATCTACCCAAATCCTAGAAAGCAAATGTACATAACTCAACTATTTACAATTGAATACCCTATTACAACTGTTGAGAATAACTGTACAAAAACCTGCAATGAAGCACTAAGATCAAGTTGTTTAGCATATATAAAGAATCATTAGAGACTGAAATTTCTCCCCCATTTTGTCTCAAATAGACAAAGGGAAAAAATAAAGAGATCAAAGAGATTAATCAGTACACACCATACCAATAGATTTACGCAAAGAAATAAATCGATTGTAATCTAAATGTTTGATAAACATATCTGCGAGTTGCAAATTAGTAGGAAGATAATTGATTTCTAATTCCTTAGTTTCAACTAATTCGCGTATAAAGTGATGTCTTATTTTTATGTGCTTTGTTCGCGAGTGTTGAACAGGGTTTTTAGAAATATTGATCGCACTTTGATTATCACAATAGAGATGCAATTGGTTTTCTTAAATACCATAATCACTCATCATTTGTTTCAGCCATAGTAATTGAGCACAACAACTGCCAGCGGCTATGTATTCAGATTCAGCTGTTGAGAGTGATGTGCTATTTTGTTTCTTACTACTCCATCCTACCAAGTTATTACCTATATAATAACATGCTCCTGATGTGCTTTTACTATCATCAGTACACCCAGCCTAGTCAGCATCAGTGTACCCAATTATAGTGTTTGGTGTGTCATTAGTGTACCAAAGTTCTAGATTCATAGTGCCTTTTACATATTTGATGATTCATTTAATAGAATTTAAATGGCTCTCTTTAGGGTTATTTTGATAACGAGCACAAATACACACAGCATACATAATATCAGGATGCGAGACAGTAAGGTATAGCAAGGTTCCTATCATACTACGATATAGTGTAGGATATATGCATTTTCCAGTTTCGTCTTTAGACAGTTTTATCGTAGTACTCATGGGTGTTTTAGCATTTTTATCACTCTCAAGGCCAAATTTCTTTACTATCTCTAAAGCATATTTAGATCGCGAGACAAATAATCCTTCTGAATTTTGTTTGACTTGAAGACCTAAGAAAAATTGCAACTCCCCCATAAGAGACATTTGAAACTCCTTATGCATTATTTCAGAGAAGGATTTTACTTCTGAGGGAGAAGTTGATCCAAATATAATATCGCCAACGTAAACTTGAGCAATAATGATGTGTTTGTCAAAATGTTTGACAAAAAGGGTTTGATCATTTCCACCTCTTTTGAAACCTTTATCTAAGAGGAAACTGGAAAGACGCTCATACCAAGCTCTAGGTGCTTGTTTAATCCCATACAAAGCCTTTTTAAGACGAAATGCATGATTTGGATATTGAGGGTCAATGAACCCTTTAGGTTGTTCTACATAGGTCTCCTCAGTTAATATTCCATTAAGGAATGTAGATTTGACATCCATTTGGTATAGTGTAAAGTGCAAGTGGCAAGCTATAGCAAAGAAAAGACGAACAGATTCTAAACGAGTAACAGGAGCAAAGGTCTCATTAAAATCTATTCCTTCAATTTGAGAATATCCTTGTGCAAATAATCTAGCTTTGTTTCTAATGATTATCCCACTTTCATCAGACTTATTTTTAAAAATCCAACGTGTGCCAATAACCTTTTTGTGATCAGGCCTAGGTACAAGATACCAAACATCATGAATGACAAATTGAAGAAGTTCTTCCTGCATAGCAAAAATCCAGTGAGAGTCATTCAATGCCTCATTTACATTCTTTGGTTCCACTAGGGAAACAAAACATGCATAATGTGCATAATTTCTTAGTTGAGATCTTGTACGCACTAGCTCACTAGGTTTACCAACTACGTTATTTATGGGATGATCTTTAGAAACCCAGTTAGGTACTTCAGGTATCTCAATTAGTAATGAATCATCTATTTCAGGAGAGTCATTATCTAAAATGTTTGTAGGATCTTCTACGATAGTTGATTCACCAGTCTTGTTCTCTATAGTAGTGTCACTCACAATTACATTTATGGATTCCATCAAGGTTTTAGTGCAAAGATTATACACTCGATAGGCTCTACTGTTAGGTGAGTATCCTAAAAATATAGCTTTATCTCCCCCGCTCTCAAATTTGGACAAGTGTTCCCTATCTTTGCATACATAACAAGTAGTACCAAAGGTTCTAAGGTACTTAAGATTAGGCTTTTTATTATACCAAAGTTCGTAAGGCGTTTGTTTGGAATTCTTTCTAAGATAAACCCTATTTATAATGTGACATGTCGTATGAATAGATTCTACCCAAAAGTATTTAGGCAAATTCTTGGCATGTAACATAACACGTGCCATCTTTTGAAGTGTACGATTCTTTCTCTCGGCAATTGCATTTTGTTGAGGAGTCTTAGGAGCACTAAACTCGTGTTTATAACCATTATAGTCACAATACTCTATTATACCAGTGTCTTTGAATTCTCCACCTCTATCACTACGGATTCTATTTGCTTGAGTGTCCTTTTCATTTTCAATCCGAAGAAGGATTTTTAAGAAAGTTTGAAAAGTGTCAGACTTTTGTTTTAAAAAGGCTACCCAAGTAAATCTGGTGAAGTCATCAACCATAACTAGAATATAACTGTGTCCACATAGACTAACAGTTTGGGAAGGACCCATTAGGTCCATATGGATGAGCTCCAAGGGATTAGAGGTAAGAACATCATTAACTTTCTTATGAGGTGCCTTAAAAATTTTACCTTCCAGATAGGAACCACAGACAATGTTAGGAATGGGTTTGATTTTAGGAACTCCTCTAACTATTTCTTGAGAGGTCAGTCTACTAATATTATCGAAATTTATGTGACCCATTCTGTTATGCCATATCTCGTTGTCATCCATTCTAGCAACATTACAGATTTCAGAATTATTCATGACAGTATAACAATTGTCAGGAGTTCTGAATCCTGTAATTATGCATTCACCTTTTTCATTTAAAATTTTACAATTGTTCTTTGAAAATGTAACAGTATGATCTGAGTCACAAAATTACGAGATACTAAGTAGATTGGCCTTAAGACCTTTAACTAGAAGCAAATTTTCAAGAATAGGAAGTCCATCTTCTTAGAGAGTTCCTTTGCCTATGATTTGAGATGATACTCCATCACCAAAAATAACATTTCCACCAGCAAAGCTGGTTTTGTTCAAAAGTTTAGTATCATCCCCAGTCATGTGCTTAGAACATCCAGAGTCTAAATACCAACCAGATGATGTGTGCTCAGCTTTTAAGGCAGTAATAACTATATTACACTTCATCTGAGGAAATAGATCTTCTTTTCTAACCCAAATTGCTCTAGTTTTCATTTTGCGCTTATTAGCTCTCAATTGATAAAATTTGCGAGCATTGGATTTCTGTTGAAAAATATTTTGCGCATGATTTTGAATTTTATGAAAGACATGAGCATTTGGTTTAGGAAATTCTTTAGGAGTCCTTCTAGGAAATATTCTTTTAGGTTTGGTTTTTCTCTTTCTATAATTAGAGCTTTTCTCTGGTTGTCTAGGAAGTACATAATTATTGCGGCTCCTCCTAGAATAGTCAAAATTCTGATAGGTAGGAGGATAACATACTGGATTAACTAGTCTCCTAGCATAGAAACCATAAAAAGAGTGACCGTATATATCACACTAAAAGCAATAAATATAGCTCAAGGTTGGGGTCTCCTTAGGAAAGTCTCTAAACAACGGCTTTGAGAAATTTTGAGGTTGGACTCTATTCCTAGGTAGTACAGTCTTTAATGTGGACTCACTCTTCCTAAAAGAGGGGCAGGCGTATTTAGCCTTAGGTTAACTTTCATGTTTAGAGTAACTTGATTCCCCAATGTTAAAATTTTGATGTTTTGAATCAAACTTAATTTTTAGGGAATGAAAATCTGGACAGGTTTCAATAGGTCTTTTACCTCCTGACACAAACTTGATACTTTCAAAAGATTTTGTTTGTGTCTTCAAATTGGGGTAAAACCCTATTCCAGTTCGATCATCAGAATTGTTTTTAGATTCAACAACAAATTCATCAAAACAGTTTGAATTATTTTCAAATTTTGTAAATTTTTTTAAAACAGTTGTTGTCTTTTCTTTAGTTTGTTCCAATTCTAACAATGTCCCTTTGTATTTTTTTCTCCAGAGTTTCATTTGTTTCAGTCAAATCTTTGAGTTTTTGATTAAACATTTTAATTTCACTTTCATGAGTTAAACATTGGTTAGTATACTCTTCAACAATCAGGTTGACCATCAGGCTTAGATCTTCCAACTTTTTGGTGAGATCTTTCACAATTTTTTCTAGTCTAGTGCTTTTCTTGAAAGTTTTAGCATAGAGTGTGTGAATATCTGGGAGGTCTTCATTTCCCGAGTCACTAAGTGTAGTGTGTGAAGTGACCCCTAAGGCTTCATTCTTTAAACTCACACACCCATTGACATCGTCATTATCGCTTTCCCTTTTACTCACACACCCCGAAGAAGAGATAGCAATATTCTCAGTAATCAAAGCATCTAAACCAGTAACAGCATTATTCGAAACATCAGTAGTAAAATTACTAGATTCATCCTCACTAACAAACACAGGCATATCATCATTATAGATAATCTGGGCAAAGAAGGACATGCAAGGGTCAAAAACATCAGATGACTCGGGTTCCTCATTTTTAGAGTCACTCAAATCATCCCATGTCTTGCAAATGTTGGCTCGAGAGTGTTTATTTTGAGTGTTCAAGTTAACTCTGCAGTCTTGTGAAATATGTCCCAGTTTTCCACATCTATAGCATTCAGTCTTCTTAAGGTCTCTGTTAGGTATAGCGTGAGAGTCCTTGTGATTTTTGTCATGGATTTTCTCATGAGGTCTGTGATTAAAGGGAGTTGGATAATTGGACTTGCCTTGTTTATTTTCCATGTTGTTTCTAAATTTAATGATTTTCTTAAACTGTTTTGACATCAAGGCAATCTGATTGTCCAAACTCACTATATCACATTCCTCATCAGAGTCATCATTGGAAGTATTAAACTCAGGCTTAATTAATTTATAAGAGAATCTTAGATTGGAACTAGTCTGTTTCCTATGGGACCGGGTCAATTGCTTCTTAAATTCTAGTTCCATTTCCACAGTTCTTAATTTACTACTGAGTAATTCAGGAGTGAGATTTATATCACACATTTCCTCAATAGCATATCTTTTATTGTCAAATTTCTGTGGAATGATCTTAGAATTTTAGATATAATTTCTTGTCTGTCATATGTTATCCCATTAGCATGAAGTTTAATCACAATATCAGTCAGGTTCATATAGAAGTCATCAAATGACTCAGTCTCAGACATAATTAAAGAGTTATACTATTGAATGAGCATTTGAGTTTTAGCACCTTTAACTCTAGTGTCACCTTCATGAGCAGTAACCAAGGTGTCCCAAGCTTCCTTAGAAGTGGTACAAGATGAGATTATTTTGAACTCATGTTCATTTACGGACATA
This sequence comes from Sambucus nigra, assembly GCA_949130495.1. Taxonomy (NCBI): domain Eukaryota; kingdom Viridiplantae; phylum Streptophyta; class Magnoliopsida; order Dipsacales; family Adoxaceae; genus Sambucus; species Sambucus nigra. The sequence continues at coordinate 191,649,492 of OX422210.1, read as the reverse complement.
AATATGGCATTCTTTCCTTTGTTATTATTTCGAGAAACTTGTTTCTCTTCTTGTGTGAACTCACTTAATACTTTCTTAACCCTCTCATTACTTCCTTCAGTGGCTGGTTTTGTAGGAAAAATGTAACCATTTTCAACAATGTCCTAGACATCATCTCCCAGAGTTCCTTGAATGAAATCAATCATTCTTACTTTACAGTAAGCAAAATTGGTTCCATCAAAGATAGGAGGTCTGGTCAAGTTACCAAATCTTTCATTTTTCTCGTCCATATTTCATTTTCAGAAACTAATTTCAGAAACACGGGATCTCTTTAAAAGAAGTTTACCAAGCTCTGATACCAATTGAAAATCTGTTACTAAATCCGGTTAATAAAATTAAACTATTTAAGTAACTCCGAACAGTTTTTGAAGAAACTCTTTTCTTAAAAACCAAAAATATTTTGAACACAAGATGTGTTTTAGAAAAGTATGTACGAGATCTATTCAAGATTTGATTAACAGGTTTATAAAACAGATTAAACAAACTTTAAACTCATCACAATCAAGAATGAGATGAGAAGATTTAGGAAGATTAAGAACAAGATTTTTTACGTGGTAAAACCTCACCCAACTGAGGAAACATCCACGACTCCCTCTACAGAGTAAAAACAAAAATTCCACTATAAACAAATTTTAACAGTTACAAACTATATAACAAACATGCATACAACTCAGACCTATATAAGTTTAGGAATGTACCCTCTGGTGTCCTTATAACTTCTCTGCAGTTCTGATTGTTGATGTTGTTCTCCCAGTTTGTTAACTCCCAATTTGTTCAAGCTCTTTACGTCAAATCTTGTTCACAAGATCATATTACCAACACTTTTCGTGTGGTAGGGTGAAAGTGTTTTTGGAGGTGCTCTCTAACACATGGATGCACACACACACACACTTATTATATACAATCAGTCCTAACAAAGTACATATAAGTCTATATGCAGTGACTTTTCTTTTTATCTCTTCTCACAAAACTTAACCTTTTTGACCTTTAAAGCAATCCCAGAATCCACGGCTATCTTGCTCAGAAGACGTATTAAGATCTTAATCAATCTATATTTTTGAAAATATTTTTGAGATTGAAAACCACCAAGTGCGATTCCAAACTAGGTCAAAGGTCTTATTTCAAGAGAACTAAAAATAGAAAACATTATTGTTGATTTCAAAGTTAAAAACATTTACAGAAAGAAAATCAACAATATATATCTCAAGCTGAGAAATAAAAATGCAAACTAAGTGTAATATATCATGAAGAACTCAGATCTGAAATTTCTATATACCAGAAAAATAGATCTAAGAAAAATGATTAAGTTGGAAACAAGATCTAAAGAACGAAGAGGTTACAGCAACAAACCAACTCTCAAAACACCTCTCAAACACTCAAACACTCAAGGTTGTGTTTGGGAAAATACAGGGGTTTGAAGGTTTATATTTGGTTTGAACTATTTGGACGATTTAGGGTTAGGGTTAGGTTTACTAACTCTTTCTCTATCTTCTGGTTTCTCTCTTTCTCTCTCTCTTTTCTCTCTTCTCTCTCTACTCTCTCTACTCTCTTTTCTTCTCTCAAAGGATGAAATGGCCAAAAGTCTTTGAAGGTTAAGAGTAGGTGCCTCTTTATAGGAGGCTGAGAAGGTTCGAGAATGAGGATTGAAATCAAGGGATCAGATTTAGTCAAGATCAATTGACTTGGATCCAAAGGTACACAATAAGCGGTGATAAAGACTCTCCTGATTGGTCCACAAGGGGATTACAGGGATTATGAAGGGGCACATGAAGATCATCGATAAAATTGATCTAAGGGTTGAAAATGTGCGATAGTTTACACTCTATAAAGAAACACACTTTCCACCAACCAGAAAGCAACAAATGTTGGACAAAGAATAGAGATAAAACGCGCGTCTGAAAGTAATTATAATGTACACCCTGAAGTCTCTACCGCTTTCGGATTTTACCCAAGGTAACTTTAGGCCAATAAAACCAACAATATGAAATAGAAGATTGACCCCACAAACTTTTAAAACCAAGTTTTAATTAATTAAAACCTTATTTTAAAATGTTTTTAAAATCCCAAAAAATATTTAAAATGCAATATTAGGGATTTAAACACACTCAACATATATACACACATTAATATGCAATATGACATGTATATGATCCATTCTACTGTGTGTGAGTGTTGGTAATGAGGTCTAGATCACTTCAATCAATGATGAAATAGCAGTGGAAGCTTTGAGGTTCTTTAGATTCTAGGTTAGACATAATTTTGTCACAATTTCCAAAGTATATGAACATTTATACAATATAGACTCAAGTGGGTCAAGAGTATAAGGTGCTTCGGCCTTGTGATGTTGATGGATTCAAATCTGAAAAAAAAAACTAACAAAATCAAAATAGACAAATCTATTATCAGAAAACTAAATCAAATCAAAATCATAGCTATCGAAGTTGTTTGGGGTTTCTCTGGCGCCACTCCCCCATCCTTTTGACGGAGGCGAGAGCTTCTAGTTGAAGGTTTTGGTTGTTTGGGAAGGTAGTTTTGGGTTGGATTGGGGGGAGACGATATTGTCTAAGGAGAGAGACAGAGTAGAAGTCGTATGGGGTTTTTTGAGTGTATGGGTGGGTAGGGTCAAGAAGCTGTCTTTTGGTGTTTTTACCAAAATAGGGTTGTGTTTGAATGAAAGTGATAGTGGGATAATTAATTAGTAAGAAGGGAAAGAGGGGGAATTTCAAATTTTAAGGCGTAAATAGGTAGTGGTGAAATAGAAATAGTGTTGCATTTGAAGTTAATGGAGGGAGATGATCTTGACCATCCATTTTGGAAAATTGTGTAAGGAGGTGGCATCGACCTAGACCGTTAAAAATATACACGTTTTCAAAATCCAAGCTATCATATTGTATATATATATCAAATGGGACTTATCGGGCTTAGGAGTATAACTACATGCTTATTTTAGGTAGTTTAGGCTGGGTAACTAAAATAACTTAAAATCCATTTAATATGTGAGGAAGATGCGTTATTACTATAATTTTGGCCCAACTTCAGTTAAATTCTTACTCTCAGAAGACTTGATGGGTTTAATCCTCATTGTTGAACTATTTTCCACAACTCTTTGGTCGTTGTTTCTTTTGTAGACTTGGGTTATTCGGTGGAGGAGTATCTCCAGCGACATCATATTCATAATTCAATGGGTGCAGGCATTGTGAATCATTACACCTTGATGTCTTTGTATTCATTTATATTTAACTTTAAGCTACTATAATTTGTTTCGATTTTTCTCGAGACAGATATTTTTTGGGATGTACATGTATTCAAAGTTGAATATTATACTATTAAGATTAATTTTATATTTTAAAGTTCGATTTGATTCTTATGGAAGTGATTAGTATCAAAAATATTTTATTTGATTTAGAAATTTATTGTCTTGTATTTCATTTACTTACATTGTTTTATATATTTCTTCAGGATGCGAATGTTATCAAATTTTTTTTATTCCCATAATTTTTGTATTTGACCCGATAAATCTATTTATGAATTTTATAGGGGTATCACAGTTTACCTACTATTGGGAATTTGTAATATCTCCAGGTACTTGTGTACTTTTATAGAGATTAACATATTCCAAGGTTTTAGATAAAGTGAATCTTTTATTCATAACCTCTTCTGGAGAATTATATATAATGTCTTATGGAGTGTTAGGTGTAACCTAGTTTGGAGCGTTATTTGGGCATGAGTTTATTTTATTTCCATTACCAAATGTCGAAGTATTTTGGATTTATAGGTCTTACCCTTTCTAACATGAATATATTTATTTCTATTTAAATTTTATCATGCTAGGACGATGATTTTGGCAAGAGTTTTGGCAGTCCGTACCTCATTTTACACTAAGAGGTACATGGGTTTTGATGATATAAAGTGGAATTATTCCGCAAGAAAAAAAAGTCTTTCCTCATAAATGGACCATTATTCATGAGGGATTTCTTCAATGGAAATAATTTGTTCTTTAGGTTCATTATTTCATCATCTTAATGAATGTAAAAGTTTATCATCATAAAAATCTACAAATTTTGCGATAAACACTATAATTGTCAATAGTTCAAGATAATAAATTATATAAGGTCAATCACAACTAATATACCGTGACACCCGCCTATTCTATTACCGATTGACCAAACCTTTAATCAATTAAATGGGATTCATATCTGATTCATTCTTAGCATAATTGTCGAAAACCAATTAATTAGACTAATAACCCATTACGTCCAGTGTCAAATTTTTAATCATATTCACATGCATACATTAAACCATTCAACCATATACAATAAAACATCCATACTGACAGAACGTAATGAGTACTAGTAAAATAAATAAATAAATTGAATAAACTCACGGTATCCCAAGTACGATAAACCAAATATTTAAACAAAATACTGTAAACAAAGTCTAATAATAAATTTGTCCAATTATGGGCAATATGTCCAAAAGAAATACTTAAATGACATCCTAACTACATAGTATGAAATGAGGCATCTAATCAAATTCTACGTATATCCACAACTACTACAGAATCGTTTGACTAGAATGAAAAATATATCCCTGGCAAACCTATGGTTGAGCGCCTAAAAGGTATTGAAAATATTTTCAATACAGGTCAGTGGCCAAAACATTTGAATAGCAATTGTTAGTGTTTAAATGCAATAATAAATATGCATTAAGAAATATCCATTTTCATCTGGTGTCGCACTCACATGAGATTTTCCTCACCCCTCATCTACATTGAACACCTAATGCATTTATTTATTTTCCTACATATGCTACCCCGCCTAACTAGTCTAACCATTCTTAACATAACCTAATCCACTAAACTTTTAGCCCATTCGTACTACTCATATGTTACTTTATCTATCACGTAGCTAATACATAATTTGTAACTTAAGATATCTCAATTCTTTTCATACCGCTACATAGGCAATGTAACTATACACTAGTTATAATTTTGTGTTCAGATAATCATTTAAGTACATTTATAAATATAATAGACTTTTATAAATATATACATAGCATCTTAAAGCTGGACCTCTCGAATGCATCCCTAGTATGCTTTTAGGCACTAGGTACATCACGTACCACTCTTGGGCCGTTGAGTCGGAATCTCACCACCGCACCCGAATCGCAAAAACATAATGGAGGCAGTTATAAACATACATTTGTGGGTTGTAACCATACCACATCACACCCACGCAGACTTAAAGCCACTACATGTCCTCTCACACGGATAATGGTCATGAAACAGTACTATGACCTTGGAGAAATAATCCGACACCTGCTGGTTAATGCCAGGGTGGACCGCCCACTACGCGTAACCTCAAACGATAGGATATTAGAGTAAATATAATCATATAAAGTCAATCACACATTTACACACACACACACACACACACACACACACACACACACATATATATATATATATATATATATATATATATATATATACACACACACACACACACACACACACACACATTGGTTTCACTCGCTACGTACATATATATAGAATTGGCTAACATGCGTAATATCACCCGTAGCACTAACCTACCAAATCCCAAAGTCTATCCCAACTTCCCAATCTTAAACATGTATCCTCTTACTTATTATTCAACTATCTAACTCCATACTCCTGTCGAATATGTTATTCTACCTAAGAACGAGCTTACTCATTCCCAAAATCGTAACCCAATTTACTAATTTTCACCCAAGTGCATTCACTGACTTTTTCACGTAACTCCATACCGGGAATCCATCCCCAGTTAGCCTATGACACTTCCTAACCTTTAATATGAATTCCCAGCAGCCTAACTCCATCACCAGACCCAATATTCCATGCTCTATCCTCAAACGGTCCAAGATAAACAACACAAAGATGAGGAGGCTAGCCACCTAAATCGAACCAGTTCGCTTGCTGGACCGAACCTGTTCGCTCCCCCCGGCCAACCAATTCGGTTCGTTGGTTACCAGAATAAACATTTGATGGGATTTCGCCTTCTATCTTAACCCATGGTGGTCTTAACCTTCACCAAACCCCCATATATGATCTCCAATCCATCCCTAAACGTGAATAAAATTTTCTTTACGTAAAATATGTGCCGAAAACATATCTAATTTACCTAATAACAATCTATATCACAAATCATGCAAAACTAAAACCCCCTAGATTCAAGATTCAATCTTTTCGATTTTAAATCAGTCAAGAAAATATATTCATTATTAAATTAACATCATATTAAACATGTATTTATCCTTAGATTCATGTCTTAATAGTTTCTTCATTAAAACCCCGGATGTATGAAGTTTTCCCCACTCGAAAGTTGGTGTTTTTTTACACCAAATTGCGAGAATAATGAAACTACATATGGATACTAAAGCAAGTTAAATGCTTACATTTAGAGTGATGTTTTTTTTACATTTCTCTTATGGAATTACTCTAGTGGTGATGATTTTCAACCCGAAAGCGATGGCTCTTTCCCCGGATCCTATTTTCCTCTTCTTTTCTCCCCTTCTCTTCACTTTTTCACTTTCTATCAAGACCTAGCCTCTTTGAGTGGGTGGATAACAGCCCCCCTCAATACACCTTGATTATATATACCCATAAAACACTTTAATACTGAAATAGGGTCAACCCCCTTAAGTAAAATGACCCATATACCTTTCTATAACTCCCGATTAGTCTAAAACAAAAACAGAACCCAATTTTAACCCCCAGGTGACGATTTTGAACTATTTCGGCCCATTCTGGACCATTGGCGCACTCAAAATTACCATCCAAGTTATCTAACATTAAATTCCATCTCATACCCCACACGACCTTTTTCGCATGTCGCGAATGAAATTCTGATAAACTCATCGCTTTAACTCACCTACGACATACCATAATTTAATACGTTTTCATTAACTTATCACGCAAGTAAATGTAGATCTACATAAATGTTAATCCTTTCATTTTCTAATTAATATTTATTTAGATACTTTATTTCCCAAATTAATTAAAATTATGTGCACACGTGTAATTTAAAATGCTCTAAAAATACGGGGTGTTACATACTTCCCCTTAATAACAAAATTTCATCCTCAAAAGTTAGACATACCTGGTACAAAGAGCTCCGGATACTTTTCCTGCATGTCATCCTCACACTTCTAAGTCGACTCATCGGAATTATGATGCTCCTATTAAACACTAACAAATGGTACCACCTTCGACTAAAGCTTGCACTCGCTACGTTTTAGGATGGGAACATGTATCTCCTCATACGAGATGTATGGCTGTAAGTTAATCTCCTCAAACAGTATATGACAGTAAGCCATGTCACTCCTTTGAAACTTCTTCAATTATTACACATGGAACACGTCCTTACACATGGAACACATCATGACATATGCAGATGCTCGAGTAAGGCGAGCTTATATGTAACCGGCCTAATCCTCTTAATAATTTGGAAAGTCCCCACATACCTTGGTGACAACTTCCCCTTCTTCCTAAACCATATACTCCCTTTATGGTGGACACCCATAGTAACACATGATCACCTACTTAAAATTCTAAGTGTCTATGATATGTGTCTGCATAACTCTTTTACCTATCCTGAGTTATCCATATTCAGCTCGGAATTAACTCAATCTTTACAGAAGTGTCATGGATCATCTCCGGTCCAAGCAACTTGTTATCCCCCACGATGGCTCAAAAGGCGCCATGCCTATTGTGAACAGGTATGATTAATTATAGGTGAACTCTACCAGTGGAAGTTACTGCTCCCCTCCTCCCCGAAAATCTAGTATGCACATCCTTAGTATATTCTCCAGCATTTGATTAACTCTCTCAGTCTGCCCATTTGTCCATGAGTGATAAGTCATAATTAATCGCAACTCAATCCCCATAGCCTCCTGGAAATCCTACCAAGACTGGCACACAATTATCTTATCCTAGTTGGACACAATATTAATCATCACCCTATGCAACCTCACTTTCTCTTCTGTACATAGTTTGACCTATTTTCCCATCGTATAATTGGTCTAAACTAGCAATAAGTGTTCCACCTTGGTCAGATGATCCACAATGACCCATATGGAATTTTCACCCTTCTGTGACTTTAGTAGCCCTATGATGAAGTCTATCGAAATGTTCTCCTATTTCCACATTGGAATATCTAATGACTGCAAAATCCCATCTAGTTTATGATGGTCTACCTTCACCAACTGATATGTGGTGAACTTTGAGAGAAACTCAGCAATGTCTCACTTGATCCCAACCCACTAATACAGTCTCTAATGTCCTATTACATCTTGTACCCTCCGGGGTGAATCAAAAACTACAACCCATGGGACTCTATCATCATTGCATGTCATAAGTCCTCATCCTCTAGGATTATCAATCTCCAGTTAAATCATAAGACTCCCCATGAACTGACAAAGTAGGACACTGCCGCTCAGTGAATAACTGGCGCACCTTATCTTGATAAAATGAATACCTTACATGTGCCTTCACAACCCTCTTAATGATCTCCGATGTGATAGTCAAACCTTCCATACAAGAGCCCTGGCCACTACATCATTATGCCGAAGCTAACTCCATTTCTTCTTCCAAACCTCTACTGACTCCCCCTTAAGACTTTGGTTCAATGCATCATCCACCACATTGGCCATCCATGGTAAGTACTAGATTCCGAACTAGTAGTCCTTCATGCATTTGAGCCACCTATGATGCCTCATGTTAAGATCCTTCTACATGAACATATCTTATAGTGACTTGTGATCTATGAATAAATTCAACTTATCCCCTAGTAGATAGTGCCTCCATATCCTCAAGGAAAAAACCACCGCTTCAAGCTCCAAATCATGTGGGTGGTAGTTAGTCTTATAGGGCTTAAGCTTACGAGAAGCATAACGTATAGCCCGATCCTCCTATTGTAATATGATCCCAAGTCCTTGTAAGGACACATCTGTAAAAACGAAGTACTCCACTCCTCCCTTAGGTAGTGCGAGCACTAATACTGATGTCAATTTGTCCTTTATCTCATTAAAAGTTAATTGACACTAATCATCCCAAATAAATGGCATCCACTTATGAGTCAGGTTCATCAATGGACCCGCAATCTTTGAGAACCCCTTTATGAAACGACGGTAGTAACTAACTTAACTCGGAAAGATACGAACCTCCATTGGTGTCGTGGGTTGACCCCACTCCCTCACCACTGCTACCTTACTCAGTTCCACTGAAAACCCCTTGTCTAATTAAATAAGGACCAAGGCCTTAACCTCTTGTAACCTGACCCCACGTTCTTCAAGATGGTGTACAACTGATGGTCCTATAAATTTTGGAGAACCATACGCAAGTGCTCTGCATGATCTCCCTTTGTCCGAGAATAGACCAAAATATCTTCTATAAAAACAGTAATGAACTGGTCCAAGAAATCTCTGAACAACGTGTTCATAATGTCTATAAATATTGTCGGTGCTTTGGTTAGCCCAAAATGCATAAGCTTGAACTTATATGACCCATACCTCGTTAAGAATGTGGTCTTAGGGAAATCATTCTCATCAATAAGAAGCTGAGGGTACATAAACCTCAATTCAATCTTCAAGAAGTACTCCCCTCTTCTTAGTTGTCACACAAATCATCGATACGGGGCAACAAGTATTTGTTCTGGATCGTGACTTCGTCCAACTCCTTATAGTCAATACACATCTCAACGATCCATCTTTTTTCTTCACAAATAATACGGGAGCACCCCATAGTGATGTACTCTTATGAATAAATCCATTCCTAAGGAGATTCTAAATCTAATAACTCAACTCACGTATCTCCACTGGAGCCATACGATAAGGCGCATATGATATTGTCCTAGTCCCTAGCGCTAAATCAATAACTAACTTAATTTTTCGACTCGACGGTAACCTTGAGATGTACTAAAAAACATCCACAAACTCCCTCACTACTGGGATTGAAAATAACGAGATGATAACTCCCAGTGAGGTCTCCTCCTCAATATAATAGACGGGGTGTGCTAGATCCTCCCTTGGGAAGAGGCATCGCCACTCAAAACATCTCTTGTCCTAGTGTGGCGAACACGACAGTCCTACTAAAACAGTCCACCATCTCCCTATAACCTTCTAACCAGTTCATACAGAGAATGACATCGTACCCTATTATATCCAACACAAGTAAATCGATGGATAAACATAGTCTCCCTACATCTATACCCATTCCTCTATAAATGGAATGGATGAGGGCCCCGTTACCCAACGAGAAATCAACACACATAATAATACTATCAATTGTATCTAATAAATTGGCAGCTCAGGCAAATATAGTAGCAATAAATGAATACGATACCCACATGTCAATAAAACTAGACCCATATGCTCATGGATAATAAACATACCCTCTATGACTGGTAGCATCTATGGAAATATAGTATTCTGGACGTTGTACACACGCACATACTGTAATTATCCCGATTACAATGGAACTGCTGGAACTGGTGGTGCTGCAGGAATAATGGAACCTATGGACCCTATTGGGCCCAATTCGGGCAAGCTCGCTACATGTGTTCCTTCTCTCCACACACGAAGCATCGACCTATGAAGTACCCTTGTCCTAGGCCCAGCTGGCCGTATGGACATTATCCTAGTCTTTGGCCGCGGTGGCCTTAGCTCTGATGGCCACCCCCATTGTTCCCTCTACCTTCCTGGCCCTGAGGAACACGTTGTTGGCCCTGATGGTCATGCCTAAACCCAACGTCACCTAGTCGGAATCATCCTAATCTGAATCTCTTAGACGAATCCCCCTGCTCGGCATCCCGCTCATGCTGTCTACCCTACAGCTGTTGTGGTGCCCTATTGGCTCTACCACCTATAGTCTTGCTCCGTTACCTCCAGTCTTACCCATGCTGGATAGATTCCCCTAATCTTATCGCTCCTTAAGGTGGAAGTAGTGATCCTGGCAGTGTAGAAGTGTGGCATTGATAACATCAACATAATTCTTCAATGTTGGATACCCAGCAGGTGGTGTCAAATCCTCCATATAAGTCCATCTGTGAAATTTAGCAACTTCTTCTCATTCGTATTCACCTCTTCTAGCACAAAGTTTACTAAGTAAATGAATCCTCCTCTTAGTCGTCCACTATACGGCCCTCATGTGAAAGATGTAAAATTTTCCTCCATATCTCGATCTGAATGGAAGATGGGAAGAACTTGCTATTAAAATGCACCCCAAACTCCCCACTGATCATGGTATCTCTCTCCTCAAATGTGGTGACTGACTCCCACAACCACAATGGTGCTCCAACAGGCTCAAAGGTAGCCAAAATCTTCTTTGAGTGTCACTACACTCAACCATACGTAGCTTTTGCTAGATTTCTTTCTTCCATTGGCTAGAAGCAACATCATTCGTGCTCCCTTAGAACTCTAGTGGATTAAATTTTTGAAATGCCGCATTAACTCTGTCCCAAATTGATGGCACTGGGTAGTCCTGGATGACTGGTGACACTCGATACTATGGTTGGGCCTGGGGAAACTGCTATGCCATGGTAGTCATTGTTATAGACACCTCATTCTAACACCCCCTAACCTCTCTGTATGTCCCTAGCACCTCCCCTCATCGCTACAAACCTAAGTCATGCCCCGAGTACTAACACAAAGGCCATAGGGCACTCCCAGGCTCCATTTGACCAAAATTCAAACTCTTCAGCTCGACCAAGTGTGAATCAATCTTAAAAGGGCACTAAACCCCTTTCCAATGGTCCATCTCGTGCGCTACTCTGACTTACGGTGTTGACGAATGACCCGTTTTCCCCCAAAACATGATCAAGAGGCCATCGGATGCTCCCAGGCTTGATTTGACCAAAGATAACTCTTGTGATCATTCGAGAGTGAATGAATCCAACGGTTAGCCCGTGCATGATTCTGACTTACGGTACGGACGAACGATCCATTTTACTTCGAAAGGTCACCGAGCACTTGCAGGCCCTGGTTGATCGAACTCAACTTCCCAAATCGATTAAAGCTCTTTGTAATGTCAAAATACATCTCCTAACCTTTCCAATGCTTCGCCCCGTGAGTGATTCTGACTTACCATGCAGACGAACGATCCGTTTGCATCCGAAAATTCCTAGTCCAAAGGACCAACGAATGCTTCTGAGCCACATTTGACTCAAAGTCATCTCCAAGACCTGGGAGTAGTCCAAACACTTTCGAAGGTCTCTTAAATACCTTTCCAACGGTTTACCCCGTGCACAATTTGGATCAACGATTTTCCCTCTACGACCGATTTTTCGAAGGAACTTGAAAGAGACGGCCAAACGGCAAGTTCCAAACCCTGCCTATCCACAGTGTACCTAAACACACCTACCAATTGGAAGGACCAGGGCTATATCAATCGGCAATGCCCTGGGCCTATAAAAAGGAGGGGCTGACCTCATTGCAAAAAGGACCCAAGATCTAAAATCTATCACCCTCAGCGAGCTCAGAGAACCTCTCTCGAAGTCAACGTGATTTCCACATACAAATCCCTTTCCAACCTTCACTTTTCATCAAACTTGGTGAGTTAACAATCCTTAATCATCATCCAAGTGCAAGGTCTTCTCTCCAACATCCAAGATCAAGTTCAAGATCTCCAAGAAGGTCCAACCTTTCAACCCTCTCTTTAAATTCCCTTAAATTCGCATTAATTTTTTTTATTACTTAACACTTTTATTCTCTCATCTCACATATCCTAACATAATTTTTATCTAGTATTATTGCACATCTTTTATTTTCATATAAATAAAACAAAAAAAAAGAGGGTTTGCTCATAAATTCCAAACGGGAATTTTAACACTTTTCTCACAACTAAAACACTTTTTTTACACACACACACATAAGAGAAGTCCCCAGTTGGATTTATGGGATAAACCCCACCTCTCATGTTTCATACAAACTACGTGGACTTTGATGCCTCTATAGGCTACGTAGGCATCTCGGGGTAAAATCCGAGACTTAAGTCCTCTTCCTACTTTTTCGTATTTTTTCTATACTCTTTGAAATTAACTCTCTTAGATTCTATAGATTTACATATACGTGTATTTGTGCTTAGTGGCATATTATTCCTTATGTTTTATCATTTTGTTATAACGATCAACGCTAGGATAATCGCATAAATCCTATTTTTCTAATATTACTTTTAAGAACATTCCTACAGATGACTCGCTTTATCTCTTCCATGCTAAAAGTCGAGGGTTCCTATCTCCACTATATACATACATGCACACATATCACGGGGAAATAAAGAAAAATAGCAATAACCCACGAGAGACCGTAAGGGCAGAATGGATGCCTAACACCTTCCCATTTCGTAACTTAGCCTCCGGACCCTTTTCGAATCATTTTTGGTTTCATATGTATCAGTTTGTCTTTGGATGTTGTCCTTCGGGATGCCTCCCTTTTCTTTTGTATGTTTTGAGTAAAATAGACTGGCGACTCCATCTCTCTACATTTTTCACCTCATCACTGACGCCGGCCGAAGCTCTCCCGAGAGGGATGCGCGGGACCAAGATCCTATCGACGTTGAATATGCCCACTCTTCTCCATCCCACCCGCCGCGAGGATCGCGGGGATGGCCACAGTGGCGACTCCACTGGGGAAGCAATTTATTTTGAGGGCTAGACTCTATTTACATGGGTGTTATATTTGTTCATATTTTCCCCTATTTTGTATGTTCCCCTTTACTATTCATGTGTACCTTATGATTATGCTTCTATTCACACAGTTGTAGAAGATTCTCCATGTACACTTCACATCACGTGCACCTAGGATCACATATATCCCCATGTTTCACGAATCACCCATCCATACTTAGTATACCTTTTGTAATCATACCTTTCTCCTTATTGGGCATAATCAAGAAAGATACTCTCATAAGATACTAATAAGAGAACCGTTCATGATTCACAAGATATCACCAAAGAGCATTATGATTGACCAAATGTTTTCCGGTAACTGGAGGGTCACTTTATGATGGGCGCTGGTCTGGCAGGGCGCGGTAAGCCTAAGCGATATGACACTTGATAACTTTGCTTTTTGTAATGTCGTTGGAGCAAGCCAAGTTAGTCAAAACCTTATAATACCTACAAAATAATACAATCCCAAGTGTAGTGGTAAATAAGGGTATCAATCCACTTTTAAGGTTGTAAAGCAAAGGGAACAAAATTGTATTGCACTTTCTATTTCTTTTTCGGCTTTTTTTTAGCTTTTTCAAATATTAAAACAAATGGTGAGGTGATGATTTTAAACTAAACTAAATTAAATGTGGGATAAAAACAACTAACTAGAAAGTGTGCTAGATGATAACTAAGTATTAAAAGTGATATGAACTTAAATTTGAGAAATATTCAAGGAATGAAACTTCACCACCACAATATCAATTAAATGTGTTGATTATTCTAGTTTACTAATTTTCCAAATATTACTTTATCTTATCAATTAATTCTCATCACTTGACAAAATAAACTAATATAAATTTAATTAATCTAATTTTCATTCCCACAACTCAATTGAATAATTGATTTAGAAAAATTATATTAATCACTCACTAGAGTAGATTCATATAATAAATCATAAAGCCAACAAAGTTTTAATCTATGAGTAATATAAAATGTAATATACTCTAATTAGTGGGTCATTCTATCTCTAGTTTGAATCCACAAATTAAGAGTATATTAGATTTTAATCCTTTCTCAAGGATAGTTTACCATTTCTCAATGCATAAACTCAAGTAGGAATGAAAAGAAAAATCAACTAAATGGAACAAAGTAGCCTAGATTAATCAATACATTCAATTGAATATATGGGGCTTTATTTCACTCCTTGAATGGAGTGATTAGCCAACCATAATCATAATTCAATTAACTAACAATTGAATAAAAATTAACAAAATGAAATTGAAATTTAAGAGAAATGGAAATCGAACAAAATTAGAGGATAAATGGAATTGATCTTCACTTGGATTCAACACTTCTTATCAATTACAAGCACTCCAAGAAAAATTAAAAGCAATTTCTAAAACATTAATTATACTTTCTAAAAAAATTTATAAAATCTCTCTAGAATTAATTCCATCTCTAACTTTATCTCTCTAGTCTTATCTTTGATAAAAGGCTTTCTCTTCCTTTAAATAGTAGGTGCCATGGAGCTAGGGTATTTTTGGAAGGTTCATGGTGTAGGATAAATTGGGGAGAGGTTTTGGAATATAGGTGGGGGTAATTTAGGAATTAGAAGGGAGCATGTGGTTATGGTGAGGTCATGTGGGAAGGTGGGGGAAATGAGGTAATGGTGATAAAAAAAAGTAGATTTGTTTTATGAGGGTAATTTGGGTAAAGGTTAAAAGAGGTTAGTTGGGGTTATTATGAAAAAAAAGGGAATAAAAGGGTTTTATTTTTTTGTTTGGCTTTGGCAGATCGTGGCTTGAAAGGGAGAAATGGTGAAATGGGTTAAAGCTTAAAATGGGTTTATGGTTAAATTGGATTTATGGTTGGAGGGTGGCAGTCGGGCGCCGGAGATAGCGATGTTTGTCGGTCGGAGTGGAGGTGGTTGTTGATGTGGAGGTTCTGGGGTTCTGTTTGGTAGATGGTCGGAGCAGGGGTACCGGCAACGGGTAGATCACGGGGCAGGGGGTTATGTCCGGTTTGAGGTTTAGGTCGGGTCAGGTGGTGGATCGGTTCATGAGGGTGGCTAGACAGTTGGGGTCTTGCCAGAAAATGTGGGTTTTGCATAGCCGGAATTTGGCTCCGGTTGGGCGGCTTTGCCGCCGGGGCTGCTGGGTTCGCGGGTTGAGGTGGTAGGTAGGGGGTTGATTTTGGGCAATTGTTAATGGAGGTTAGTTGATGAGGAGAGAGGAGAGAGAAGGGTGGAAGGTTAAAGATGGGTGAGGGGAGTTAAAGAGTGGTGAGGGTGTAGGAAAAGTAGGTGTGAGGGTGAGTTATTAGTTTAGGGTGTAAGAGTGTGTATGGAAGGGTGTGTGTGTGTAGTTTGTGACCCTTAATAAAAACTAAGACTCAAAATAAAATTAATAAAACTAAAACTAAAAAATAAAATTTAACTAAAAATAAAACAAACTAAAAACAATAAGAATAAACATATTAAAACTTAAAAAATAAAATCCTAAGCTATATAAAAACTAAAATAAAAAAAAATAAATAAAAACTTAATATCTGAATGAAAATTAAATTCCTAAAAATATAAAATATAATAAACTCAAAATAAACTCGTAAAAACTAATCCTAATAAAATAAGACTACACTAAAAACTAATAAAAATTAAAATAAAATAAAATTATACTAATAAAATAAAATGAAACTTAGAAAATACTAAATAAATCAAAAAATAAAAATGACTCAAACTAAAAACCTAAAAAATGATAGAAAGACACAAACAAAACACACACAGGGTTTAAGGTAGGTTTAGGCTAGTTTTAGGCTCGGATAAGGTTACGGGGTTTGTAATTAGCTCCATAAAATGTGCATTTGCCTTGATATATAGCTTTCGACAACGCAAACGGACATTTGACCTACACGATAAACATTTAAGCACATAAGACCCATATTGTCTAGAATTAGCAACTAAAGTACGTCTATTCAGGGTATAAAATGTACAGTTTTGGGTGCTTATCACACCACCCCCAAACAGAGCGTTGCTAGTCCTCGAGCAATAAGATAGAGAGAAAGAGAAAGATAATTAACCAAAAGTGTACCACTCTCGCGGGCACTTGCGATTGCACTTAGAATGTGCAACAAGCTTTTAAACCTATAGGTTGGCCTACAGGACGAGTTGTGTCTCGTGAGGGTTTGCAGGGAATATATCCACAAAATTCTTATTTGCAAAGATTTATTGAAAGGCAGTCAATCTCTTATTAGACATAGAATGATCGCACAATCCATCACATGAGAAATATTTTCAGTTAGAAGTGTAAAAATTTTAGTTAAGTAAATACTCAAAGCACATCCTTCCTAGAACTCAACGTGTGTAGTGTGAATCAGTTAAAATGGGTCGAGAAACATAAGAGTAATTCCTAGATTGCCTCTTCGAAATCAACACTTCAACTTCAAATCTCACTAGATATATCTCTCTCAAACGAAGTATCGAGATTAGGATCAGTGTATCGCTCTTGTGTGTGAGGAGGTGAGTAAATGTAAGCAAGTTCAAACGTCTCACACACACATAAGAAAGAACGAACATGTAGAAATAAAAGTGATCTCGTGAAAGAAATGCTAATCACTATAGTGAGAATGTCGAGTTATTCACCACGTCGACTTTCATTTGCCCGAACACCTAGGGGAAATATGGATGCATATGGGTGAGGGGGAATGAAATGGGATGAGAAGGATATGATAGGTAGGAGGGTGGGATGAGGTAGGTAGGATAGTGATATGATGGATAATGGATGAGTGATGGATGTGATAAGCTTGAGAAGAGTGTACACACTTTAGGCACAAATGTCTTTATTACATAAAAATTAACTACAACTCTTTTTTCTTTTCTTTTCTCTCTTTTTTTCTCTCTTTTTTCTTTCGATTTTTCTTTTCTTTTTCATTTTCCTATTTTTTCTGTTTTTTCTTTTCTTTTCTTTTTTTTTCCTTTTGCTTTTTTTTTGTTTTTCTCTCTCTTTTCAAACTAACAATGAAGACATTTACATTTGAAATCACACTCTTTTTCTTAAAAATGATGATGGATGATATTTGAATGGAGTGGGGAATGTATGATGTGGGGAATATGGAAAAACATGGGAATGTAATGGGTGAAGTGAATGGGTAGTGAATGGGTGAAAATCTAGTGATCGGGTCAACTTTCAAGACACGTGTTTCTTACAACTCGAAAATGATGTCGTTCTTAATGATCGAGCCAAAATTGAAGAATAATGAGATCATATACTATTAAAGTGCGGACCCAAACGAAGTTGAATCAACTTGTGATCGGAGATTGTGCAAAACTCTCAAAAAGGTGAAAGGCACGAATCTCACGGGCTAAAGTATCCACTAGTGATTCTTAAGGTTCTATTTAGAATTGTAGTACTCCTCAACTCTAAACCGTAGTGACGTGATAAGTGCGCAATTTTTTGTTCAGTCTAGGAATTCATGGTGCAACACGCCTTGTTATGTATTCCTTAAGCTATTTATAAAAAAATA
The DNA here is from genome assembly GCA_949130495.1 of Sambucus nigra. NCBI lineage: Eukaryota > Viridiplantae > Streptophyta > Magnoliopsida > Dipsacales > Adoxaceae > Sambucus > Sambucus nigra. Next base: position 191,631,250 of record OX422210.1, on the reverse strand, counting down.
TTCTCTAGATTGATTCCTAGACTTTAAAAGATGGATGATTGACAATTCACATCAATGAGTGAGATGAAAGAAACTGCACGAAATTTTAAAAATCAGGTTTAAAAATAAAAAAAAATCAAAAGAGGCACGATTTTGATAAAACTCCCCACCTCTAAACAAAAAGGAACATCGTCCTCGATGTTAAGGAAAATGATTTTTTAAAATTGAGAGCATAAGGTAGGAAAGAGATTACCAGAATCAATCGCTAATGAAGTGGACAGATATTGCCAAAATGAAACCTGAATAAATGAGTGAGATAGAAAAATATGGACAAGTCTATAAGCATGATAGAACATTGGGTGGTGTGAAACACCACCCCCAAAAAGGATAAGACTCATACTCAGAAAAAGAGGGTTGCCTCCTGGTGGCTCTAAGTTTAATGTCTTCAGCCAGACCGATGGGAACTCACCCAAAAAGAGATGATAAACGATGAGAGAACGGGGTGGCAGAAAATTCGTGGGATAAGAATCTCCCCCAAACAAGACTGAACAGTCAATCTTCATAAATGGGGTCAACAAGGTTAATATGTTATATGTGAGTGGAGCCTATCTCCAAAAAGGGCTTCAAGCGTTGACCATTAACTTGAAAGAGGCTACCATCCTTGGGATTTTACACGGTGATGGCACCATAAGGAGTAACTGACTCAACAATGAAGGGCCCAGACCACCTGGTTTTCAACTTCCCAAGAAATAGATGTGACCGAGAATTATACAACAAAACTTTTTGACCAGGGTGTAATTCTTTGCGCATGATGCTTTGGTCATGGATCCACTTCATCTTGTCCTTATACTTCTTAGACAAATCATAGGCATCATTTTTTATTTCCTCTAATTCATTAAGTTGCAGCTTCCTATGGACACCCGCCTCATCAATATCAAAATTAAGGGCTTTCACGGCCCAATAAGCATGATGTTCAAGTTCGACAGGAAGGTGGCAAGGCTTGCTAAAGACCAAACGATAAGGAGACATGCCAATTAGAGTCTTGTAAGCAGTACGGTATGCCCGCAATGCGTCGTTCAAGCGTAAGGACCAATCTTTCCTATTAGGATTGACGGGTTTTTCAAGAATTTGCTTGATCTCGCGGTTGGAGACCTCAACTTAACCATTAGTCTATGGGTGGTAAGAGAGACCAACCTTGTGGGTAACATCATACTTTTTGACAAGGTGTTCAAAGACTCGATTACAAAAATGTTTACCCCCATCACTAATGATATCTTTGGGGGTTCCAAAACACGTGAAGACATGCTCTTTGAGAAATTGGACCACAACTCAATGGTCATTGGTGCGGCAAGCAATTGCTTCGATCCATTTGGAAATATAGTCAGCAACAACAAGAATATACTGAAAACCATGAGAGGAAGGAAATGGTCCCATGAAATCGATACCCCACACATCAAAAATTTCAACAATAAGGATGGGTGTGAGAGGCATCATATGACGACGAGAGAGACACCCAGAGTGTTGGCAATTGGAACAAGCATGGCCATATTGATGGGCATCACGGAAAAGGGTAGGCCAATAAAAACCACTTTGCAATTTTTTTACGGCAGTTTTCTTTTAGCCAAAGTGGCCTCCTCAAGCACTATTGTGGCAGAAGGACAGAATAATGAGTTTTTCACATTCAGGAACACATCGATGAATGACTTGATCAGGGCAATACTCATAGAGAAACGGGTCATCCTATGAGTAAAACTTCACATTCGCCATGAATTTGGAGTGATCCTGTTTCGACCAATGATTAGGAAGTTGATCGGTAACAAGAAAGTTGACAATATCAGAATACCAAGGTGAGGTGGAGATGGAAAAAATTTGTTCATTGGGAAATGACTCAGAAATGGGGAGGGGATCACAGTCAGACGTGACAGTAATGCGAGAGAGATGGTCAGCAACAACATTTTCACAACCTTTTTTATTGCGAATTTCAAGGTTAAACTCTTGGAGTAAGAGAATCCACCTTATCAATCGGGGTTTGGAATCCTTCTTATGAAGAAGGTGCTTAAGGGAAGCATGGTCAGTATACACGATGATAGGGTAACCTATGAAATATGAGCGAAATTTATCAAGATCAAACACAATCGATAACAATTCCTTTTCAGTGGTCGTGTAATGAAGTTGAGCATCATGAAAGGTTTTGCTAGCATAAGAGATGACATGTGGGCGCTTGTCAACTTTCTGGTTGTGACACCCCGCCTAATAAAATACCGGGCGATCATTCCTATATCAAATTATGACAGGAGTCTCACATGGATCATTCTTAGCATCACTGTTGAAAGTCCATTTAATTACTAATAACCTATTAGGCCGGTGTCAAAATTTTAGTTAACTAATCTTTTTAAACGAATATAATTAAAACATCCACACAGTTTTGCGTAAATGAAATTGAAATTCAATAAAATAACCGAACACTCGGTCAAAATATACAACCATATCGAATGTTGTGCTAAAAGAATAAATAAATGCAATTGGGTTATTAACTCGAATGTTTATACAATACCTCTTATCTAGAGTACAAGGATAGAAGCGTCTATCAAGAACCTGCACGCATCCATAGCTGCTGCAGCCGACGTCTGACTCAAAAGAAGTGCCATCCAAGCGTCCCTGTGTCTGGAAACATATATATATATATATAATATATAGCAAGGGAGGAAAAGTAAATTATCGGGTCAGAGCCCGAGTTGTGAAAATATTTAGCAAGTGCATAAATGATTTATCTTAAAAATATCTTTTATCTCATATTTAAATTGGTAACGCCCTTAATATTCTAGATAAGCTACCCCGTATAACTAAGCTACTTCGCCGTCTACTAGAAACCTCTACCCCCGAATACTAAGGGCTAAACTTCCCTCCATTCTCAACACTGTGCTAAGTTCGTGCGTGGGGTGTCTCGCAAAGCGAAATCCAAACAAGGAACCCCCCCAATACACTACTACTTGGCAGGGTTAATGGTAGAGATCCATTAGGCACGTAGCACAAAACTAAAGTATAAATACATACATATATTTTTATATACATTCACATTCATTCTTATATATACCTTACAATATAAATCCGGATAATATCTTCCGGACTGAGGATTCATATACAAAGTATTTATCAATACTTTTCATTTTTATCTCAAAACTTTCTATTTCCCTTCTTATATCCAGGAAATATATTTAAAGAAAGTTTTATTATCATAAAAATGCTTTTACGTTTTATAACATCCCATTTCCCTTCTCATATCCAGGAAATGGATTTAAAAGCCAATTTTATTATTATAAAAGTGCTTTTCATATCATATGCTTCCATTTCCCTTCTTCCATTGGGGAAACGTATCCGAAGCCAATTCATTTATCCCATTTCCCTTTTTCCATCCAGGAAATGTAATTAAAGCCAATTTATTATCATAAATTGCTTTAATACCAATAATGTCCCACATTATTGAAAATAGTTATATATCATATCATATAACGCATTCTAAGACCGCCAATCCGGGTTTTCCCACTGTGCGCGCCCCTAAAGGCTATCATCTTCCAGGGCCTATCATCAAGACAACCTGGGATCCTGCAACGCAAGACGTCGGGAAGCGGCCATATGCCTGCGGGATAGTCGTGACCACACCCAGAATCACCTAACCAGCGCACAAACATACAATAATCGCTCATATGGCCTACATGACTATATCCACCCTGCATTCACTAGCCGGGGGGGAATCACCATATGCACACTTCTTCCCTTATGATAGCGATTTAGAGAGGTGTGTATCCATAAATTATTAATTATGAAAATCATTTCTTTTCTCATTTTGAAAACATTTATATTCTATTTTCAAAATCATTTATTCTCATGAACATATATATTACCTTGTTCTCATACACAAGGAATATACTATATAATACACATCCGTATCATATTTATATATACTTTAATCACATATTATATATATACCATATGTTCCTCCTCGAATATATATAAATGGCCATAATTGCCAATCTCATCTAGCGATGACCAATAATCCCAAAGATTCTCTCAAAGAATCATAATCATGCATTCATATACGCATGATACTATACCCAAAGTATTTCCTCACTTCGATAAATAATAATTACCTAAATCATATCTTAAGGATTTATTGGATATCTCCAATTATACTAATTAACTCTAAGTGAATATATATATTTATATACATTCTCAATTCCTCAAGTCCTTAGGACATAACCCTCCATAATACTCTAATTTAGAAGGCCCCTAGACTTTAAACTCAAAGAGGAGAAGGAATAACAATATCCAAAATCTTGGGCTAAAAATAGGGTACCGGTCGACCGGCCATGGACCCCCGATCGACCGCAGTTTACGAATAAGCCTAAGAAACCAACCAGTAAGCCCTTTTTTTCCTTAACGCGATCGACCGGCCATAGGGTCGCGGTCGACCCGTCACACCAAGTCCTCAAAATTTAATTCCTCAAATCCTTAATCCAACAACCCAAATTCAATTTCATGGTTTCAAATCTACACCAAAAATCATCCTAAACATCTACACAATTAATTCTAGCCTTTATTTTTCCAATTTCCGATTTGATTTCCGAGTTGATGATTTCAACCCAGAACTTCCATCTTGTAAAAATCATATCAAATCGAGGAAAAATCATAAAAATACGCGGTCAGTGCCCACACGGCCGTATAGAAAATATCTACAACTTTTATGTTTTGACCAAGATCTAATTCATTTCTCTTCCTGGCCGAAATGGCTGCACAAGCCACGGGTTTACTATTTATTGTCTTCCCCAAAATCCCAAACTCCATTTTTCTCCATTTTTGTTGTTTTCAACCTCATCCAGCAACTCAATAAACATCTAATATATGTTTTACAACTAACACATCAATTTATTTGGGGTATTAAACTATTTACCTTAGATTTGACCCTAAAATCATAAAAACCCAATTTTGGCATTTCTCCCATTTCAATTCAATTTTATACTCCATTAACATGGTTTTAACACTAAAAATATTTAAGAGTTTACATTACATCAATATGTAAACTCATATCTAAGTTTTCCCAATTTTATTTTAGGGTTCTACCAACTATGATATGAAATAAATGCATAATTGAAGTAAAGCAAGTAAACACTTGCCTCGTGGATATAATCCGATGACCTCTAGTCGAATCCGGCGGAGTTTGGCCCGAAATATCCATTTTCTACTATTTTTATTCCTTCCTCTCTCTCTTCTCTCTTCTCTCTTTCCTTTCTCTTTTCTCTCTATTCTTTCCCTATTTCCCTCCTTATATAAGGAGAAAGGGTTTATACCCCTTAAAACTCAAAAACGACTCGTTTACTTAATTACGAGCCCTTTTAACTCTAAAATTCCCCGAAACTCAATTTCGACAATCGGACACTCCTTTCCGACTATCTCGGCCGTTCCGAGACTCACGGCGCAGACGAAATTCCCATCCGAGGTATTTGACCGCAAATCACTATTCTAACCCATATAACTTAATGCAAGTTTTCTAATTAAAAATCCTAGCTCTTTTGTCGCTTTACTCCACGACGACATATAATTAAATACTTCGACCTATTTAATCCCAAAAGAAATTACAACACCCAACGAAAATCATTAAATCCTCAAAAATCCCAAAAATTACTATTTCGGGAAAATCTCCAAATTGCCAATTTATATCCAAGTATGGAATTTAATTTTCTCAAAAAGGATGGGTTGTTACATACTCCTCCCTTACAATGAAATTGCGTCCTTGAAATTCAGATATAACCTACATCACCAAACTAGGATCACAAATCCCACTACGTCTTAGTACCCCTAAAATCAAAAAGGTGCTAACACGATAGTCCTTTACCATATTCCACCTACCTCAAGGTATACTCCAAAGTTCTAGCTTCACCATAAGCCCATCTAAATTTTAATCTGATAATGCACAACATCTACGCGTTACTCGAATGGCTTCTCTTGTTGCCAATAGGAGAAACGAGTCTATAACTACCTCTTTACCTCTCGCAAAGCTACCACTCTTACTAAAAAGCTTCCGCTCATCCATAGCAGGACAACTAATTTCCATTAAAAAAATCCATTCTTAACTGCCTTACGGCATAAACTTCAACTTTATATAATACGCCCCTCATATATCAGGCGCTATATAAATCGACTTACTAAGGTTCCCATACACCTTTCTAACCCAGGCACATCTGTACATCCATTGTGAACGTCTGGCACGTAACACTCTCTCTAAATAAGGGTCTCCTTTCCTCGGTGTAATACTCACACATGGGTCCTCCCAACCCGCGAAATTCAATTCTCCTAACCTCGGCGCCACTATCTCTACTAAAATTACATCCTAGAAATGCTAAGACCTATGTGTTATCCTACCTACGAGAAACGAGCGTAATCCTAATTATGTCCTTAGTGCCCAAGGCCTCTCTCAACTTCAGACATTTGCTTGGTTTCATGTGTGGGAGGTCTCGCAAAGCGAAATCCAGACAAGGAACCCTCTTGTTACACTACTCCCTCGCATTGTCGGTCATCGAGATATAGCGACCTAAGGCACACCAGCGGGACGTCCTAAATCCTACCACGCTAACCTACGAACGCATTTCTACTATTCTATCCTTCTGCCCATACGAATGGAAATCTAACTAATCGAAGTGACAATTCTCTGTAAAGCACTACGAACATCATACCCAATTCATATTTCATCAAAGTTTGCCTTTTCATTAAGGCCTGGACATAATCCTCAAATTAATTTCTTTAAATCCTACTTCACCCACCCACTTGTGGTGAGAGGACCACTTTTGGGCTTTTCCATAGCACAATATTTCCATAAATATACCATCATCACATGGCCCATAGTCTATATTGTTTCATTCACACTATACGACTTATCAACAAAACCAACATCCTTGCATCCTATAACATCTCTCCACTCCCGAAGCCGTTAAGGTTCACACATGGAGCATCTCGCAAAGCGAAATCCAAACAAGGAACCCCTCCACACACTACTACTTAACCTTGTCAGTCATGGAGGTCCGTTAACTACACATGTGAAATCGGGATACCCTATCCCCTCCCTCAACCAAATGTATTCTGAAATTCTGACCCTATCTAGGAGCCACACCAGTAAGCGCATCTCACTACACTCAGTCCTTGCGCAATAAACAATGAGCTTAAACTCACAGCTCCACAGTAATCCGTGCACACCTTAAATCACTTCTATAAGGTCGCCACATACTCACATTACGATAATGAAACCTCTACTCATCGAAGTTCCATCTATATACACAATAAAGGCGAACTCAACCTGTATCCATGTGAGACACCGCAACAACAACTCGTTACACCCTGGAACCGCGGACACGATAGTCTTGCCATCATTAGCCTGCTATCGCTCCTAACAACCAATAACATTATACACTTACCATATTACCATACTCGTATAAATATATAAAACGAGTATCCCATATCAGATATAGATATTACATTCAATATATCAACACCCGCGTTTATGAAGAATGAAGGAAAATAGAATTCCGCTACCACCGAAAACACATAGACATACATCATATAATGTTATCGATACCGCCACAAAGCTAAATTTACACACACGAGTCTAGGACCTATGAGCACCGTGACTTTACCTAGTCACACCAAATACACCTTTTCCTTCTGAGGTGAAGCTCATAATAATAACTTCGCTTTAACAAATTCCCCGAGTGGATGTCCACCAATGGGGTCCTCAAACATACCCCTTCTCCATAAGTGTTAGCAACACTTCTCTTAGTGAGCCTATCCTTCCTGGAAAGGACTCAATATTCATTGTACCTACCTCATCTCGGTACAAGGTTCACTTCTCCATCTTAATCTTTATTCATTGTCGACCTCTGGCCGAACCTTAGGTGAATAATTCAGAAACTCCATTCGTCTTATTCCTGCTAAATCGTGAGGACTCATGGTTAAAACTATCCGCAAGATCCCTTTCAAAACGTAAACTTCACTGGGAAATTCAACTTTAGTACCACACTCTACTATGGCGGTACTATGGTACTCATAACTACTATTCTTTAGTAGTCGCCCCTGAAATCCTTAGCCATTTCCACAAATGGGAATGACCTCTACTGCTGTCCCAATCTCCAGCTTCAACTAAGCCCCACCTCCTGATGCCATCCAAGCCCCACACACGAATCTCGAATGAGCGCGCAAAAGATTACTATAATCTTCTAACATGGAAGGAGAACGAAATCTTACAAGAGAAATCAACAATCCCAATCCTGAGGCTCTATATCAAATCGATAGCAACGCTGAAAGCGTAGTATGCCCATACAGATTCCTAAGGACACTATAACCTCATGCTCTGATACCATCTGTGACACCCCGCCTAATAAAATACCGGGCGATCACTCCTATATCAAATTATGACAGGAGTCTCATATGGATCATTCTTAGCATCAATGTCGAAAGTCCATTTAATTACTAATAACCTATTAGGCCGGTGTCAAAATTTTACCTAACTAATCTTTTTAAACGATTATAATTAAAACATCCACACAGTTTTGCGTAAATGAAACTGAAATGAAATAAAATAATTGAACACTCTGTCAAAATATACAACCATATCGAATGTTGTGCTAAAAGAATAAATAAATGCAATTGGGTTATTAACCCGAATGTTTATACAATACCTCCTATCTAGAGTACAAGGATAGAAGCTTATATCGAGAACCTGCACGCATCCACAGCTGGTGCAGCTAACGTCTGACTCAAAAGAAGTGCCATCTAGGCGTCCCTATGTCTGTACACCTATATATATATATATAGCAAGGGAGGAAAAGTAGATAAACGGGTTAGAACCCGAGTTGTGAAAATATTTAGCAAGTGTATACATGCTTTATCTTAAAAATATGTTTTATCTCATATTTAAATTGGTATCTCACTCCCATGAGATACCCCTCGCCTCTCTTCTAATAGTGCACACCTAACGCACTTAATATTTTAGATAAGCTACCCCGCCTAACTAAGCTAATTCGCCCGTCTACTAGAAACCTCTACCCCCAAGTACTAAGGGCTAAACTTCCCTCCATTCTCAACACTGCGCTAAGTTCATGCGTGGGGTGTGTCGCAAAGCGAAATCCAGACAAGGAACCCCCCCAATACAATTCTACTTGGCAGGGTTAATGGTAGAGATCCATTAGGCCCGTAGCACAAAAATAAAGTATAAATACATACATAAATTTTTACATACATATCACATTCATTCTTATGTATACCTTACAATATACATCCGGATAATATATCCCAGACTGAGGATTCATATACAAAGTATGTATCAATACTTTTCATTTTTATCTCAAAAATTTCTATTTCCCTTCTTATATCCAGGAAATATATTTAAAGCAAGTTTTATTATCATAAAAATGCTTTTCGTTTTATAACATTCCATTTCACTTCTCATATCCAGGAAATGTATTTAAAAGCCAATTTTATTATCATAAAAATGTTTTTCATATCATATCCTTCCATTTCCCTTCTTCCATCCGGGAAACGTATCCGAAGCCAATTCATTTATCCCAATTCCCTTCTTCCATCCAGGAAATGTAATTAAAGCCAATTTATTATCATAAATTGCTTTAATACCAATAATGTCCCACATTATTGAAAATAGTTATATATCATATCATATAACGCATTCTAAGACCGCCAATCCGGGTTTTCCCACTGTGCGCGCCCCTAAAGGCTATCATCTTCCAGGGCCTATCATCAAGACAACCTGGGATCCTGCAACGCAAGACGTCGGGAAGCGGCCATATGCCTGCGGGATAGTCGTGACCACACCCAGAATCACCTAACCAGCGCACAAACATACAATAATCGCTCATATGGCCTACATGACTATATCCACCCTGCATTCACTAGCCGGGGGGGAATCACCATATGCACACTTCTTCCCTTATGATAGCGATTTAGAGAGGTGTGTATCCATAAATTATTAATTATGAAAATCATTTCTTTTCTCATTTTGAAAACATTTATATTCTATTTTCAAAATCATTTATTCTCATGAACATATATATTACCTTGTTCTCATACACAAGGAATATACTATATAATACACATCCGTATCATATTTATATATACTTTAATCACATATTATATATATACCATATGTTCCTCCTCGAATATATATAAATGGCCATAATTGCCAATCTCATCTAGCGATGACCAATAATCCCAAAGATTCTCTCAAAGAATCATAATCATGCATTCATATACGCATGATACTATACCCAAAGTATTTCCTCACTTCGATAAATAATAATTACCTAAATCATATCTTAAGGATTTATTGGATATCTCCAATTATACTAATTAACTCTAAGTGAATATATATATTTATATACATTCCCAATTCCTCAAGTCCTTAGGACATAACCCTCCATAATACTCTAATTTAGAAGGCCCCTAGACTTTAAACTCAAAGAGGAGAAGAAATAACAATCTCCAAAATATTGGGCTAAAAACAGGGTACCAGTCGACCGACCATGGACCCCCGGTCGACCACGATTTACGAATAAGCCTAAGAAACCAACCAGTAAGCCCTTTTTTCCTTGACGCGGTCGACCCGTCACACCAAGTCCTCAAAATTTAATTCCTCAAATCCTCCATCCAACAACCCAAATTCAATTTCATGATTTCTAATCTACACCAAAAATCATCCCAAACATATACACAATTAATTCTAGCCTTTATTTTTCTAATTTCCGATTTGATTTTCGAGTTGATGATTTCAACCCGGAGCTTCTATCTTATAAAAATCATATCAAATTGAAACAAAATCAAAAAAATACGCGGTCAGTGCCCACGCGACCGTATCAAAAAGATGTACAACTTTCGTCTTTTGGACAAGATATAAATCAATTCTTTTCCTGGCCGAAATGACCCCACAAGCGACGAGTTTACTATTCATAGTCTTCCCATAATCCCAAACTCCATTTTTCTCCATTTTTGTTGTTTCTAACCTCATCCAACAACTCAATAAACATCTAATCTATGTTTTAAAACTAACACATCAAATTATTTGGGGTATTAAATCATTTCCCTTAGTTTTAAACCCTAAAACCCTAAAAAATCCCAACTTGTCATTTAAACCAATTGCAAGCCATTTCTTCACTCCATTTACATGGAATTAACACTAAAAATTATTAAGAGTTTACATTACATCAATATGTAAACCATATCTAAGTTTTCCCAATTTTATTTTAGGGTTCTACTAACTATGATATGAAATAAATGCATAATTGAAGTAAAGCAAGTAAACACTTGCCTCGTGGATATAATCCGACGACCTCGAGTCGAATCCGGCGGAGTTTGGCTCGAAATATCCATTTTCTCCTATTTGTCTTCCTTCCTCTCTCTCACTCTCTCTTCTCTCTTTCCTTTCTCTTTTCTCCCTATTCCTTCCCTCTTTCCCTCCTTATATAAGGAGAAAGGGTTTATACCCCTTAAAACTCAAAAACGACTCGTTTACTTAATTACGAGCCCTTTTAACTCTGAAATTCCCCGAAACTCAATTTCGACAATCGAACACTCTTTTCCGACTATCTCGGTCGTTCCGAGACTCACGACGCAATAGAAATTCCCATCCGAGGTACTTAATCGCAAATCACTATTCCAACCCATATAACTTAATGCCGGTTTTCTAATTAAGAATCCTAGCTCTTTTGTCGCTTTACTCCACGGCGACATATAATTAAATACTTCGACCTATTTAATCCCAAAAGAAATTACAACACCCATCGAAAATCATTAAATCCTCAAAAATCCCAAAAATTACTATTTCAGGAAAATCTCCAAATTGCCAATTTATATCCAAGTATGGAATTTAATTGTCTCCAAGAGGATGGGTTGTTACACTGGCCAAATATGACACCAAGTGAAAAATCAGAGGCATCACACATGAGCTCAAATGGAAGAGACCAATTCGGAGGTTGCATGATAGGAGCGGAAGTGAGGTTAGCTTTTAGGCGCTCAAAGGAGGTAATACATGCTTAATCAGAGACAAAAGGGACATCTTTGGATAAAAGGGTTGTTAAAGGTCGCGCGAGTTTAGAAAATTCCTTAATGAAGCGCCGGTAGAAGCCCTCATGTCCTAAAAAGGAGCGAATTTCCTTAACAGACATGGGAATGGGGAGTGAGGAAATCAAGTCCACTTTTGATTTATCGACCTCAATACCGGAGTTGGAGACAACATGACCTAAAACAATACCCTTTTTTTACCATGAAATGGCATTTTCCCAATTGAGGACCAACTTCTTTTCTTGACAACGCTGAAGGACCATAGTGAGGTGAGATAGCCATTGTTCAAAGGATGAACCAAACACAGAAAAATCGTCCATAAAGACTTCGAGAAAATGCTCTACCATGTCACTGAAAATACTAGTCATACAACTTTGCTCTACCATTGCAAAGGCCAAAGGGCATACGAGAGTATGCAAATGTGCCAAATGGACAGGTAAAGGTTATTTTTTCTTGGTCTTCAGGGGCAATGGGTATTTGGTTGTACCCTGAATATCCCTCAAGGAAGCAGTAGTAAGTATGCCCCGCCAAGCGTTCAAGCATCTGGTCAACGTATGGGAGAGGGAAATGGTCTTTGCGAGTGACAGCATTGAGTTTTCTATAATCAATACAAACACGCTAGCCGGTTTGTAAGAGGGTGGGTACAAGCTCATCGGCACTATTTTTGACAACGGTGACTCCAAACTTTTTAGGTACTACATGAATGGGACTGACCCATTGGTTGTCTAAAATGGGGTAGATAATACCAGTATCAAGCAATTTTAAAATTTCAGCTCGAACGACCTCTTTCATTGTCGGATTGAGTCAGCGTTGTGGCTCACGAGAAGTCTTGGCATTCTCCTCTAAACGAATATGATGGCTACAGACATTGGGGCTGACACCTTGAATGTAAAAAATGGTCCACCCTAAAGCAGTGCTATGTTGAGTGAGAGTGTGGACCAATTTCTCTTCTTGATCCGGTGTCAAGTCAGAAGCAATTTTTTGGAAGACAAAGGGTGGGTGGAAATTTGGACGCTAAGAATTTGGACGAATTCACTAAAACGAACTACCGAAAATGGAATTGGACACACACAAGTGAAGGAAAAACCCCTACTAGCACATAACCAATTTTTTATCTTGAAAATTAATGAAAGGGGTAGTCAAATTTTAATGAAATTCGTGGGCAATAAAAATCACAGAATTTATATGAGTGATCGCCTTTTGCAAAATGTGTGTTCCTACTTTAATCACAATATGCCAAGAGACTTGCCACAGAGATTCCCCACAAAGCTACTACGACGAAACGATCGGCCAGTACAATGCTGGGGACAGTGCAAACTCGTTTTACTGGGCGGCCGCACTTAAAACCCAGTTTCCCTGGACACTTTCGTTCCGCAAAGCGAACCGTTCGAGGGTTTACCTGGTGGAGAGGGCTCTACGGGTTATCCGACAAGTCAAAATGATCAAAAAGGGGCCTACAAACACCGTATCCTATGGGGCTATCTAGTTGATTGATTTTAAATTAGAGATTGCTAGGGTAGCACAAAAAGGATAAGTGATTGAGTCGGGTGATGAAATCCCTTCTCGTGAGTGACCGGGTGTAGGTATTAGTTAATTTAATTCATCATTCCATTCAAAATTAAATGCAAGAATTAAATCACACAAGAGCACATAGGAGCAAACAAGACATGAACTCACTAACAAGAGGGCGCAAGGGTATAAGAGATGTACCTCCCACGATTTTTATGCCGTGGGGTGCCGAAATTGTTGAGTCAACCGGGGGGAGAATACGTCAATCTCAGTCGGCCCCAGGAGTCCTACCGACCCAAGGTAGAGAGGCTTCTAAATCCTCGCCTTTGGACGCCCTCTCTTTACTTTGTCCAGTTTCCCTATCACGCTTATCTTCGCAATTAATTATTACAAATTTTTAAAATGAAAAATAAAATAAATTGTGTCTCTATGCACCGCAATACAAGCAAAATAATAAAGTCCTAATACAATCCTTCTAATAAAATTCAAAAATGGTACTAAAAAATAACAAAGTGCAAAAAATAAATGAACTACAAAATTGAATCTGCTCCGAGTGCTTCACGATCCCAAGAATGGCAAAGGCGCCATTTGATAACTTTGCTTTTTTGTAATGTCGTTGGAGCAAGACAAGTTAGTAAAAACCTTATAATACCTACAAAATAATACAATCTCAAGTGTAGTGGTAAATAAGGGTATCAATCCACTTTCAAGGTTGTAAAGCAAAGGGAACGAAATTGTATTTCACGTTCTATTTCTTTTTGGGATTTTTTTTAATTTTTTTACTTTTTTTTAGCTTTTTCAAATATTAAAACGTATGGTGAGGTGATGATTTTAAACTAAACTAAATTAAATGTGGGATAAAAACAACTAACTAGAAAGTGTGCTAGATAATAACTAAGTAATAAAAGTGATATGAACTTAAATTTGAGAAATATTCAAGGAATGAAACTTCACCACCACAGTATCAATTAAATGCGTTGATTATTCTAGTTTACTAATTTTACAAATATTACATTATCTTATCAATTAATTCTCATCACTTGACAAAACAAACTAATATAAATTTAGTTAATCTAATTTTCATTCCCACAACTCAATTGAATAATTGATTTAGAAAAATTATATTAATCACTAGCTAGAGTAGATTCATATAATAAATCATAAATCCAACAAAGTTTTAATGTATGAGTAATATAAAATGTAATATACTCTAATTAGTGGGTCATTCTATCTCTAGTTTGGATCCATAAATTAAGAGTATATTAGATTTTAATTCTTTCTCAAGGATAGTTTACCATTTCTCAATGAATAAACTCAAGTAGGAATGATAAGAAAATTCAACTAAATGGAACAAAGTAACCTAGATTAATTAATACATTCAATTGAATATATGGGCCTTCATTTCACTCCTTGAATTGAGTGATTAGCCGACCATAGTCATAATTCAATTAACTAACAATGGAATAAAAATTAACTAAACGAAATTGAAATTCAGGAGAAAGGGAAATCAAAACAAATTAGAGGAGAAATGAAATTGATCTTCACTTTGATTCAACACTTCTTCTCAATTACAAGCACTCCAAGAAAAATTAAAAGAAATTTCTAAAAAACTAATTCTACTTTCTACAAAAATTTCTAAAAGCTCTCTAGAATTAATTCTATCTCTAGCTTTCTCTCTCTAGTCTTCTCTCTGATAAAAGTCTCTCTCTTCATTTAAATAGTCGGTGCCAAGGAGCTAGGGTATTTTTGGAAGGTTCATGGTGTAGGATAAAATGGGGAGAGGTTTTGGAATATAGGTGGGGGTAATTTAGGGATTATAAGGGAGCATGTGGTTATGATGAGGTCATGTGGGAAGGTGGGGGAAATGAGGTAATGGTGATAAAAAAAACATATTTGGTTTATGAGGGTAATTTGGGTAAAGGTTAAAAGAGGTTAGTTGGGGTTATTATGGGAAAAAGGGAATAAAAGGGTTTTATTTTTTTGTTTGGCTTTGGAAGATCGTGGCTTGAATGGGAGAAATGGTGAAATGGGTTTATGGTTGAATTGGGGTTATTATGGGAAAAAGGGAATCCGTAGCTGGGAGGATGTAGCCCATGAATTCATGTCGCAGTACAAATACAACGAAGGGCTTGAGGTAACCCGCCGTGATTTAGAGATGATCAAACATAACTCTAGGGAATCCGTCAGTAACTTCATAGCCTGATGGAGGGAAAAGGCAGCCACCATGACCAATCGTCCATCCCAGGAAGAACAAGTCAACATAGTGAAGAAGAACTTCTTACCCCATATCCGAGCAACGATGTGAGGACAATATTATCCCCATTTTCGAGCTCTCAGAGAAGCAGGAGTAGAAATCGAAGAAAGTCTTGCTAAGACAGAGGTTGAGCCAAAGAAAGTGTCCGGACAGTTCACCCCCATAAAATATGACAAGCCTGAAAGTGCTGCAGTTTCAACCATCAACAACATCTCTCAACCAACCACTTCATGGGCACTAGAAATCCACCATATCCCAGTCCGAAAGGAATGCACCGAACTCAATGCTCCCGTCCCCAAAGTTTATCAAGCCCGTTAAGACGAAACCTTATCAAACCCTTGGACCCCCGTCCATTGCCAAATCCACTCCCACAAAACTTCAAGGCAGATGCCCATTACGCCTTTCACCAAACTGATGGCCATACCACCGACCAATGATTTTACCTCCAAAATATAATCCAAGGTCTAATTGACCGGGGTACCATTGCCCCACCAACCAATCCTAAGCCAAACACTACTCACAACCCACTCCCAAATTATACCAATTCCATCTTACTAGAAATGAACCCATAATTTGATCCATCAACTCAAATCACACCTATACACTCTACCAAACCTCTCCAAACCTGCCCGTAGTTCCTCATAGACCTTATTTGTCTCGCTGATCAGGCACTGTCACTCCTCACCAGAGCATGCATCGCTGTCCGTACCTGTTCTGAAGATGGAAGTATGGAATTATCAAAAGTGTTAAACTAACTCCTAGAGTTCGGGCTGAAATTGCCCTCACAGATGATCATTGATTACCAGAGATTCAGTACACTATTCTTGGAAGCACGAAAATGGGCTTGAGACTCAGACAGTTGGGTGGTACCAACAGATGAAGTCAGCTTAGATGACGTTATTCAGATTATGGCAGAATCATTCAGTCAAACCAACGATATTTGCAGTATGATCGAGTTACTTGGTACTCTGAAGCTACAAGGGCGCCTGGTCCCTTCACCCTTACTTATACCCACAGAATGGGAAGACATGTATGAAGAAGCCATTGAAGTTGTGGAATGCATTTACTTTATATGAAAATACAAAATTGTTGCCACCAGATCGGGGGAGGAATTTGAAGATTCAAATAAAAGGCAAGCTTCAGAGAAAACTGGCCCGGTAGACGACATGTGAAGGATGATATCATTTAAGGAACACCACGGAGAAATAAACAAGATGGCAAAACAAACCAAGATTGATGAAGAAATAGGGTTCATGTTCTTCCCTTCTTCGGTAATCACATGACCAGATCAGGAAGGCATTACCAGATCCCAAGCTCACTACCAGCCAATGACAAAGGGAAAGGAGTTGAAAAACTTCATATGCCATAAATAACCCTCGAGGAGAGCAAGATACTCGATCAACTGAAGAAAACTCAAGCTAACATCACTCTATGAGGACTTTTCATGTCTTCCCAGCTGCACAAAAATGCTTTGATCAAATTGCTCGCTGGGCCCACAGTTCTTCCTTTTACCACACCAGAAGAAGCGATAAATTTAGTTGAATCCTTGACCTCTACCCGAATTCTATCCTTCTCCGAAGAAAAAATCCCCAGAATTGGGCCAAACCACAATCACGCACTCAATATCTCCATCGAAGTTATGGGGAAAATCGTATCTCTCTCTCTTGTGGATAATGGATCCGTCTTAAATGTATGCCCATTAAGAACCTTCAAATTCTTAGGACTAAAGGAAAGTGACCTTGCTCCAACCTCCGCTGTTGTACGCGCCTACGATAATACTCGTCGAGAAGTGATGGGATCCATAAAGCTTGTAATATGGGCTGGCCCTATAAACACTATCATTGAATTCCAAGTTATTGACATCCCCGCTTGTTCCAACCTGTTGCTCGGACGACCTTGGCTCAATAATATCAAGGTGTATCTTCCTCACTCCATCAAAAATTGAAATTCTTTTCAAACGGACGAGTCATCACCATTTTGGGCGATGACGATAAGGCTGAAGGTGCAAGTACCAGTAGTTCAATCCTTGAGATACAACACGGGTCAAATGATATGATCCAATCAGGATTCTGAGCTGAGCCAATTCTACTCCCGGCAGGGTACAATTTCAAAGAAAGGGTTTGTCCAGAATATGACCCTCATGGCAATGTCAATGTGATTCAGATGTTCAAAAACATGCACTTCATGCTCGGATTGGGGCTAGGACAAAGACAACAAAGGAAACTTGAGCCCATTGAACTGAAGAAAGCTTTCCCTTCTTGTGGTTTGGGGTATCAACCGTTTGAACAAAAGCTCAGAATGATCTGCCAGCTTAGACCAAAGAGAAGACTAGACTGCATTCAGACTATCCCAGGTGACTCCTTGAATGGATGATTCATCAAAGAGGGGGAAGACTTCCGCTTTTGTGAATTTTCAGAACCATGGTATGAACATAAAGACAAGAAGATGAAACCCAGAATGGAGATATTTTTTCCAAGACAGCTACCCATGGGCCTAAAGTTCCCAACACCATGTACAACCGCTCATCAAATATACCGAAGAGACTAAGGAAAGTGACTCCAAGGACTCGCTCAACTTACAAACACTGGGGCTGACACTCTGCATGATTAATTCAAGCACTAAATCACTGGATCCATCTCATTTGATTAATGTTGCTGATACACCTCTTCTCAACTGGCATGCTATGCCGGTTCTACCTGTTGAAATCCCACCTAACCCTAATGTTTACCCTATTTCTTCTTATGTTGTCTATCCTTGCTCAAATGTAATCGAGACCTCCTTTGATGAGGTTCTCAATATTTTTTTTCCTATCAATGAAATAAACGAAGATTTTGAGTATCTTGTTGTGCCTTATATTAATTGTGTAGATTCTAATCAAACTTTTGATGATGATTATTTTGCAAATGAAAAATTCTTAATTGATCTAAATAAGGTTAATAACAAATAACATAACCGCGTTCAAGTTAATGAAGAATAGATTATTATTATTAGCCTCATTTCTAGTAACCAATTGCGCGAGATTGGGATAGGGGCTACCCTTGATGAGCATGAGAGTGCACAACTCGAAGAATTACTGAAAAAATTCATGGATGTCTTCGCATGGTCCTATGACGATATGACTGGCATTGATCCTGAAATAGCTCAGCATGAGATCCCCACTCTTCCATATTACAAGCCAGTTAAACAAAAGTTGAGAAATCTCTGCACCGAATGGTCAATCAAAGTCAAAGAAGAAGTAGTCAAACATTTGAATGTGGGTTTCATTCTTGTGGTCGAATATCCCATATGGCTAGCCAACATAGTGCCTGTACCAAAATTAGGAGGGAAAGTTTGGATGTGTGTAGAATACCGGGACTTGAACAAAGCCTCTCCAAAGGATGATTACCCACAACCCAATATCGACATGATCGTGGACAACACAACCAGTCATGCTCTTAAGTCATTCGTCGACGGGTTTACCGAATACAACTAAATCAAAATGCATTCGGATAACCAAGAAAGACCGCGTTCATCAACCCATGGGGAACCTTTAGCTACACTGTTATGCCATTTGGTCTGAAGAATGCTGGGGCTACATACGAGAGGGCAGCCACAACCATCCTACACGATCTGATTCACAAAGAAGTCGAGGTCTATGTGGATGATATGATTATCAAATCCAAAATGAGAGAAGGTCATGTTCTCGCACTCTGAAAGTTCTTCGAACGACTGCGGCGGTATCAGATGAGACTCAATCCATAAAAATGTGTCTTTGGCATTACAAAGGGAAAAACCTTAGGATTCATGGTCAGTAAGAAGGGGATAGAAGAAGATCCTACCAAGAAAAAAGCCATACTTGGCATGCCACCCCCCGAATGGAGAAAGAAGTCCATGGTTTCCTTGGGAAATTGAAATACATCAGTCGGTTCATCAACCAGCTAACCTCCATCTACGAACCTATTTTCAAAGTCCTCCGAAAGGATTCAACCAAATTTTGGAATAAATCCTGCCAAGAAGCTTTTGAATGAATCAAACAATAGCTGACCCAACCTCCGGTACTCATGCCACCATAGCGTGGTCTCCCCTTTCTCTTATACCTAACCATAACCTACACTGTAGCCGGGGCTTTTCTAGCCCAATACCTTGAAGATTCCTGTAAAGAAAGAGCCATATATTACTCCAGTCGTAAATTGGCCGGATACGAAGTCAAATACACTTCTTTGGAAAAAGCATGCTTCGCGCTTATTTGGGTCACCTAAATGTGGCGACACTACATGCTTGCCTTCCACATTAAACTTATATCCCGAATAGACCCCATAAAGTACCTGCTTGAGAAACCCGCATTATCCAGCCGAATGGCTCGATGGTTTATGCTCTTAGTCGAGTTTGATATCATGTACGTCACACAGAAAACCATAAAAGGAAGAGTCATATCTGACTACCTTGCTTATTACCCCATGGAAGAAACTAACAACTGGATCTCCGAATTCCTAGATGAAAACATCCTCTACACCGCTCAAGACGATCTTCGATGGCAAATGTTCTTCGACGTCGCTACCAACAAAAAGGGATATGGTATTGGGATACTTCTGATCGCCCCAGATGACACCCACACTCCCATCGCCATCAAATTGGACTTCACCTGCACTAACAACATGACTAAATATAAAGCATGTATAGTAGGCCTCAAAGGTTCTCTCAAGAAAGGTATTCAATGCCTAGATGTCTATAGGGATTCTTCCCTCATCATTGGTCAAGTGCTCAGAAAATGGAAAGTCAATGACGAGAAACTCCAACCCTTCCATGCCCAGTTAAAAGAACTAGCCTCTCAATTCCAAGACATCACCTTCCATTACCTACCTCGAGTGAAAAATAACCTAGTCGATGCCCTTGTTACCCTGGCCTCCATGGTCGACATGCCTGAAGGAATAATAATGACCCCCTTCCTGATCCAGAAGTAAGATAAACCAACCCATAGCTACCACATTGAGCTCATCACCAAAGAAGATATTTAGCTAGCTAATTTCTTGTATTATGATATCTGGTACCTCCTCAAGCATGGTAGGTATTCCGAGGATTCCAATAAGAAAGATCGAGCAACCCTCCAAAGACTGGACGCCTAATAAATCATCTGTCACAAAGCACTATTCAAAAGGAACTTCGATGGAACCCATCTACACTACATCGCAGGTGCTGACATTGAAGAGGTAATGCAAAAAATCCAGAGTGGGGACTGTGGGCCCCATATGAATGGTCATATGCTTGCTAAGAAGATCATCTGATAAGGATACTACTGGACCACCATAATCAAGGATTTCACCGCCTATGTAAGGAGATGCCTCAAATGATAACAGATTTCCAACCTTTAACACCTACCTCCGCGTGAATTGTACAACATGACTTCTACCTTACCGCTCTCCACCTGGGGCATCAACATAATAGGGAAGGCTACACCCAAGGCTTCCAACGGGCATGAGTTCATTCTAGTTTCCATTGATTACTTCACCAAATGGGTCAAAGATGAGTCATACGCAGTCCTGAACACCAAGAAAGTGACCAAATTCATTAAGAAAAACATCATCTGCCGATATAGGGTCACTCTCAAGCTAGTGTCAGATAACGGGTTTCATTTTGAGTAAAAAGTCACAAAAGTGGTCAACGAGTATGGGATTTAGAGACACAAAAATTCTCCCTACCAACCTCAGACTAACGATGCAGTCGAAGCTTCCAACAAAAACCTCAAAGACATCATTAGTAAGATGATCGAAAGCTGTCGAGATTGGGCCGACGGAATCTGATACGCCCTATGGGGGGCTACCGAACCTCAATCCAAACCTCTAGTCTACGGCATGGAAGTAATTCTACCCGTGGAGCTAGAAATACCCTCGTTGCGCGTCATGCTTGAAAGTAAGGTCAGCGAAGATGACTGGTACCAAAGTCATCTTGACGAGCTGACCCTCCGAGATGAAAGGAGATTAAAAGATCTATACCACATACAAGGGTACCATCGCCGTGTAGCGCGATCATTCAATAAGAGAGTCAAAGACCGCAGTGTCCGAGAGGGGGAATTAGTCCTTAAGGAAATTGTAGAGCCCATCTGGGACCCCAGAGGTAAATTCAAGCCCAATTAGAGCAGCCCATACATTGTAAAGAAAATCTTGTCCGGCGGTGCCGCCATGCTCATCGACCTAGATAGAGAAGAAATGGCTCATCCAGTTAACCTGGATCGTCTCAAGAAATTTTACCCCTAGTTCGAAATTTTGGCCCACTACGACTCTTCTCATCTCCCTTCTATTCTAAAAAAAATCCCTTCATTTCCCTCTACCCAGAACTAAAAGGGCTTGATCCACTGCAAAAATCATTCTCAGAAAAAATTAAAACCATTTAAAAAACCCCAGAGGTACATAGGCAGCTCATACATCTTACATGAGCACGGCCATTTCTTTTTCACAAAAAACAATTCTTTTCTTATCTCCGAGAACGACTGTTTATTCTAACATATATTTGAACAAAAGGATTATGCATGCCTTAGCGATCGGTTTATATAATTCAAAATACAAAACTCATCAAAAGGCACAGCTAGATGATCAAAAACTTGTTTATTTCACTAATACGATATTACAGTGCAATTATATAAGAAAATGAACGGATGACTCCCTTCCCCCTACCTTCCTAAAAAGACAAATAAATTCCCAAATTTATTCACCATTACAAAAAAATAAACTCTCGAAGAGTCCTATCCACAGCTACCAGAGGAGCTTGCTCCGTCATTTTCTATATCCTGGGGTACCCAAGATTCCCCTGCCTAAATAGAGTGTCGCAGACGCTCTATGGACCGATAAGGTCGAACCAGCCTCGAAAAAACTACCACACCTCCCTTCATGGTATCAGATAAGAAGAGCCACTTTTATCCAGTATCCACTACCAACATTTTGCTAATTACTCTTCTCCACAACCACTTCATATAATCCCCAGGGATGTGCCAAACTCTCCCAACAGACTGAGAGGGACGGGTCGATGGACGTCGACTCTCCCAAAAAGAGCCAAGTCAAATGCACAGACACTCTGTCAAGTCTTCTACCGGAAAAAAGTCTAGTGTCCGAGGTGGCACAACCTCGTCCTAGCTAAATTGGCGCAGAAGCTGTCAAGGGAAATAAAAAGAGGTCTGTTTGGGACCTACCAACCGAACGTACGAGTATTCTCCCAGTTCTAGAATATGAAACAACTATCCCCACCATGGCACATACCAGTACAGATTTAGAGCCCCATTCTCCACGAACCAGTTCTCCTAGCTCTTAATAACCAGACCCACACTGATGAAATGGCACGAAAAGAAGTTGGGTACAGCCGACAAAGGGTATTCTGGAGGGGTCACTAGGCGGAACCTTTCAGACAACCACATGAACAGCATTACAGGGCTACCCCTTATAAAGTCGGAATAACCTTATTGCCAGGCATCCAGTCCATTCTAGGTCTTTTCCTGTATCACCGCCGTAGAATTGCAATGGTAGGACATCCATGAAGTAATAGCTACAAGTTATGGGTCCATCAGCAGCTCCCCGGTCACCAGTAGAAATTTTGAAACCAAGACCAGAACGACGGCTTCGGCATATCCAGCATCGCCAACCTCCTGCAAATGCCCGAACCACAACACCGTCGAAAGAGAAATCATTCCTCCAGTAACCAAGGAACTACCCGCCGAGGACAAGACATGGAGAATTCCAACCAATAAATCCCGGGGAGACCAAGAAAATTCAGGCATAGAAGCCGCAAGACTAGGATTTACTCCCAACATGGAAGAAAATTCCTCATAAGTCGGACAGACTTCTTCCAAGCCAACGAGGAATACATGGTCTTCGGGGTACCGGAATTATACCTCCACCATCAGCATGTTCCATTCTATGGGCCGATTACTCCATCAAGAGACTCGACGCATGTTGAAAGAATCATTGTCGATGTTGTAAGAGAACATCGCCTCCAAAGTCACGAGGTAGTTGGAAAACTCAACACTACCAGAGTGAGCCATCTCACAGAATAAGAAAGTCAAGATATGAGGGTGTGATGAAAACACCCCACCCTTACCCCTATTTAATACTTAAAAACCCTCACAAAAGACATAAACCCTGCAGAAAGCGGAGGAAATCCTGCCCCACAAGGTGCCAAAGGATGAAGAGGGTACCAATCAAAGCTTTGATTGATCAGACTAAACTGACCTGTCGATAGGCAGGACAGGGTGCTTACCGATCTGCAACCCCCTACATTTGGAAATTTTCATTTTTCCTCTTTTGTCAAAATCAGAAAACTCGAAAAAAATAAATTGATATTCTCAACAGAATTTCAAAAATTCCCTTTTCATCTTTATATAAATCCCCATTGTGAATAAAACTTTCCTTCAAAATCCCAAAAATATTTCTTTTTACGGTCTCAGTAGGAAAGTAAAAAGCGCACGTGCATGCATTCATTCATTCATCATTAACAAAAGATAATAAAAAATTCCATTACATTGCATATATATGTTTCTGTGTTACATCAATTTTGCAGGAAAAAAAGAAAAGAAAAAAATAACGGGACTCAGCCCAAACCCACATTATCTCTCTCTCTCTCACTTACCTTCCCCATCTCTCTCTTAAGATCTTACACCCCCATGATGCACTCTCTTTCCCCTGTGGCGAGATGATGTACCACCGCTACCCGAACTAGACTCATCTCCGGATAAGGCATATGACACCAAGCAAGAAGGAACAGGAACTGCGTCCCGAATGTGGGTAGTTTTCGAAGATATCCAGTCCCAAATATCCCTCAGCTAAGTGGTGGACACCCGTACTTGTTACAAGAAAAGACAAAATCAATATCAAGCAGGAAAGATCAAAATAAACCAAAAACGAGGAAAGGAAAATAGCATAAAGATATACCAAAGGACGAAGAACCTCCTCTATCAAGCTCAACTCCTTCGGATCCATCACATGACGATGATGCAATATAGGCACCATCCCTCCATCAGCCCGCCGGATGTTATATGAAGGAGTATACAACCGCACAAAGGAGACCTCCGAAGTCGCCGCCGCCGCAGATGTCGAAGGACCATCGCCGTTGTGGGAAGAACCCACTAGCCGACTCCAACCCACAGGAGGGAAGGGCAGTGCATAATATATGATGGGCACCATCAGCCAGCTCATGACAAAGTCCATATAATCATATGGTACAGCCGTATCGGTGTACAGTAGATAGGACTCACTAATCATCGTAGCGATCCTCGCACCCTCTGGCAGCAGCCGCTCCCGCCTCATAGACAAAGAGGGCCTCATAGGTGGCACCACCACCTCCTCCTCAGTAATATGGAGAACCACCCTCTCCCCGAGATACCAAGAGTATCCAAACTCACGCGCCAGCAAATGCCTCATCTGCGCATTCACTCCAGTCAACCTCGTATCCTGAACGGTCGTCCCCAGCATATATGAGTCAAATAAAGAATCAGAGCACACAAAGCCCAGGAATGAAGAAGAAAGAAGTCTTACCCTATCACTGGTCAAGCCATTCAAGTCCTGACGCATCGCCTCCAGAGACAGAGACCTCCTCGACTGCCGATTGGCCTTTAGCCACCGATACAACTGGAAAAAGTTCCCAATGGTGTCATCCTTCAAAGTGATCAACTTGGTGTTACACCCAATCACCTCATAAAACCACGTCTACCAAGGATAAGAAATTCACAATCAAAAGAGACTCATAAAGGAAATGTAAATGCATCAAAGAAAAATTCACAAATGAAAGAATACCTCAAGAAGATTCGTGGCTCCAGTGAAAGACTGTCGGTAGCACCGAGTGAATGCATCCAGAGAAAAATAAAGGGTCACCAAAGTTAGGCTCCCCCAATCATAGAGAGGGATGTTCAAAAACAACCTCAAGTATGGTAAGAACCATAAGTGGATAACGTCGCCGCTCGACGCCACCAGAAATCCCCCTAGCACCAGCAAAATGAATAGTCGGGCCATCTGCCTCACCTGCAGACCGTCCTCCATATCAATCACCCTGCCCAGTAAAACATACCTCAGTACGGACATGCAAATAGAGTCCCCAGATACTATCCTCCTGACATCACTTAGCGTCGCCCCCACCGCCTCTGGCCTCATAGAGATATCCACCTCTATTTGCTCTCCATCGCAATCCAGCCCCAGCAGCTGCTACACATATATGGGAGTCACAGTTATCTCCCTGAAACCAAATGGAAGGTGTGGGTAATGTCCCACCGCCTCTCCCCCAGAGCGCATAAGACCGCCATTGAACGAGGCGTCTCATCCATCACAAATGCCAATATCCCAAAACCCGATGACATACTACCCAACGCACCACAGGTGGAAGGTGATACCAAACATCCTTAAGCCCCATCATCCCACGGGCATGTATAGTCGACAAAGAAACATCATAGTGCTAAAAGAAAAATCCTTGTCAAAATCCTAGAAAAAAGAAAAAAACACAAAAAAGGAATACCAAAAGTCATTTCACTTACATAACTGCCAGGGTTCACCACCCTCAAAGAGCGATGATGCAACGGCTCCCGTAGCAAGGTCTGCTCATCCGCAATCGGCTCGAATGCATTGAAAGAGTTCTCACTCCCCAAAGCAAGAGGCCCCCTGGACCTCCACTCCACGTTCGCCCAGTCATCAATAGACAACCACTCCCGGTGTACTGCAGTGCTCACGAAAGCGACCATTTTTTAGACTACGGAATGTTAGAGAAATTCGCAAAAAAAATTGCAGAAAGAGATAAGGCAAGAAGTTGTGGAAAATGAGGGGAACCCGCCTTCTTTTTATAAGATGCTAAGGGTTATGCCAATCGGCACTCCCCCACCTACCGATCGGCACTGACCTTTTGCCTTCTTAAGGCAGTTCAAAAGTTTGTACCACTGTCGAATGGTACCCTCTATACCGTGCCGACCAGAACCCCCCATAAATTTTCGTACAAAAACTCCCAAAAAATACCAGAAAACCCTAAAAATTCCTCAAAAAATTCCTAAAAATCCCGGAAATGATTTAGAACATTTTCACCAAGAAAATTTCTCACTCCCTCAAGTGAAGCCCCGATTTCCTCAGCGAAACTCTCAAAATCCAAGTGAATCTCCTCCCGATAAAATCCCCGGAGGACCTATAAAGTATCCCAAATTCCCCAAAGGTCTCAAGCCTCCCTGAGCAAAGCATGGACCACCTAATCGCTTCCTCGGTGGAATTTACAGCATCAAACTGGTTATTACATGGAAAAAATCTCCAAAATATACAAGGATTTCCCCAGCAATGAGCTCCCCAGATCAAACCAAAATCATGAGGTAATTTCCCCGACAGAGTTACCCAAGAAAATCTCAATTTAAGCCCACAGAATCGACTTTAACCCGCAGAATTGGTCATCTCAACTTAAGCCGGTAGAATTGGCTTCGACCCGCAAAATTGGTCATCTCAACTTAAGCCCCCAGATTTTGCTTCAACCCGCATAATTGGTCATCTCAACTTAAGGCAGCAAAATTGGCTTCGACCCATAGAATTGGTCATCTCAATTTAAGCCTGCAGAATTGGCTTCAACCCCCAGAATTGGTCATCTCTACTTAAGCCCACAAAATTGGTCTCGACCTGCAGAATTGGTCATATCAACTTAAGCCTCCAGAATTGGCTTCGACCCGCAGAATTGGTCATTTCAACTTAAGCCCTCATAATTGGCTTCGACCCGAAGAATTTGTCATCTCAACTTAAGCCCTCAGAATTGGCTTTGACCAACAGAATCAGTCACCCTCATCTTCAAGCCCACATAATTGACTTCGACTCGCAGAATCGGTCATCTCAACTTAAGCCCGTAGAATAGGTTATCTCAATTTAAGCCCGCATAATTGGCTTTGACCCGCATAATTGGTCATCTCAACTTAAGCCCCCAGAATTGGCTTCGACCCGCCGAATTGGTCATCTAAACTTAAGCCCACGGAATTGGCTTCGACCCCCATAATTGGTCATCTCAACTTAAGCCCACATAATTGGCTTCGACCTGTAGAATTGGTCATCTCATCTTAAGTCTTCAAAATTGTCTTCGACCCATATAATTGGTCATCTCAATTCAAGCCCTCAAAATTGGCTTCGACCTGCAGAATCGGTTACCCTCATCTTTAAGACCTCAGAATTGGCTTCGATCGGCAGAATCGATCACCCTCATCTTTAAGTCCTAAAAATTGGCTTTGACCTGCAGAATCAGCCATCCTCATCTTCAAGCCCTCAGAATTGTCTTCGACCTGCAGAATTGGTCACCCTCATCTTCAAGCCCTCAGAATTGGTCATCCCCATCCTTAGGTCCTCAGAATCGGCCTCGACCCTTTGAATTAGTCATACTCTTTCAAAAGGCATCATGCGGGGTCTATTCGATGGCTATCCTTTGTTCCAAACTCACCCGTCGAGGGGCTCTGTAGACACCCCATTCTTACATCCCTTAACCACTCTCTAGGTCCTTAGCACCTCCCCTCATCACTACAAACCTAAGTCATACCCCGAGTACTGACCCAAAGGCCATAGGGCACTCCGAGGCTCCATTTGACCAAAAGTCAAATTATTTATCTCGAACAAGACTCAATGAATCTTCAAAGGGAACTGAAACCCCTTTCTAACGGTCCTTCCCGTGCGCGATTCTGACTTACGGTGCGGATGAACGACCCATTTTCCCTCGAAACTTAATCAAGTGGCCATCGGACGCTCCTAGGATCCATTTGAACAAAGTCAACTCTTCATCTAGATTGAGACTGAATGAATCTTCAAAGATCACTGAAACCCCTTTCCAACGGTTCACCCTATGCATGATTCTGACTTACGGTACGGACGAACGATCTGTTTTACTCTGAAAGGTCACTGAGCGCTTCCAAGACCCAGTTGACCAAAATCAACTATCCAAACCAAGTCAAGATCTTTGGAATGTCGAAGTACCTATCCTAAACTTTCCAACGGACTGCCCTGTGCACGATTCTGACTTACCATGCGGACGAATGATCCGTTTGCGTCCGATAATTCCCCGTCCAAAGGACAGACGAACGCTTTCGAGCCGCATTTGACCCAAAGTCAACTCTCAAACCCAGGATAATTCCAAATACTTCTGAAGGTATCAGAATTACCTTTCCAATGGGTTTCCCCCATGCGTGATTTAGATCAACGGTTTATGCTCGACGGCCGATTTTCAGAAGGAACCTGAAAGAGACTGCCAAACGGCAGGTTCCAAACCCTGCCTATCGGCAGTGTACCTAAACACACCTGCCGATTGGCAGGACCATTGCTATGTCAATAAGAAATGCCCTAGTCCTATAAAAAGGAGTGCCTGACCTGATTTCAAAGAGGTCCCAAGATCTGAAATCTATCACCCTCAGCGAGCTCAAAAAACCTCTCTCAAAGTCAGTGTGATTTCCACATCCAAATCCCTTTCCAACCTTCACGTTTCATCACACTTTTCATTAAACTTGGTGAATTAACTGTCCTTTATCGTCATCCAAGTGCAAGGGCTTCTCTCCAACATCTAAGATCAAGCTCAAGATCTCCAAGAAGGTCCAACCATTTCAACTCTCTCTTTAAATTCCCTTAAATTCGCATTAATTTGTTTTATTACTTAGCACTTTCATTCTCTCATCTCACATATCCTAACATACCTTTTATCTAGTATTATTGCACATCTTTTATTTTCATATAAATAAAACCCCAAAAAATAAGAAAAAGAGGTTTGCTCATAAATTCCAAACTGAAATTCTCACACTTTTCTCACAACTAAAACACTTTTTTTACACACACACACATAAGAGAAGTCCTCGATTAGATTTATGGGATAAGCCCCACCCCTCGTGTTGCATCCGAACTACGTGCACTTTGATGCCTCTATAGGCTACGTAGGTGTCTCGGGATAAAACTTGAGACTCAAGTCCTCTTCCTACTTTTTCCTATTTTCTGTATACTCTTTGAACTTAACTTTCTCAGATTCTATACATTTACATATACGTATATTTGTGCTTAGTGGCGTATTATTCCATATGTGTTATCGTTCTGTTATAACGATCAACGCTAGGATAATTGCGTAAATCCTATTTTTCAAATATTACTTTTAAGAAAATTCCTACGGATGACTCGCTTTATCTCTTCCATGATACAAGTCGAGGATTCCTATCTCCACTATATACACACATGCACACATATCACGAGGAAATAAAGGAAAATAGCAATAACCCATGAGAGCCTGTAAAGGCGGAATGGGTTCCTAACACCTTTCCATTTTGTAACTTAGCCTCCAGACCCTTTTTGAATCATTTTTGGTTTCGTATGTATCAGTATGTCTTTGGATGTTGTCCTTCGAGATGGCTCCCTTTTCTTTTGTCTGTTTTGAGTAAAATAGACTAGCAACTCGATCTCTCTATATTTTTCACCCCATCACCAACGCCGACCGAAGCACTCCCAAGAGGGATGCGCGGGACCAAGATCCTCTCGATGTTGAAGATGCCCACTCTTCTCCGTCCCACCCTTCGCGATGATCGGGGGGATGACCACAATCGCGACATTAACTGCCTGTAAATTAATAGTGGCAACCTCTTCATCTGTCATTGTCCTGAGCAACTTGTGGCTCTAGGTGAGCATCCCCTCCTTCAGCTCTCCTAGAAGCCCGAGGTGGTCATCCTCTTCTATTTGGCATCTTAAACAAAATCAAATTTGTATGATATCATAAGTAAAACATAACAATATAGCAGAAAAACGCAAATGCGCAAATAATAACACAACAGTCCTTATTATATGGCTCTATATCAAATAATGCTACGCTAGAAATGTAATAAAGTTGCATATATCCTAAGGACACTAGAACCTAAAGGTTTGATACCATCTATGACACACCGCCTATTATAATACCGATTGATCAGACCCTTATTAAATTAAATGGGAATTATATCCGATTTCATTCTTAGCAACTCTGTCGTAAACCAACTAATTAAACTAATATAACCTATTAAGTCCCATGTCAAATTTTAAATCTTATTCGCATGCATACATTAAACTATTCAACCATATATAATTAAACATCCATAGTGACAAAACGTAATGAGTACAGATAATAGAAATAAATAAACCGAATAAACTCTCGGTATCATAAATACAATAATCCAAATGATTCAAAAAAATATAGGGTAAATAAAGTCTAATAGTAAAGTTGCCCAACTACGGGAAACATGCCCAAGAGAAATACTGAAATGAAAACCTAACTAGATAGAATGAAATGAAGTGTTTAATCAAATCCTGCATGCAACCACAGTTATTACAACATCTTTTGCCTAGAATGAAAAGTCTGTCCCAGGCGAACCTGTGGTTGAGCACCCAAACGTTTTTGAACATATTTGTTATATGGGTCAGCGCCTAAAACATTTGAAAAACCGTTGCAAGTATTTAAATGCAATAATAAATAAGAAAAAATAAATATTCATGTTAATCTACCATCCTACTCACAAGAGATTATCCTCACCCCTCATCTACAGTGCACAACTAACACGTTTATTTTATTTGCCTAGTTATGCTACCTCGCCTAACTAGTCTAATCATTCTTAACATAATTTAATCCACTAAACTTCAATCCCATTCGTACTACTCGTGTGTTAATTTAAGTTATTTATCACGTAGCTAAAACATAAGTCATAACTTAGGATTTCTCAATTGTATTCATACTTCTACATAGGCAACGTAACTATACATGAGTTACAATTTGGTGTTCTCACAATCATTTAAGTACACTTATACATATAACACTCTTTTATATGTATATAAATATCACCCCTCAATTGAACCTCCCATTTTCATCTCTATTATGCTATCAGGCTCCAGGTACATCATGTGCCACTCCTATGCCGCTGAGTCAGAATCTCACCACCAATACCAAATCGGAATTACATAATGGCGACGGTCATAAACATACATCCGTGGGTCATAACCATACTATATCACACCCACTCGGACTCGAAACCACTATCCACCTTGATTACATATACCCCTAAAACAATTTAATCCCGAAATAGGGTCATCTCCCTTAATTAAAATGACCCGTATACCCTTCTACGACTCCCTATTAGTCTAAAAAGCCTTCAAACTCCTATTGTAAACCCCGGGTACCTATTCTGGAATATTTCAACCCATTATGAACATTGGCGCACTCAAAATTACTCTCCAAGTTATCTAACATCAAATTTCATCACATGCGCGACATGTCCCTTTTCGCGTGTCGTGAATGAAATACTGATAAACTCATCGGTTTAACTCACATACGACATACAATAATTTAATACATTTTCATTTACTTATCACACAAGTAAATTTAGATATACATAAATATTAATCCTTTTATTTGATAATTAATATTTATTTAAGTCACTTTATTCCCAGATTTAATTAAAATTATGTGCACACGTGTAATCTAAAATGCTCTGAGAATATGGGGTGTTATATATACACACACCCTCGTGATAAAATAATTAACAAAAATTTGTGAAGGA
Organism: Sambucus nigra; assembly: GCA_949130495.1. Lineage (NCBI taxonomy): Eukaryota > Viridiplantae > Streptophyta > Magnoliopsida > Dipsacales > Adoxaceae > Sambucus > Sambucus nigra. The sequence continues at coordinate 191,598,893 of OX422210.1, read as the reverse complement.
ATATATAATGTAAGGACACAAGTCTTCGATTGAGTCTCAATCTTGTGTTGTCTCAATTCTGGATAAAAACATTTGAGTCATAGGATAGTGTTCAAGTTTATCCATTCAAGCCTATGATGTGTTAGTTGAAGATGTAGCGGCCAAGATTATAAAGCTTCATCAAATGCCGAGTTTATTGTGCCTCATTTCTAGATCAAAAATATTTCTTCCATTTACTCCTAATGTATGTATGCATTACATATTTATATAGGAGCTTGGAACAATTTTTAATGGGTGTACTTTTATTTTAAACTGAGCTTTATTTTCATAAGGTTTATCTAAAACTTTAAAATAAAGTTTCTCGGATAAAAATCGAAATAAAACCATTCTGGAAAGTCATTCGATATTGTCGTTCGAACGAGTTTTTCGTTCAAACGAGAATGTCATTCGAACGAGTTTGCCAACGATACTTCCCTTATGGCCACTAGAACTTCGTTAGAAGTATCATTCGAACGAGACTTTGCTCGAATGAACATCTCGTTTGAACAAGATTTCCAGGTCGCTCGAACGAATTTGGCGGGCACAATTTTATTAGCGTTTTCAAATTGGTGAATAATAAAACACTCAAAACATGAACCTTTTCATTTGGAAATGAACTATCTAAAACTCTCTCTAGGAGATGTAGGAATATGAAAATTTTGGTTTGAAAAGGTTGGTTCCCGTACATATTAAATCTATCAAAAGTTAGTGGGGAAAAAGTAGTGGGATAGAGGTGAAAAACTGCCAAAAACTGCAAAATAATTTTCTCACCGGAAATCTCGTTCGAACGATATTTTCGTTCGAATGAAGTCTCATTCAAGAGATACTTCTAACGAAGTTCTAGTGTCCATAAGGGAAGTATCATTGGCAAACTCATTCGAACGACATTCTCGTTCGAACGACAAGCTCGTTCGAACGACAATATCGAACGACTTTCCAGAATGGTTAAAATTCGATTTTTAGTTGAGAAACTTTATTTTAAAGTTTTAAATAAACCTTCTGAAAATAAACCTCAGTTTAAAATAAAAGTACACCCAATAAAAATTATTCCAAGCTCTTATATAAATATGCAATGCATTCGTACCTTAGGAGTAAACGAAACAAATGTTGTTGACGTAGAAACGAGGCACAATAAACTCGGCACTTAATGAAGCTTTGTAATCTTGGCCTCTATGTCTTCAACTAACACATCATAGGCTTGAATGGATAAACTTGAACACTATCCTATGACTCAAACGTTTTTGTCCAGAATTGAGCCAACACAACATTCAGACTCAATCGGAGACTTGTGTCCTTACAAATCTCCCCTTTCGGCTATTCCGGGATAAAAACCAATAAAAATCCTAAAGGGTCGTCAAGCTCTACTCGACTCAAACATCCCACCCAAACTTGACTCAAGACCCAAGGATCAATATCTTTGCCGATGAAAGTTTCCATTTAGAAGAATTCCTGCACACTTAAGCAAACTATCAAACGCATAGAGAATATCAAAATATTAAATACAATTAAAATAATTACTGCCCCTAAGTTAATTCCCCCATTTATCAACTATGATCAACCTAAGAAGATATCGCTCTCCCCCTAAGTTAAATCTCCTAAATAAGATTACAATAGGATTATATACCATTTCTCCCCCATCATATAAGACAATTAAATCCTTAGGTATAGGCTTACAAAAATAAATTGAGGAGACAAAAAATGTCTAATATGAAAGTAGTTGAACCATGGATCTTAATGATTTTACAAAGTGTAATTCTCTTACAAAAAGTGTTGTATAATATACCCCATAAGAAATGCAGTCAATTCTCTAGTTTTAGATTCTTGCTTACAACACTAATTCTAATGTCAAAGTACTTTACTGAATTCAGTATGATATCAAGTTGTTCTTTCCAGCAAAACTACGTGACTTTCTAGCATATTAATCTTTTCATACGAATGAGAGGGTACCAATTAACAACACCAAAAAATTTGTTTTAAAGAATTTGATCATTTTTTACTAGTCCAATTATGTTAAAACCTTATATATTTACATGCCAGGTATAATAAAACTTTTGGGTTTTTAGAATAGTGTGGATTGTCCATTGTTTGTCCAAAAAATATAATTATATAATAACGATTCACGATTGCTAATTACCAAGGTAGACTGTGAAGTGTCTAAAGTTTTTTACACCACATTTCATTAGGTTCATCTCATGATATTTTTTGACATGTAGCTAGAAAATGAAAAAAATTAATGAAGGTTATGTGGTGGTTATTGTAGGAATATTTTGTATAAGTAGTGGATAGTGTAAAGAGGTAATTATTTGAATTCAAATTGAGGTTATTTAGAGGCAAATAGGGGTGGTTATTACAAAAAATTAATTCAAATAAAAATAAAAATTTACTTGGAACCAAGAAGAGTTAGTTATTGTAGACAATACCAAATTAAGCCCTTTATAAAGACAAAAATAGGATTTCCTCAACAAAAAACTATTTTTAACCATTTAAATCATTTCCTTTCCTTTTCTTTTTATTTATTTTCTTTGACGTTTTTCTATTATAGTTTAGCATTTCTTCTTCTCCAAAGAAATTTGTAAGGTCAATTTACTATAATTCTCTTTCTATTTTATGAAAACATCATTTGCCTTTTACATCTAAATTGTCTCTACATTTCTTACTAACTAGCTTTACATTTCTTAGTGTTACTTGCTTTACATTTCTTCGAGTAAATTGTTTTACTTGTTCTAGTTTAGTTTAGTTTTTAATCAATATACTTCACTGCTTTAATCACTTTGATTACATTTTTACCTTTATTTTTTCACTTTCTATCTATCACTTTAGATCTTTGTTTAGTTAGTTTACAATTTTTTTATCACTCACTAGAAAGTCTTCTTAATTCAATCATCGAACTGTACACGATCACCTGATTATCGCAGGCTAAGATAATCATGTCGTTGAAAAGACCATAATCTTGTTTGGAACGCTCGCAGATAATAAAAATACATAAACCAAACAAGCCAGCGAATTGAAAGCGAGCCAAAATATTTATGCATATAAAGTGAGTCCAAATATATATGCATAGTAATGTAAGAATTATTTTACGAATAAGCTTTTAGTGATCAAACTTGAATACATGAAAGTAGTTTAAAAATATCTTACAAACCAAATATGAGATTGAGAATAAACTAAATGTCTTTTGCCATCTTTAAGACACTCAGAGGTTCACTTGTAAACATAAGTGAATCATAAAACGAATTGTTTTTCTTGAAAGAACAACATGACTTAATTATTATCGCTAAAAGAACAAGAAAAAAATATTGTCGATGGATTTGATAACAAAAACTTTATGGTTTAGTACAAAATATTAGAATACTTATTACTTTCAAAAGATATTCATTTTTCAAGATAAAGATCTTTAAGATTGTGAATAGGCATCCAAAGACATACATGTCTAAAAAAATAAAAGTCATGCTTTAAGTATCTTGATGACTTTGGATCAGTACAAATGATCTAATAACTATGCTTCAGGTACTAATATTTTTTTTTATACAACTATTAAATCATGATGAAAAATTTAACAATGAAAAATTGGTGAGTTAAAGTTAGAACTTTGTGTTCTTCAGTAATGGATACTAATAATATGTTCTCGATTAGAGATTATAGACATGAATCTCAATAGAAAATAAGAAACATTAAGTCTCTAATATATAACCCAGGAATCAAACTTTAGGTTTTGGTAAGACTTCAGTATTGTCTTGGTATTGATGTCATCTTATTTTAAAATTTGTTTATTAAATAAAATAAACATTTTACAATATTCAATAGACCCTTAAATAAATATAACAAATAATTCATTGAAAAGTACTTGTAGCTTCAAGTTCTCAATTAGAAGTTCAAGTTCATTGATTTAATGATTAGAACTTCAGGTTCTTTTATAAAAAAAATAGATCTTGAGGTTCCCATTAACAATTTAAAACTTCAGATTCTTTTAATTAGATCAAGTCTATTATTTGATCCAGTGTCGTAGAACTCAATGTTGTATATATTATATCATATGAATATGAATATAGAAAAAACTTAAAATTTCTATCCTTTTGAATAAAAACTTAGGTTCGATTATTGATGAATATGTGTTTGGATCTTCAAGTCCAAAATATGAATAGTTTTTACAGCTTGCAATATTTTTACTCTATTGAATAAATAATCAAAATTTTATGTTTTGATTTAGGGTATATATTAATTGAAACTTTAGGTCCAAATATATTGAGTAACTTGAGAACTGTAGGTATCAATTTTTCAATAGTAATTAGAAAAACTATCTCAAATACAACTAATAATTTTGAACTTCCCGTTACGATAATAATTAGGGTAAACCATAAATTAACGATTATTAGAGAACTTTTGGTCCATACCATTTCAATTAGATAAATTAAAATTTCTAGTTTGATTATGATATATTTTATTTTAGACTTTACATCCTAATGATGGGGAAACTTCATTTCCCAGTATTTGAATGAAGGAAATTGCATATTTTAAATTTGAATGAAAGTTAGGAAACTTAAGGTCCCAGTTGTAAATAATTAGGGGAACTTCGAGTACCAACTTTGATTATTTAGATTTATTTCGCTCTCAACACTATATAATTTGGGAACTTTAGGTCGAAAATTAAAATAGTTATATGAAAACTTCAAGACCCAAACTAAAGTAGTAAGTTGTATGGGAATTTAATGCCCCCGGTGAAAATAATTATATGAAAATTTTATATCCTAAAATATAAAAGTCAATTGAGAAATGAATGCTCCAATTCTTATTTGATTACGAAACTTTATTTGCCAAAATCTAAATAATTTAATACTTTAGATGTTAATTTAAATAGTAATTTTCAAATATCAATAATAAAGTTGTAAATAATAAAAGTGCAAAGGTAACACTAAATATATAAGGATTGAATTATAAATAACCAAACTAAAAGCATATGGACAAACTAACAAATATAATGAAATTAATTATTTTGCCGCCGATTCCAATCATTTATTGATCCATCATTAGTGTCATAAACTAGGTTTAGTCTTGACATAGGAGTAACTAAATATCTCTTGGACTTGAGAAATCAAGACAAAAAAAGTTTAAAAAATATTCTTATAAAGAAATAAGGAAGATAGCAAATAAATTACAAGCAATAAATTAAATAGTTATCAATCAAATATGTAAATATATCAAAATTTTCAAAAATACTTGAAGATTAAATTGAATGGTGTAATGAATAGAAATAAACCACCTTTCAGATATTACATCAAACAGCACTAGCAATTTTTTACAAAAAAATTGAATTAATAAAATCATATTTTTTTCTCGTTTGATGACAGAACGAGAGACATGACATGAACAAAGAAAAATAATATTTGAACATTATAACATGTTGTGAAATTAGGGGATTGAGAGAATTTAGAGCGTTAATAGTTTTTATTGTTTTTGTATATATAAATACTTAAGGGGCTTACCCCTATTCATAGTATATAGTGAGGCTACCGAAAGACTTATTTTCCTATGTGAGAGAGGGAATATACGTGGACATCGATAATATATGATATATTTACTATATACCATTAATCAAAACAATTATTCAAGAAAAAAAGAAGGGGAAATGGATAAAATAGGGAAGGATTTAAAATAAATATTCTCTGCACAGTGATAGAAAAATAGAGTTTTGCATACAAATGGTCTATACCTCTCTCTATGCCATTGTCTTGATCGCTTTCAGCACCACCGTCAATGCCTCCGACCTTTTTCACCACAATCATTATCTCCTTTATTTGTTTTTTTTTCAACTTCAACTTTTAATTTTGATTTTCATATCCTTGAAGAGGTTTACTAAATATATGTATATTCATATCATGGATAGTGTGTTTGATATGTTGGATCTGCTCATTTTTGTTTTTCACTTAAAGAATATATTAACATATTTTATTTTTATTTGGTGTATATCAAGTTTTTGTTTCCGTTTGATTGATGAAAAAACGTAGTGATTGTGTATGAAAAAGATTTGGAGTATGAACAAATATGGCGATGATATTTCGTTTTGTGAGTGTTCATTTTTGTTTTCATTCGAATTTGGAGTATGAACTGATTTTCTAAATATTTCTTCAATTTTGACTTAATTGATTTGGTTTTTCTTTTGGTTTTGGAATAAATAAAATGGTGAAGATATTAATGGGTATAAATGATATTTCATAGATATTCGTGAAGCCTCAATCAATTTCAATTTCAAATTTGGTTTTAAAATTCAATTCAAATGATTTTGTAATTGATATTTTTAAATTTTTTGTTAATCATGACCCCCCCCCCCCCCCTCCACAACATCCATTCCTTCTCCAAAACCAAGCCATAAATATATATTAAATGTATCAGATGTTGATAACTACAATTTTGAGTTTGTGAGTAATGTGATATTGTCTTTAAGAGATAGGGGTAATTTTGTATTAAGTAAGGAGTAGATTAATGTATCAATGGAATTGTTAGTTCTAATGGTATTATAGAGAATATTAGGATAAAAAGTTCACATATATGTTATATCTGATGTTAATAACTACACGTTTCATGTTGAAAGTAATGTCTTACTGTCTTTAAGAGAAATGTAACACCCTGCACAAAACAGGAGGCGTTACTACGATTAAAATTAAACTAAACCCTCAATAATTAGTATAGAGCATATATATTCCACAAAAATAAACATAACGAATCCAAAATTACATAACGTCCAATACAAAATTTAAACCTCTAAAATAATTACAATTGAATTCCACTAAACATAATGCTAAGCTCTCCAAATAGTTACACTGCCAATCTAAACAAAAAAATCCTCCAAACACCGATCTTAAAAATCCTCCAAAATCCGTAGCGTCCAAATCTACGCTAACCCGCCACTAAAACAAAAATATTGCAAGTACACAATATGACAAGAATAGATGCTCAAAACAATAAAGATGAATAAAATGCAATAATACGAATCTAAATTCAGGTCCAATGTGACATTCGAGCATTATACCAATTTAATTTCTCAATAAAATATCAATAGGTCATGAGGCCTCACCTCATATCATCTAAGCTTCTTAAAGCCTTATCCTGGCTAATGGACTATTGGGCTATTGGCAGGTGACAATTCTCTGTGAAATATAAAAATTTTATGACACCATGACCATAAACAAATACATTATCTCAATCGAATCAATATTTTAGATTCCAATAAACGTCATGATATCAACAATATAAGTAGAAATAAATGAGAAACAAACGACTCCTTTCGAGAGACTTAAGGGGCATATTATGTAAACCTCGTACGTTAAAATCATCATAAGAATCTCATAAAATTCTGGCTCAAAATTCTAATCATACCACTGCGTTCCTCGCGTGAAAACAATAAAAACTAGTTTATCCCAAACTCGAGAAAACACCAAAAAAAACCTTCGAATCATGGGTTGAATCTTGGTTTAAATGGGGCTAGGTTGAATAGATAGAGGGAGATGAAAATGAAGGAGGGTATTGATTTTTAAAGGGCTAAAATGTGTATTAAAAGACCTAAACTCACCACTTTATCTCTATATACCAAAAAGAATAAGAGTCATAATCAAATACAAACACTAAAAAAATATTCTAGACAATAGAACTGTTGGAATTGGCTAAAATTTGGAGGCGTAGTAGCTGAAGAAGAGACGAAGCTGAACAAAAATATTCATCTCGACAGGATGGCCGAATATTTTTATTTTATTTTTTTTGCCCTTAGGTCTGATCCTCCCCCGATTTTTACAAAAAATGTTATAATTTTCAAATTTTAATCCAATTTAAATTCCACTTAAAACCTTCTTTTATATATAAAAACCAACAATTATACATAGAAAATTAAATAAATCCCAAGATTTTATTTTTTTCAAAATCAGAGTTAATTTAATTCAAACCAGTTTAAAAATCGCGGGTAGTTACATACTTCCCCACTAGCACAGGAATTTTGTCCTCAAAATTCGGGCGAATCCTAATGCTCAAGATAAAATACGGTGCACAAATGCCTACCCTTAAAAACACGATTAGGCATCCATATACCCCATCCTACCCACATGTTTTCCCACACACTCTCTCATGAATCACTACTCGATTCTATCTCTAAAAAATTAGCACAACACTAAAGTCCTCAAATTAGTTCTAAACATCCTCACATTAAGATTACAAATCATAACCTTGATGCCTTACATGTCCTCAACAAAAACTCCCTATCTCCAACCAAACACATCTAACCCGCATGCTATACCCAAATCGAAAGACCCAAGGGTTGTTGTATACCTATGCTTTGATACCATTTGTAACACCTCACACAAAACATGAGGCACTACTATGATTAAAACTAAATTAAATCCTTAGAAATTAGTATAGATCATCTATATTCCACAAAAATAAAACATAACAAATCCAAAATTACATAACGTCCAATCCAAAATTTAGACCTCCAAAATAATTACAATTTAATTCCTATAAACATAATGCTAGGCTCTCCAAATACTTACATTGACAATCTACACAAAATAAATAAAATCCTCCTAACGTCCATCTCCGAAATCCTCCAAAATTCGTAGCGTCCAAATCCACGCTAACCTGCCACTAAAAGAAAAATGCGAGAAAGTACATAACATGACAAAAATAGATGCTCAAAACATTAACGGTGAATAAAATGCAACAATACGATTCTGAATTCAAGTCCAATGCGACATCCAAGATTTATACCAATTTAATTTCTCAATAACACATCAATAGGTCACAAGCTTCACCTCACCTCACCTAAGCTCCGTAATGCCTCATCCAGGCTATTGGACTATTAGACTATTGGACTATTGGCGAGTGATCATTCTCTGTGAAATATAAAAATTTCATGACACCATGCCCATCAACAAATACAATATCTCAATTAAATCAAGATTTTATATTCTAGAAAACGTCTTGATATCAACAATATAAATACAAATAAATTAAGAACAAATGACTACTCTCGAGAGATTTATGAAGCATATTGTGTAAACCTCGTACCTTAAAATCATCACAAGAAACTCATAAGATTTCATCTCAAAATTTTGATCATACCACTGCGTTCCTCGCACGAAAAAAAAAACTCGTTCTAGGACAAACTCGAGAAAACACCAAATAAGCCTTCAAATCATGGGTTGAATCTTGGTTTAAATGTGACTAGGGTTAATAGATAAAGGGAGATGAAAATAGAGGAGGCTATTAATTTTTTATAAGATTAAAATATGTTTTAAAATTCCTAAACTCATCACTTTATGTTTATATACCAAAACGAATAAGAGTCATAATTAGATACAAACACTAAAAAAAACATTCCAGGAAATTAGACTGTTGGAATTGGATGAAATTTGCAGGAGTAGTAGCTGAAGGTGAGACGAAGCTGAATAAATCTCGATCGGATGGTCGAATATTTTTATTTATTTATTTTTCTCCTTAGGTCGGATCCTCCCCCGACTTTTACACAAAAAGTTATTATTCCAAATTGTAATCCCAATTTAAATTCCACTTAAAACCTTTTTTATATATAAAAACCAACATTTTTACATAGAAAAATTAAATAGATCCCAAAATTTTATTTTTTCAAAATTCAAGTTAATTTAATTAAAATTGGTTTAAAAATCGCGGGTAGTTACCTACTTCTCCACTAGCACACGAATGTTTTTCTCGAAATTCGATGAAGCCTAATACTTAAGATAATACGGTGCACAAATGCCTACCTATAAAAACACGATTAGGTGTCCATACACCCAATCCTACCCACATGTTTCCACATGCGCCCTCTCACGAATCACTACTCGATTCTCTCTCTAAAAAATCATCACAATACTAAAGTCCTCAAATAAATTCTAAATATCCTCACATCAAGATTACAAATCCTAACCTCGATGCCTACTACGCACTCAATAAAAACTCCCTATATCCAACAGAACACATCTAACCCGCATGTTAGACCCAAACCCAAAGACCCAAGGCTTGTCGTATACTTAAGCTCTTATGCCATATGTAACACCCTGCGCAAAACACGAGGCACTACTATGATTAAAACTAAACTAAATCCTCAACAATTAGTTTATAGCATCTCTATTCCACAAAAATAAACATAATGAATTCAAAATTACATAACGTCCAATCCAAAATTTACACCTCCAAAATAATTACAATTTAGTTCCTCTAAACATAATGCTAAGCTCTCCAAATAGTTACACACCAATCTAAACAAAAATAAAAAAATCGTCCAAACGTCGAGCTCTAAAATCCTCCAAAATTCGTAACGTCCAATTTCACGCTAACCCGCCAGTAAAAGAAAAATATGAGTTTGACAAGAATAGATTCTCAAAACAATAACGGTGAATAAAATGCAATAATATGAATCTGAATTCAACTCCAATGTGACATCCGAGCATTATACCAATTTAATTTCTCAATAACACATCAATAGGTCACCAAGCCTCACCTCACCTCACATAAACTTCGTAAAGCCTCATCCTAAATATTAGACTATTGGACTATTGGCGGGTGACCATTCATCGTGAAATATAAAAATTTAATGACACCATTCTAATCAACAAATACAATATATCAATATCAATATTTTAGATTCCGATAAACGTCATGATATCAACAATATGAGTACAAATAAATGAGGAACAAATGACTACTCTCTATAGATTTAAGAAGCATATCGCGTAAACCCAGTACCTTAAAATCATCACAAGAAACTCATAAGATTCTTCCTCAAGATTCTGATCATACAACTGCGTTCCTCACGTTAAAAAAATAAAAACTTGTTCTAGCCCAAACTTGAGAAAACACAAAATAAGCCTTCAAATCATGGGTTGAATATTTGTTTAAATGGGGATAGAGTTTAGAGATAGAGGGAGATGAAAATAGAGGAGGCTAATATTTTTAAGAAGGCTAAAATGTATTTTAAAAGTCCTAAACTCGTCACTTATGTTTATATACCAAAAAGAATAAGAGTCTTAATCAGACACAAACACTAAAAAATAAATTTCGGACGATCAAACCGTTGGAATTTGCTTAAATTTGGAGGCATAGTATTTGAAGGCGAGACGAAGCTGAACAAAAAGATTCAACTCGATCGGACATTAGAATATTTTTTTTTGTCCTTAGGTCGGATTCTCCTTCGATTTTTATACAAAAAGTTATAATTTTGAAATTTTAATATCAATTTAAATTCCACTTAAAACCTTAT